>JAOTON010001457.1:0-31062 GCA_034440635.1 Lepas anatifera
GTTGTGTGTCTGCAGGTGCTGCTCTTCGTGGATATTTCTATGTTTGCAAACCAGCCCACGCACGGGGAAGTCATTGTCGCTTGACTTTTTTGCGCCAGTGGCAGCAGATGCACCCAGCAACGACATGCACTTTTAGCAAGACCTCATCCGGAACAAAAGTGTGGACGACCAAGTAGCCAAGGCTAGTCTACTACGGTCCTCTGACGTCACATGTATTAGGAACATTCAGCCACCACTTGTGTCATTCAATCCCTGCATCTACTTTGTCAGCAGACAAAAAGAAAGAAATATGTGAAAAGCGTCTCAGCATGATCCGCTGTGTGGTGAAGGTCCTGCAGAAGATGCCTCGTCGTTGTTCCTGGACAAGACCACACAGCTCGCTGACCTGGTGTTAGAGTCATGCTTGGACAACATTAGACTTCGTCATCCGACAGATTACCCCTGACTGGCAAAAGAGCCTGTGGAATGGGGGAGTAGACAAACAGTGCAACGTATTTTACATCCTTATCAAGTACTTAAAAGTGGTAAATGAAGCTGCAGAACGAGGGATTGGTATGCTGAAGGATTTGACCAGCAGATAAAAATATGAATAGCAGGTTGAAAAACTTCTGCAGAGCCGAAATCGCAGAAGGAAACTTCCCTGGCTCTCCAAAGAAGTTTTAAAGCATTTCTAGGAGAGGCACGTCCCGAAGTAGCGACGTCATGCGCCACCGCTTCTCTCACCACTAAGAGCGCGTGGCATGCAGGAATTGCACACAGCATGAAGACAGCTATGATACTCTGAAAGTAAATTTCACGATCAGCATATACAACTGCAATATAACGTCCAACGTCCAGCCCGGAACTATTTTTGAAGCATTTTACCCCCCGAAGCATTTCCAGTAGTGACTCAAGAATCCGCTGGTCAAGACCATATAAACGAGAATTTCCCTTTATACCACAGCTTACAGAGACCTTGCCCCCTTGGTTTCCGACATTCAATGGCCTCCAGCAGGTGTATAGACATTTTTTCAATAGCAGGCTTAAAAAACATGTTTCGAATTATCATGATCATTGCAGCATCAGCTGTATTGGTCCCTATTATAGCCATGTTTGGCGAAAACCCGATATCTTCAGGTCCCAACAAGGGCAGACCTAAATATTGTCCGATTTCGACAAAATATTTCCGATCGACTCCCCTTGGACCATAGAACGGGAAAAGTCACGAAAACCTGAGAAAAATAAAAAAATTGAAAAATTAAATGTCCTAATGGGCATTAACTAGAACATCCATCTAAAACCACCATTGTACCGTTTACAAATGTCCATATTTTTTATTTTTTGACCTAGTGTCAAATAACTGACAGTCATGTCCCTGTGGTCAGTTCGTGGCAATCACATGCTCTGACGTAATCTGTAGGAAAAGGGCTTTCGATTGATAATACAATTATTCATCTAGGATTCGCCACCAGAAATTAAATCATGGCCCCACTTTTTAGCGTCCGTTAGAAAACTGTGCCAGTCAGTCTTCTGTGTATACCTAAGGACGAACAAATGGAATATCGCTAAAATGTACTGGATTTCGCAAACTGGGCTGTGAAACATAGACATTGTCCAGTGCTTTCCACATCCATCATATATTCTTACCTACATATCAGAAATTTCCCATGTTCAAGGTAACACATAACTGTCCATGGAAGATAGCTCAACAGATAAGCTGTATCCGGGAGAACTGCCCACGCAATATTACCTTAATAAATATAATAACAACAATAAACAAATACAGGAAACATGTACTAACTCAAGCGAGCAAGCGATCCTAGGCCAAAGCAGTAGAGATGCTGGCGTAGACGAGAGCAATGCTGAGGGAAAAAGGCTGCCTACGGCAGAATTTTTAGGTATTAGAATATGGCAGCACAAAACTTGGCGATTCTTTGGTTTTGGGTCTTCAATTGGTTGGCATGACCTGTGGCTTCTTTTCATGGCAAGGAACATCATGCCAAACGATTCCATCATTATCGAAGTGGTTGTTCAGCATGGCCATGCAGTATTCGTTGCCTTGTGCGTTGTCGAGCTGGCGAATATGCGGACTCCCATCCCTGGACCGGATTTTCGCGCGTTCCCCAACCGTCTTCCCCATCTCTCCACTTGAAGCTGAGATTATCCTTTTACCAGATATCCAGACGTGCTTTATACCTGCCAAAAAATTAAATACAAAATCAAAGTGCTGCAAACACAAGCATCCGTAACTACAACTTCACGGTACACGAACCCGAGGAAGCATCAATTTACTGGCTGAAGCTGGCTACCTGGATATTGGAAGTACTCGATGTATAATGCTACCAGGCAGTATAGAATTTCAGGCATTTTTACCGAACTGCCCAGGCATTTCTGCAAACTACCTAGAAAGCTGGGCGGTTTGCGAACTACCCAACCATTTAGTCAGTTTGAAAACTACCCGGGCATTTTGCATAAGTGCCCGGCTCTCCGGTCAGCTCTTAAAACTGCCACCCACCCGGCGGGCAGTTTGCAAAATGCCCGGTGTGTACAATGACTCGGAATCGCTGTGAGGCTTATATTGAAATTAAAAAAGGAAATGATTTGACCCACGTGGCATTTGTTTGAGCCACTGACAACAGACTGGTGGTTGGACTGGGGGCACCGGGGGCACACTGACCCCTTAAATGAGAATTTTAAAAATATTTCTATTACATTGGATGAAAATAAATGTGTTGAAAGTCCATGTTGCTCTCCCTCCCCTAAATCCGGACGTTTCGCCGCTCCCTGACAGCAGACGGTGGCCGTCCAAGAAGCGGTATGAATGCAGCGCTAGGTTCGTTAAAAAACATTTTTTTACTTTTCAGACTCGAGCCCACTTTTTCCCATTATATATTCAATTCTGATTTCAATCAGGCATATTAAAAACATCTATGACAATGGAAAAGATCGCCTCAAAACGGTTAAAATATCTCATGTTTCGGGCGCGAGTGGCAGCCCAGCGTTGCAGTCTCCCCCGTGTTAAATTGGGATGAAAGGGGTGCATAACATACCAGTAAAGACAGGGTGGCATGTGCCTGCGTATAAGAGCGGTAGATGGGATTTAAAATGCAGCATTTACTTGTCAGGTGTAATAATAATTATTGGGGCTTATCGTACACCAACTGACAGGGTCACATAGCGTCGCCAACTCTTTCCGTGTTGGAAGGGTTTCTCGGGAGCCAGCTTGCTCCTTGTTCAGGGAGGCCGCCGGGCCTTGAACCCGGGTCGGCTGCGTGGAAGCCAGCTGCCCAGACCATTCCACTACCGCCCCCCCACTTGTCAGATGTATTTGCAGCGCCATACAAATACATGTTATTCCACAAAATACCTGAAATTAAATGGTTCAGCACCCTAGTACTCTAAATCCCGACAGAACAGGAATGCCTTCCGGAGGCGGACCTTTCCTCTAGTAACATTCGTTGGAGAACGTCGTTGGGGCAGGTGCTTCTCCCTATTCCCCTGCGAACTATTTAAGAGCTCTGATACTGCTAGAAGAAGACCCTGCTGCATATTTTTACCCTTTGAATGGCTCACGAAACTTTCCACCAACTCCGCACCACGTTCTGTGGGACCGTCCACGACCGTAAGTTTTGGAATACCTTGAAACAGGGAAGCTATACAGTCACCAGCTTCTCAACGGGCCATTTCATATCAGACTCTTTCAGATTCAGGCGCTCGAATACCAGCCAGCTTTCAGGAATGACAAATTGGCAGAGGCTTGGTACTGAGCCGAGCTCTTCATAGCCTATGTCGGAAACTTTAGCCTACCCAACTGAATGGTGGATGGTTTTGCTGTTTAGGCTAGGTACTGCGTCACTTCCTTTTTACCTCCAGCATTGTGATTCTTATTTGCGAGGCAGATTATAACTCTCTCTGGTCACAAATAACAGTTGTGTTTGCACATTGACTTCAGCGCATCTACACAATACAGTATTTTTATTGGAGAAGACCTATCAAGGAGCGTTCCTGGATCATCAGGCCCGGCTAGTGCTCTGTTTCTGGAAGACATGCCAGCTCTGTTTTCCTTGAGAAGATAATCACGAATTGCGTAAGCTGGTTTACGTGTGGCTGTCAGGAGAGGTTGCCTCCAACAAATGTCAGTTTAAAAGACCCGTAGTCAGCAGCGGGCCATATTCATGGAATATAGGACATTTATGGCATGAAGTTCGTGCTACTACTGGGTCAGATTACGTTCATCATTCCAGAAGATGCTTAAACTCTGAATATTATAATTTTTGGGTTTAACAACGCATCAACTGCTCAGGTCATATGGCATCAGAAGCCAGAGGGAAAGAAGTAGCTTGGGCTAGAGCAGGGCACCAGATTCTGCCTCTGGGTGGACTCAGAACCCACGACACCCGGCACATACAGAATGTCATTGGCCGAGCCGAGCGCAAGCGCTAACCGACTGAGCCACTCAGACCCCAAAAGAGTTAGCGGCTTTCCTGGTAAATGGTTCTAAACCATGCATTTGGGTTCCCTCCGTCGCGGATAGTCAGCTTTAGAGCCTTCTATGAGCCTCAAAGCTATCCATGAAATGCAGTGCAGTGCTTTCATGAAGTTAATATAGAAATCGCCCTGAATGTGCTGAAGTCAATTTGCCATCAGCTGTGGTATCTGTGCACAGAAAGTTATATTCTGTCCCGCTGGTGAGAACCACCATCTTGGAGGTAAGGAGCCATTCGCACAACAATTGGCCAAAACAGCAAACAATTCACATTTGGCTAGAGCAAGCTTAAGTTTCCGATAGAGGCTATGAAGAGCTCAGTGAATGCTCGGTACTAAGTCTCAGCCAGCTTGTCACTCCTGACAGGTGGCTGGTATTCGATTGCCTGAATCTGAAATATTCTGACCAGAAATGGATCCGTTAAGAAGATGGTGACTGGTATGGCTTCCCCTGTTTCAAGGTATTCCAGAACTTGATGTGGTGAACGATCCCACAGCGTGGTGTGAAGCTGGTGGAAGATTTCGTGAGCCACCCAAAGGATACAAATATGCAGCAGGGTCTTCTTCTAGCAGTATCAGAGCTCTTAAATAGTTCGCAGGGGAATAGGGAGAAGCACCTGCCCCAACGACGTTCTCCAACGAATGTTGCCAGAGAAAGGTTCGCCTCCGGAAGACATTCCTGTTCTGTCGGGATTTAGAGTACTAGGGTGCTGAACCATTTAATTTCAGGTCTTTGTTGGAAAAAACATGTATTTGTATGGCGCTGCAAATACATCTGACAAGTAAATGCCTGCATGTTAAATCCCATCTACCGCTCTTATACGCACGCACATGCCACGCTGTCTTTACTGGTAGGTTATACACCCCTTTCATCCCAATTTAACAAAGGGATACTGCAACGCCCGGACGGCCAATGGCGCCTGAAACATGAAGCCTTTAACCGTTTTGAGGCGATCTTTCCCGTTGTCGTAGATGCTTACAATGTGACTCATTGAAATCAGAATTGAATATATAATGGGAATAAAGTGGGTTCTAGTCTGAAAAGTAACAAAAAAATGTTTTTTAACGACTCTAATGCAGCACTCTGGGGGAGTTGAATATTGGCCGGCTAATTATTCGCGATTATAGGCCAGAAGATGTAATTGAACATTGAGAAGCCCCCTTTGATTTTTCCGGTGGCACGAAAAATGGCGGCGTGAATGCTGCCATGCTTGCCGTAGCCTATCCTTGGGCATCCTTGACTTCTCTCAATTTCTGTAGCTACGGCTTAGAACACTTCTTCTTCCCGGGACCGTGTTTTCGTAGGTCACGAACAAGGCTCATTCTGCATGTTTTGACGTGTGACTTTTAACAGGTCATTTGGGAATACTTCAACAGGTTTTTGAGTCTACAATAGAATCGCAGAAAATGGCGACATAGCTTCAGTTTGATACCGATTCTTCTAGATCGTCAATACGAGTAGATTGATATGCATGTTGACTATGTTTAGTCAGATAATGGCATTGACCTTAACCTAGATTAGGTCATTTTTTCCTACTATGGTTATGTTATTCATCATTCGAATTGCCGTAATGAGAGGAATCGAATGACCCTAACTGAAATATATGAATAAATAGAATAAAATGAAATGAATTGACCCAGTCAGACGCTGGAGTAAAAGTATTGTAAACAATTTATTTGACATCTCATGACCTCAATGATAGCCTGAAAAAATATTTGTGATACAATTTCAGCATTTTCATGGGCACCCACCCGCTTTTCACGTTTTCGTCACCCCGTTCAGGAACATAGTTCGGGAGGAGAGTTGACAACTCCTCCCTCGACTGGGGCGAAGGTGGATCTGAGGCCTACTGGGGCGCGGGATAAATAAGACCGAGACCAACTCTTGCCCCCCCTCCCAATAAGTCACCTTACCGTATAGCAAATAAAAGGCAGTAATAAAACAAACACGATGATGTTTGATTCAGCGCTCTAGCTTAATTAGGTCAAAAGTGATTGTCAAAATACTTTTTGACCCCTGGTGACCTTGGATGACCTTGGAGAGGTCAAAGGGTAAATATGGCCACTGGGATTCGTGAAACAATGTCCAAGAACGCTTTGCTGAGCAAGCTGAGCATTTGCAATTGTTTTTTGTGACTTTTAGATCATGAGACAATTTTTCCCCATCCTTTTCCAATGGTAGAGGTCACCTCGTGACCTGACCTCAGGTCACGAAATCGAAAAATCCTGGATATACGCCTTGTAGACCCTGGAGGTGTCATAAAGTGTAGGAAGTTTCAAATCGATCGCCTGAGAAATGTAGCTCTTATAGAGCTCAAAAGTTGAAGTGAGGTGACCTTGGTTGACTTCGCCTGGTGACCTGACCTTGGGTGACCTGGGATAAAATTTTTAGCAATGGTGGGAAAATGATGGTGTGAGAGATAGCGCCCTCAACCGCGGTGCTGCGCTTAGTCGTTTTTCTGCTATTCCGAAAAAAAACCTTAGGAGTAGCCATCGATGGCCCCGGTGGGGTGAGGGTTAACTGGAAAACAATTGTGATACAGTTAAATTCGTCGTCACCGGGACTCCCTTCCAGTGACACTGGATTTAACACAGAAGCCCGAGAAATCTCCAACAAAACACCAGATTTTTTAAAGGACATCGGAAAACCGTATGTAATTTTGTAATGCCACTGTTTTATCACTGGTTTGGAGAATGAATACAGCCCTAGGAGTTTCTTGATTCTATCAAATTTTCCATGAAACACTGTTTCTGAAGAGCCATAAAGCCACAATTGTGTTAATAAACTGGATTCAAATAATCAGGTTGAACAAAAACTCGTAAATGCGTTGGTATTTTCATTTTCGAACTCCCGGTGTGTCGGTTCGGCTCTGATGCGCCACTTCCTTGCCGCAGCCATTTTCGCGCGTAAACATTTAAGGATCGAAGCACGTCTAAAATTTATGAAAATTGGTGTACTTGCTCCTGGTAAGAGACAATCAGTGATATAGCCTTGTGCATATCCAGGATATAAACAAGACCGTGTATGCAGATAATTTAACACGCGCACTGGAGGGGGCCTTGGAGCCCCCACCTGTTTTTCCGAGGTGGCCGAAGAACCGCTCGTAGCCGAAAAACGATACGTTGCCACATTTAGCAGAATTTAATAGCGCGTCGATTGGTGAAGACTTTTTTGAAAATCGGTTGAAAATTGTTTGATTTATCGGCTTTCAAAGTCAGACCTGCATTTTGAGATCGCCGTCATCGCGCGGTCGGACGAGTTAGCTTGCATTGGAGACCAAGTGGTGGCGTCATAACACCATATAACCGGGATTATATGTCAAGGTGACCTCACATGAAAGTCAAGGTCAAGGTCAAAGGTCACAGGTCCAGGTCATATCTGCACTTTCAAGGTCACTGACCACTGTGCTTCCGGCCAAATGACGTTACCCGGTCTGACATATATTATGCTATGACGTCATCAATAGGGTACCCCCAATACAAAGGTCAAGGTCAAAGGTCATTGGGAAAGGTCAATCCTCATTTCCCGCCAAACAGTGGCTACAGCGTTAGTCAAAGTGTACATTATAAGTACTATACCATAGGATGGCTTCAAAGGTCACTGACCTTGAATGACCTTGACCCAAAAATTGTGAGTAAGCCTCTTTGAGACCTCTTCTCTATGAACCTGGTCCGCCTTTAGCTTATTCCCGCAATTTTCCCGCATAAGCACAGCATTTACCAATCGGTCCCGAGCATGGCCAAGACTTGACCTTCACGACCTCGTTCGACCTTGATGATATTGACCTAGGTTAATGAAAATTGGTCATCATGTAGACCTCCATAGCCCCCACTCACCTGCAAGGTGGCGTTTTTCTAAATTTCTTAGTTTCCGAGATCTTGGGGGGCCTACCAGCCCCCTCCAGTGCGCGTTAGTGCGACCCCCTCCAGTGCGGGTGTTAAAGTGTTGCGGGAAATTTATGTTTTAACTCCTGAATTATGAGATCTTAGATATAAGTCATCAGAGTCATTAATTTTCCGTCATGTTTGTAACAGATTCAATCAGTTTATGGGCTGGTGCCTAGATACACGTATCCATTTATCACTGTAGCGGCATACAAATACAGGGACGAATACATTTTTGGACTGCCTGCCATTCGCCAAAGCGTAGTTTGTCCCTGATTTTTTCTGTGGACATGCGAATTGAAAGACAATTCCAACCGTACACGGGGTGTCTTTTGCCCCTCTAAGATGAGTTCAAACGGAAAAAGCCAAAAAGTTAGAAATCTGCATTCTGTTCCACACGTTTTGTTAGGCATTACCTGTCACTAACGATCGGTGAGTAAGCATTTATCTCTGGGCCGTAAATAAGTACCCATTTTTTTTAAAGTCAAGCCAGGTGATATTGGAAAATCTCGTGTCTTTGCCCGCACGATAAAGCAGTGATGGATTCTGTGAAATCTACTGTTAAAAATCCTCTAGGACGTTTCCCGTTGATAAAATGGACCCCATTGAAGGTACCCCTCCCCCTGGACGAAAACGGGGGAGGGGTATTTCTTCTTTTCCCTCCGCCGCCACTGTTAACACAGGTCTTGATAT
Source organism: Lepas anatifera (assembly GCA_034440635.1). NCBI lineage: Eukaryota > Metazoa > Arthropoda > Thecostraca > Lepadidae > Lepas > Lepas anatifera. The sequence goes on from JAOTON010001457.1 coordinate 9,043, forward strand.
TCAGAGTGGGCCCTGCAAGCTAAAACCATTCCTGCTTGTAACAATCACCTTCTCGCTTGACCAGCTGTTCAGGTAGCGCCTTGCTGGCTATAGCTGGCCCTGTGAGTCGCAGTGGACCTTAGGGGCCACAGTGGTTCGGAGGCGCTCTTTTTCAGGGAATTCCTATGGTCAAAAGAGCCCTGCTTGTCGAAGAATTGCCTGCTGGAGAGGGATAGAGAGTGCCTTGTCTGACATGAAGTTCCACGACGGGCCACACAGTATAGTGCAGTCGGTTGTGCAGTCGGTATATAGTCAGTCGGTTGAGAGGGCCTCACGGGGCCGCCATCCCAGCCACCTTTCTTTGACTACGCCTCTTTTGAGGGCCCAGCTGATCAGAGAGGGCCCTGCTGGAAATAGAGAGCCATGCCGAGAAATGTCGGTCATACTAGTTGAGTGATTTTTCTAGTTAAAGACGGTTTTGATAGCCAGAGCGGGCCATGTTGGCTGAAACGGTGCCTACTAGCCACTAGACAGGCATCAGCAAAACCAGGTGAAAAATGATTCAAATCCAAATACACCATCCTGAGACTATGTGGATTTAAATCAAATCATAAATCCTCTTTTATGAAAATATTTCAAATCCAATTCGCAATCTTCGATATAGATATGCGGATATTTTTAAGTGCTTAAAGTCAGCTTGGAAGTACCTATCCTAGACGTTTTTACTAAAAAAATTTGCTCTATGTCTGCGTTAGATGTGAGCACTGATTTGGCCAGGGCACTGTCATCCCACTTTTCTTCCAAAATAAATTCCAAACTACGCCAAATTAGGAGAAAACTGGAAAATTTCAGAACCAGCCAGTGCGGAAGGCAGCGAGGAGCTCCAATCCGACGAGTTTTTGGTCCTAGCGTGGAGTTTTTTTTGTCAGCAGCAAGTTGAAAATTGGCTGCCCCCTCATTTTTGCCGGTGACTACGCTTATGCCACCATTTTGGAGATTTTACCAAATTTGGAGATAAAGATTAGCCCGCGCCCCGGTGGAGTTCCGAGCCACCTTCACCCTGGAGGGGGAGTGTTTAAACACCCCAATCGAACTCAGCCACTATGCAGGATAGCGAAAAACGCGACGCTGGTGGATAGCTAATACAAACTCATGAAGAAACTATATAAGTCACTTTTTGCCTCAGGCCAATATTGAGGTCATGACAGGTCAAAGAAAGGTGGCATTTTCAGTAGAGTTTGTTTGGCTCTACCACCTGACAGAGTTGAGTTAGAGTAATTATTTAGGCACCATTCGCTTCCACTTGTTACGGCAAATCAAATGATATATAATTTTATCATACTATGTTAAAGCACAAAAAGGACCTGACCTCAGGTAAGGTCAAAGTCACTTTTTAACCTAGCACAGTCAATATGCATATCAATCAGCTTTCAATAGGAATCTAAACGTAGCGGTATGAAAATAAAAGCTTCATTGTCATTTCCTCCAAAGTTATTGACCAAAGCCTGAAAATCTGCTTAAGTAACCCCAGATGACCTCTCAGGAGTTCACAGGTCCAAAATTGCAACATGAACCTGGAAAGGGGCCCAGGATACTAGGATTTGGAGAATATGAAGTTATTCTCAGCTGTATCTACACAAATACAACCCAATTTCTGTTTTTCTCATGTATTTCCAACGGAGAGGTCATGATCCGTATTTGACCTTGGGTCATTGATATGAAAAATCCCGGAATATATTTTATGGGATTCTGTGGCCCATTATGTGGTACAAGTTTCAATCCGATAGATTTAACCATTTCTTACTTATGCCACCTTAAACATTTTTGGAGGTGAGGTTACTTGACCTGCACTGGTGACCTAACCTGAGATGACCCAACCTTAAAATTTTTGAAAAGTTGCGGAATTGATCAAGCATAAGGTGTGCCAAGTACAGCGGCGCTTCGCGCTGCCGTTTTTCTGGTGCCGCCGGAAAAACCCGAGGGGTGTTCAAACACCTCCGCCGATGCGAGGGTTAAGAGAAATGGTTTGCTCGTTGAGAAAAACAGAATCAAATTTGATTACAGTTGTGTGGGGTAATTTTATTTCCACACCTCATAATTGAATGGCTAATTTTGAACAAATTAGACAAAAACAAGTGCTTGTCTTCATGCATATCTAAAGAGAGCTGAGAGCAATACAACCAATTATTTGGTAGCATTTGATTGTGCTTTCTTTTAAAAGGTAGCGTTAGTGGTTAGCAGTTTTTCAATCAATTGAAAAACAGGACTATTGTGCTTAATGGAGCACTGGAGAGAGCTTAACAACCGCACTAGAGAGGGGTCTGGCACTAACGCGCATTGGAGGGGGCCTGGTAGGCCCCTAAGATATAAAAAATAAGGCGCGTAGAAAAAAGCTGTTCATAGGGTGGGTGGGAGCTATGGTGATCTACATCATGACCAATTTTCATTGGCTTAGTTCAATATCTTCAAGGTCAAACGAGGTCATAAAGATCACATTTTGGCTAAGCTGGGGACCGATTAGAAAATCCCGTAATTATGCGGGAAAAAAGTCGGGAATAAGCTAAATGCAGACCAGAGTCATAGAGGGAAGGTCGCAAAGAGCCTTCCCTATAATTTTGGGGTCATGATCATTCAAGGTCATTGATCTATAAGTTCACAATATGATATACTACTTATAATGTACAATATGACTAGCACTATAGCAATGTCTGGCGGGAAATGAGGATTGGCCTTTCCCAATGACCTTTGACCTTGACCTTTGCAATGAGGTACCTTAATTATGACATCATAGTATAAAATACGTCAGAAAGGGTAACGCCATTTCACCGGAAGTACTGAGGTCAATGACCTTGAAAGTGCTGATATGACCTTGGCCTGAAACTTTTTGTGAGGTGACCTTGACATATCATTCCGGGTTATTTGGAGCTATGACGTCACCACTCGGTCTCCAATGCAAGTAAACTGGTCTGACTGCGCGATTGTTGCGATCTCAAAATGCAGGTCTGACTTTGAAAGCCTATAAGTAACACAATTGCCGACTGCTGTTCCAAATGTTTTCACTCCTCGGCTTGACATTGAATTCTCTTAAATTTTGCCGAGTATCGTCTTTTGGCTAGGAGTGGTTATCTGGCCACCTCGGAAAAACAGCTGAGGGGGGCTCCGAGGCCCCTTTCAGTGCACGTGTTGAGAGAACCTCGTTTGATATGAAGTTCCACGCGGGCCACAGAGTATAATGCGGGCGAGACGCGTTTCGCGCAACCCGTATCCTCGTGGGGGCCCTCTGGGCCCTCAAGGAGGCCTGCGCCTTAACTGTCGCCAACTCTCACCCTGTTGGAAGGGATTTTGGGGATCAGATCGACTTATTCAGAGGCTCCGCCGGGACTTGAACCCGGGACCGGTGGCTTAGAAGACAAGGGTGCTATCCACTAAGCCACCTCATCCCCTTATTGCGAGTTGATTGATGTGCATATTTACTATGCTAGATAAGATAGTGATCTTGACCTGACCTCAGGTCAGGCCATTTTTTGTTTTGACCTAATGTAGCCGAATCATACATCGTTTGATTCACCGTAACACTACTCTACTCCAACATGCTACCTTCTTTGACTTGTCATGACATCAATATTTACTTAACTCAAAAAGTGACCAATCAAATTTCTTTATGAATTTTTATTGGTTATCTACCAGCCTTCGCTTTTTTGCCACCTCGCCTAGGAGCCGAGTTCGAAGGAGGGGAGTGTTTGGAACCTAGGGCAAAGGTGACTCGGAGGCCTACGGGAGCGGGTGTGAAAAGTCACCTCAACAGCGTGGAAATTAGAGCAATACATGAATGAATGAATGCCAGTTAATTTGTCCCTAATGTGCTGTGTGTGCCCTAATAGGTTTGTGTGTGTTCCGAAATGTTCAATGTGTGCCCCCTGTTGCAATTTTTGGGTATATATGCAACTATGCATGCTTGCCAAATGTCTTGTATGTGCTCCTGATATCGAGGATGTGCCCCCATATCAATTTTGTTATAGCAACAGGTCTTTTGAGCTTTTAATGCGTAAAGTCTACACGATTCATTTTTGGTACAGATAATTTTTCTTTCTTTTTGCCCCAAAGTGTCCCCTTGTAGCCACCCTGAAAAATTCGGGGCAGGGAGTCATGGCCCCCTATCCCCGAACAGCGCACTGGTGCGTGTTAAAAGTATCCATCAGCACAGTCCTCCAGACAGTCCTCCAGTATTTAATACAGGCCATAGGGGTAAGGGCCTCAGAAAGTTATGTGCCTGTGTATTCAGTGATGGTGTTTTAAAAAAGCTTAGTTATAAACCACGTTTTTCAACCTCCACGGTGGCAAAATTAGTTATAGCGTCGAAGTTATATGTGAGAGGTCCTTGGATTAAAGCTGGCCTCTGGCAGCCTTTTCCTCGACCACCTCCTTCCCAGGAGATGGCAGTAAGCTGGGTATTGCTTGCCTTGACACGGGATATTTTTTATCAATCAGTGCCCTTGTTATTGGAAGCACGGGCTTGATCGGTCTTCAAATAGATCCACCGGTCCGGCGACGCGTCCCGAGGGCACGACCTCGCCTTGTCACCAGACCGCCGCTGGGCCCGATAAATCAGGGCCTGGTACGATGGGGCATGTGAAAGGGAGCGTGCGGACACGGCTGTCCTGCAAGGATGCCGATAAATGAAAACATCTGCCGCGTACATAGTGTGAATGTGTGCATATGTGCTGCAAACATGTAAAAATGTCCACAGGTCCGGGGCGCAAAAGAATATTAGCAAAACGGGTTTCAATATTAATTATAATAATTATCTGACCTGATAGTCCTGAAGATATTATTTTTAGGCTATTGAACTATTTTGGTTCAGGTTCTGTCAGAAAAGGTTTGAAAACGTTTGAAAGAGAGAGAGAGAGAGAGAGAGAGGGAGAAGGAGAAAGGGAGGGGAGTATGAACACTTACGGAACGTATACAGCAGTGCTTGGACGAATCTGTCCTTGTCCTCCGTATCCAGTGTTGCCAGCGTAAAGCCCATGTTGTAGCACATCTTCTCCGCTTCAGACTGGGTGAACTCTTTAAACTGGAACAAAGAGTAGCTTTAACCTTTACTGGATCGTATTCCCGGTCTCATAAGTGCAGAGTACGTTTTAACAGCAACATATTTTTGGTTTCTTGCTGCATTAATTAAATTCACATTAGCAATAGGATCGCCCCTTTTATGGCTCAACTCGTTTCAAAACACAAAACACAGGTATTTTCAAGATAATAAAACAAGCTACAGAACACAGTCACAAGAAGTACTGAAAATGGCCTACTTTTAAAATTATCTGGTACGTATCTATATCCTTAAGAAACACAGATTGAAGCAGTGAGACACATAAAAACACAGTCAACTAAAACCAGCTATACCAAATATATTTGACGACGGTATATCTAAAAGATGAATTTAAAGGGAATGTGGCGCCTTGGTCAAATCCAGGAATTTAGTGTAATTAAAGGTATTTTTAGCCGATAATCATGAAAACGTCCATGATTTCTCCGAAAATATACAATGAGCTCAATATTTTGATTTCTTAAATGCTCCTCTAGGGTGAAAAATAAGCCTCTGCCTGTGGATGGCGTCAAATCTGGCAATTACTACCATATTCAATGGGCTTCTAGGGATTTAATTGTCTAATTACTCATCGTGATGTCAGCGCTATCGTCACACCAACAGCTGAAAACTGTGCCTGCCTGGCTGGGGTAGATTTGGGGTAAATTTCAGGTAGGTTTTTAGCTTTTCTCCACGGAAATTCTGAGTTTCAAGAAAATTATATATATATATATATATATATATAGAGTACCGGGTCTTCCGGCATGCTTTACAACTTGGCTATCTCAGTTAAAATCACGTTATAAAGGTGCCACATTCTCTTTAACCATGCCCGTTGTTCTAACGATGGAAAAGGTGTCTTTACTTAAAGATTTAAGCATCAATATTTTACACCCAATTTTGGTTTTATAACAAAATTTGACATTGCTGTGCTCATAGGCAATCTTGATCTCGGGGAGGGGTTAACGTGCAAAGTGGAGAGGTCCTAAAGTGCCCTTACTCCCAACTATTTCTCCAAGATGGCCGGAAAACCATCCACTGCTCAAAAACACTGCTTGGTTTAAGTTGAGAGAATTAATGAGCGCGTCGATTGGTGAAATGATTTTGAAAATCGATCAATAATTTGTTTTTTATAAATTTTATTCAAGTTGTTCCCAATACAGCTGCTGGAGTCGGAGTCTCACTAAAGTCATCAGGGGACTTGTCACGGAGACCACGACCCCACCATCCGAACGAGCAACTCCCTCAATGGAGGGTTAATTTAGATGCCAAAATTTAACGTCCCACAAAGCACAGGGACGGCCGCCCCGCTCAGGTCACCCTCTCACCAGTCAGTTGCCAGCCGACCTACGTCGGGTAAACTATTGAACGCCGGAGCGTCTCAGGGGAACCGACCCCAAGCCTGGACATGCGCTGCCACTGCGTGCTTCTGAGCAGCGGTCCGGAGCCCAACGCTCTACTAACTAAGCTACCGGGGCGGCAGTTTATTTAGGCTGTTTATTTAGGTTGTTATTTAGGCTGTTTATTATAGGCTTTCAAAGTTAGACCTATATTTTGTGCCATCGCAATCGCGTGGTAGCTAGCACCAATGCACCTGCACTATAGAATGAGTGGTGACATAATAACGTCATATAATCCAGATATATTTCAACGTCACCCCAAATAAAGGTCCAGGTCAAGGTAAAATGTCGCAGGTCAATGGCATTGGCCCCACTAGCCCGGTCAGTTGACATTATTTAGTTTGACGTAGGTTATGTTAACTTCATATTTAAGGCTACTCAATGTCAAGGTCAAGGTCAATAGTAAAATGTATTTTTCATGGTCAAGGCCTCGTTTCCAGGTCAAAGAATGCTGTAGTGCCAGTTATGTTGTACATTATTGGGAATATTTCATATTTTTACGTCATAGGTTAATGGCCTTGAATGACCTTGCCCTTAAACTTTCAAAAAGCATTGTGTGGGACCTTCCCGCTATGGTCTTAGTCCGCTTTTAGCGTATTTTCAGTTTAATGCACAATCACGAGGTCTCTTGTACGACCCAGAGTTGACCTTTATGACCTCATTTGACTTTGAAGATAGTGACCAAGTAAGTAAGCGGAGCAATGTTGGCGGCAGCGTTATAATTACATGTTTTGAAGTGTTGCTAAAGCTGACCATTATCAGTCAAGTTGTTTTATTCATTCTAGTCCTGAATTAATATTATAAGAATAAGCACATTGATGGGCTTTTGATAGGCTAAGCTCCTATCAATGTGTTTATGATCTATTTATTTTTATGACCTATTACCTCCTATTACGTGTAACGCTTTTACTGACCATTATCTGCCAGGATTTTTTCTTTATTTTTGTCCTGAATTAATATTGTAAGAATAAACAAATTGATAGGCTATCGATAGGCTAAGCTCCTATCAATGTGGTTATTCTTACAATATTAATTCAGGGCTAAAATAAATAAGAAGCTTAGCAAATAATGGTCACTTTTCACACCGCTTCAAAACATATTGGCCTAGCACAATGAAGCTTGTTGTTTTTATCAAAATGTCTGATACCAAGGCCCCCGAAAAAAAACACTCCTGATGTTAAAAACGCCTGTACGGGAGACTCATCGCTTGAGAAATCCACAGAACAGCTGCTGACCGCAAGATACATTTTTCCCAACCTTTTTTCGAAAGACTGCAAGCTGCCGCAGGCAACTAACATTGGTCCAAGTGCAGAAATGTACGCTGATTAAAATTCAAAACTGGATTTATGGTCAAGTGTGGTCTTCAGTGTTGATTTCTTACATATTTTCCAAAATAATTCCCTATGGACTGAGAAGTGGAAGCTTGGTGATATATCATCCGTAAAATTCGGGAAATTGCTTGAAATTAATTTATTCTTCTCATAATTCTTTGTCGGTTCATTTTGGCTGATAATGCATATGTATATTTCAGACAAACATCGATTAGTGATGTATTCACGACACATTTCATAAGGGCTTATATTATGCCACTTGGCTGGCTCCAGCGGCAAAAGTCACGATAGAGTGACGTTAAGGATAAATTCGGTACCAAGATCGGTACCTTAACCCTCGCCCCACGGAGAGGCATTGATGCCCCCTAAGGCTTTTTCCGAACAACAGCAAAACGACGAGGTGCAGCACCGTGGTTGACGAGTCTACTTCTCACTTCATCATTTTCAACCCTCCCTGAAATTTTTACCCCGAGTCACACTAGTTCAGGTCACCAGGTGACCAGGTCACCAGGTGAGGTTAAACAAGGTCACTTTACTTCAACTTTTGAGCTCTTCCATGGCTACATTTCTAGGCCGATCGATTTGAAACTTTCTACACTTGATAACCTCTCCCGGGTCTATAAAATATATATCCGGGATTTTTCAATTTGGTGATCTGAGGTCAGGTCACGAGGTAACCTCTCTCATTGAAAAAGCATGGAAAAAGGTGTGTTATGATCTAAAAGTCTCAAAAATGAGTGCAAATGCTTAGATTTCTCAGATAAGTATTCTAACCCACCCTTTCACGAATTCCAGGGGCGATACTTGCCCTTCGATTTATCTGAGGTCATCACAGGTCACCAGGGGTCAAAGCAGAATTTTGATGATAACTTTTGACCATATTGTCGGAGTTAGAGAGGAACCATCGATGGCCCTTGGTGGGGCGAAGGGCGCCGGCCCCCGGTGGCGCGCGGGCTAAAGCAAAAATATGCCCATTTTAGAAAAATACAAGAAATTCAGGATTAAATGGAGTGGATTTCGTCAATAGAATAAAACTTTGGTTTCTGGAGTAAATGAAGGCTAAATCGGTATGTTCGCCACTGTGCAGTGTGAATCATAGAAAGTGGGACACCTTAAAAGTTAAAGTATATAAATTTAACAATAGATAATAGCTAAAAGGTAAAGTTGCTACCGAGCATTTACATATCTTACCAGACATGTCTTGACAGTATTAAAATCATCACAGAAGAAGTCGGCCCCGGAAGCTGCCAGAAATACATTCATGCCTCTCGGCACTCTACAGAGAAGCCCCCCCCGCTGACAGTGCTGACATGGCCGCAGCGCTAAACGAAGAGTGGCAAGGAGCGAGTGAGCCGAGATGGGATATGTCAGGGGAAACAATTTAGGAGCTTGATGGATTTAAACTTGCCTGAAAATATGTTTTTAGGAAAATAATATCGAACTGATGCCTGCGCGCAGCAAGTGTTGCGATGCCGAAATGGCTCGAAAGAGAGTCATAATATATAGAGTCACACTGCTGTGCCCCACTTCTCCTTAGTCTGACGCTGAGACACATACACTGGTAAATTCCCAAGCAGGGAGGTGGAGCGCCTTCTGCTGATGGGAATTTTGTTGACAAATGTGTACGTTGTCAATTGTCGCTCACATTAGTCAATTGCGAGTTGTCAATTGACAAATCTGTCAAATTATATAATACTTCTTCACTTTTTGAGGGTGAAGTAATTTGAAATTTATCAACAAGAAAATGTATGATAATGATTTGTTTGCTGTTATGTCATAGATTGCGTCATGTTGCGTCATGTTGCGTCATACCAACGTCATAAATTTATAGTGGATCCTTTCCCAGTGATCTGAGTGTACCTTGGCAGCTCTACCCCAGATTATGTTGCCGTAGCTTAGGATGGAGAGAGTATTGCAAAAATAGGCTGCCAGAATAGGGTCGCGCCTCATTCGCCCCTCCATTTGGCTTATGCGAAGTAATTGCTAGAGTAAACCGCGCATCGTGTGTGCTAGGCTGGCAATGTAGTTGAAATGAGCCTCGAACGTTAACGTTGCATCCATCCAGACACCTAGGTCGCCATTTTTGCAGATGTTTGATATTGATGCTATGAATTTTGTACGCATCCAGATTTTTGTTCGTTCAGAGTGATTCTGAATTATTGAGCCTTGCTGAGATTTAGGCAAATAATTCGCAGCTTTCCAACCACTGATTTAGGTGCAAGCTGCCTCCTAGAGTTCCAGAGTAAAACCCTTGTCCAATGTGAACGTTTTTCGTTAACTATAACACGTTGTTTCCGATCGCTTATGATCGATCAATCGATCAAAGATACAATGACAGCTAACGAAGAGCTGAGAACCAGCTAAGAGAACCAGGAAAACCAACAAAACAACTGAAATGCTGTACAATTTTTGTAGAGGAGCAATTCATGTTTGACTTCCTGGAATGCGGAAAAATAATCAAAGTTGAGAGCCAGTAATTGATGACCTGAAAGGCTTCTAGGCTGTTTCTAGAACAGTTTCCATGTTTGTTTCGATGACAAGGGTGGGACAAAGCATTGTAATTTTTCAGTGAGAATGGTCTACACATGTATGAGAAACGTTTGAAAGACGCATCTTACTATGACTTGCGAAATGACTCCCGAAATGCGGGAGTTGTGAAACATTGCGGTTATTTTTGGATGATTTTCTAAGTTTTCTTTTTTCCAAACCAGGTCGATATTTGCCTGCACCCACCCACTCGTGAAGACCCCCTCTTCTGCAGATTCGCAAAACAGAATAAAGAAGGGATATGGGAGCTCATATCGACACTCTTAACACGCGCATTGACGGGGGCAGGTTCCCGGCCCCCTCGAGTTTTTCGGAGATGTCATGAAAATGGCGGCGCGTAGCACCGCCGTACGTAGTACACCGTTTATATGATCCATTTTACAACTTCTGTCGATATTTTTGGGTCTAGGTTATTTCAGGTCAGGTTACCATTGCAGGTTAAGTGACCTCACCTCAAATTTTTTTAAGATACTATAGATAAGAACAGGGTTAATCCTTAGATAAGAAAGTCATATAATGTAATGGGCCAACTAGGTACTATGTACCCAGTAGGCCCATTGTTGTTCGGGATTTTTTTTACCGATTACCTAAGGTCAGGTACGAGCCATGACCTCTCTTTTGGAAATACTTGGTACAAATAACTTAAACTTAATAATCTAGTAATGAATGGCAATCAACCCTTGTCCGCCTAGATTTGACCTAGCAAGTTCATATTATATACCATTCGATGCAGCTTCCTGAGGAAATGCCAACTGTCCATATGTGTTTGTTATCCCGCGCCCCACCGGGGGTCCAGCGCCACCCTCGCCCCACCGGGGGGCCATCGATGGCCCCCTCTAACTCCGAAAATATGGGTGTTAAGGCAAATCTGCAAAGTGCAATAGAAGGCTCGCGTGAATTCAGTAAGAAATTACTTCACATGTTGTAGTGCTCAGGTCAATGGTTTGACCTCCAGAGGTCAAATTAGGTCAAGATCGGCTATTTTCACTCAAATATGCAATGCTTAAGCAAACTGAGCATAACTCTTATGCCATTAGAGCTATTGACATCTGGTAAAGTACATTTTATAGGAAATTGTCAGTCCTTTTTCCGGTATGTGAAACGTAAAGACCTCCCGCCAGTGGTTTGACCTCCAGAGGTCACCTCGTGACCTAAGATGACCTGAGGTCATGAAAGGTAAAAAAGTGACCTTGCCGTATATCAAATGAAAGCCAGTGATGAGACAAACACGATGGTGTTTGTTTCAGCGCTCTAGTTTAATTAGGTCAAAAGTTATTGTCAAAATAGGTACTGTTTTTGACCCCTGGTAACCTTGGATGACCCTGGAGAGGTCAAAGGGAAAATATGGCCTCTGGAATCCGTGAAAGGGTGCCTAAGAACGCTTTTCTGATCAAGCTGAGCATTTTCAACCGCTTTTGTGACTTTTAGATCATAAGACAGCTTTTCCCCATGCTTTTTTCAATGGGAGAGGTCACCTCGTGACCTGACCTCAGGGCACGAAATCGAAACATCCCAGATATACACGTTGTAGACCCTGGAAGGGTCATGAAGTGTAGGAAGTTTCAAATTGATCGACTTCGAAATGTAGCTCCTACAGAGCTCTAAATTTGAAGTGAGGTGACCTTGGTTGACCTCGTCTGGTGACCTGACCTTGGGTAACCCGGGGTAAAAAATTTCAGGGATGGTGGGAAAATGATGCAGTAAGACGTAGAGGCCTCAACCGTGGCGCTGCGCCTCTTCGTTTTTCTGTTATCCCGGAAAAAACCTTAAGGGGGCCATCGATGGCCCCCGGTGGGGCGAGGGTTATATCTCTATTATTTCAGACGTAATGATGAAAAACCTTAATTTCCATGTTATCCTTGCTTGATTTCAAGTGACCATAACACGTGCCCCGCTCGTGGGCGATTTCTGCCCCCCCTCCTCTGGTTTTCCTCAGATAATGCAGAAACGAAGGAAGGAAGAACAAGGGAACTCACAGTACCTTATTCCTGATCAGTTTTACGCATCTGACCAATTTTTAGGTCAGGTCATTTCAGGTCAAGGAGCTATTCAAGGTCACACGAACTGGCCTCAAAACCTAAAATCACGAGTTTGAAGCGGCTCCTAAGGAACATCTGTCAACCGATCAGTTTCAAACTTCCACAATATGGTGAGGTCATCAGGGCCTACAAAACTGCTATCTCTGCTGGTCACCCCATTATAAGTCTATGTTGAAAAATAGAGAGGGCTCGTTTTGAGTAAATGATGCATAGATAAAGCTGAAAATCCTCAAACCGTGTATCCTTACCACAATCTTGACCATTAAGTTAAGGTTTTGACTAGCCGGCCTCTCAAAGGCCATGAGAGGTCACATGAACATACAGTGACTATTTTGCCAATCACTTCTCACTGAATTGAGATAAAGCTTCCATTTTCCTTGCATTGTGCTTATCTTGTTACGGGGAGTTGATTGATATGCAACATGGCCATACCAGGTCACCCTGTGACTCTGACCTAGCTCGATGTCAGGTCACTTTTACCATTTGACCTGGCAAGGTCATATTATACATCATTCCATTCTCCACGACGAGAGAAATTTAATGATGCATACAAATTTACTCTAGCTCTGCTGAGTAGAAATCTAGACGGGGAAACGTACACTGCACTGTTGTCAGCCTATGGAAGATTCCTTGTACTATGCTGACCTCAATATTGACCCGACATAAGAATAGTTCGTATGATTTTTCTTCATCTCGTTAAGATCCTTCAAACGCCCTCTGTAATGTTTATTTATATTTTCTGGGAAATGTCATACAGAGGATTCGAAATACGCTCCCCAGTGGGGCGCGTCATGTCAGGGACCCCAGCGGTGCGCGTGTTAGATTTGAGCTGACAAAAATATGTTTAATGTTTTCGATGTAGATTTAGATGGGTTTTTCAACGCTGTCTACCATTTTTCTATCTTGCATGGTTCTCGAGATCTTAGGGGGGCGGATACCCCCTCCGTCAATACAAAGGTGGGTCAGACCCCCGTCAATGCGCGTGTAAAAACGATGTCGACCGTTCCTTAGATGTTTCTGATCACAAAAGGTTTCGAAGTTACCATGTATAGGTAATTAATTGTTAATAATTCATACGGAACTACGGTATTGGTTGAAATCCTCTAATAAAGAATGGTGAAGTCCAGGCAACATTTCTCCTCAGGTGGTGGATAGCATAGAAAGAGTGCTCAGGTGGTGCCAGGCAGAGAGCTATACTTTATCTCCACGACTAATATATTAAAGAAATACAACAAAGCTATCGGCTAACGCTGCGTTCATGTGGGGTGCACGTTTTGTGATAGTAATGTGCGCTTATGCTTGTCAGCTATTATCTCTGCTCTATCTTGTTGTACTCACCCCAATATTTGGATCCAAAAAGGAGAAGTAAAGTCCATCCGGACCAGCTTGTCCTGTGAGCGAGAAAAAAATTCACGTTGAAGCTGCAGTTAGGCTAGCCAGTGGGCAGGGTTTTGACGTTGACGCTACATATCTTTACCAGCTGCTCTCGACACTTCCTTAACTTAGAATATTCGTTCAGTTATTTTAGCCGTCTTTACGAATATTTGCTTATCTGTTTTTAGTTCCAAAGCAACTTTGTCTGTCATTTTAAGATAAACTGCTCCTATTAATACCCCGATGTGTAATTTTTTATTCATTGTTATGTGCTGCGTATGACCTGTGATGTTTATGCGCCCTTAGACCCCAACTATGATGATGAAAAGGCCCCTGACGTCACTGCAGCCGAGTACGATGCGGGTTGCCTGGAGCACTACCCCTGTTATATTTTTAGCCAGAAACGGAAAATAACTGCTGGCTAAAATTGTAATAGTAATAAAATCGAAGCCATATATTTATTTACCGCTAAGACAGTACTGAATTAGGCACCCAAAGAAGTCTAAGTAGTCACGGAGGGCTTATAAAAGATAGGAAAGTAGCATTTCAAGGGATATTTTTACACTTACCATCCACTTTTCCTTGTCGTTGCTCAAGTGCGGGGGCAGGATACCGACGGGTGGTGGTTTCGCAGTTACTTCCGTAGATTGAACCGTCTCCGTCGTTCGGTCCCTCCCCAACCACAGCCATCACAAAGAACAGAAGAGAACACAAACGATGCATCTGTTGAAGGGCAAAACTCTTTCAGAAATTTGACGCGTTTTTCCGTCGTAAGGGAAACAGCTTTTGAAAAAAACATTGAACATACAAATACGGCTAGTTCAAGGCACGAGGCCTTATATTGGAACTAAAAGGCAAAAATCCTCTAAATATTATTGAACAGTGACATTCTTCGTGTTACAGTGAACAGACCTGTGCCTTGCATAGCTGCTGAGTTAAGTAACACAACTCATATGTATATACATAGTAGATTTGGATGAAAACCAACTCACCTATAAAACGGCAGAGGCTGTGTGCCACAGTAGTTACCTGATATTTCGGTGATCATGCGGGGAAGCTCATGATATGGACAACTGAAGTTCCATCAAATCCCTGCTTACGGCAATAAATGCCTATCTGACATGAAATTACTCAGAAATGAATTTTTGTGAAGCTACGGGCAGGGTCAGGCATTATTTCAATCATACACGATGACACTTTTCCGACCAACTTTTTAAATGTTTGCAAAACCAAAAAACACTTACCTTTGCAGTGTTAAGTTAGAAGAGTCGCGCACTTCTTGACTGCCAGGAATTGAAGTGGAGAGGAGATCCGGCCACTGTCCGCAATGGAAAATTGTTTTACTTCCCTAATTTTTATTTGTGATACTGTTAGTACCCTTATGTTCTAAATAGGCAGAGCTCACTAAAATCAAACCTTGTGGACCATGTTCTGACGAAAAGAAAACGCATAAAAGAAAACGCATACGAGTAACTAAACCCTGAAATTGTATTTCTGGATTCTCAAGAATTTCCCGTCTTATAATGTACTTCACCTTAGGTGGCAGAGCAGGCTATGAAACCAAAAACTGTTGAGATCACCTTTATATTGCAGGAGGTCTTTGCCCGAGCGTGGGAATCAAACGTACACTGCTGGTCGGCCGTGATGAGAGGTAACAAAACATGTGTTTTATCATTTCACAAAAAATGCGACTCCGAACAGTAAAGTTAAAAGACAGAAGAAAGAATCACTCCCCTTACCAGTATGGCTAAATTTAGTCTGATCATCATGTTTTCCATCGGAACTTCAATACTTCGTTTGTCTCCTCTCCTCCAGACAAGATCGGATTCGAGATATGTATCCTGTCTCTGCAAGGCTGCAGGCTGCTGTTGAACTTTTCACCAAATGCCGCCAGTACAATGGTACCAGATAATCGATGTGAATATTTTTTAGAAGCAGCGTAAGAACATCGCTCTTCAAATAATAGGGCACATTGACGGCAGTAAAAATGTTTAGTATCCTCTCTCAGTACAACTTTCTTTGGATGTCTTTGCTTCTTAGCTGATATTTGTGCAAGTTATAGGTGTACATTTCCACGATGCTCCCTTTATGTGCAAAGCAATGCAATATCATTTTACTACGCATCTTCGACCCCCAAAGGTACTCAGTTGTTTCGCCGACAACTCTATTCTCCCTACCGTGAAACGATGTTAGGGCACACCATAAGCGTCGCTACCGGCAAAAAAGTGGGGGGGGCAGCCAAACTTCAACCTGATGCTGACAAAGAACTTTCAACATCAGTACCAAAAAATGTTCGAATTTGGGCTCCTCGTTGCCTTCCGCAGCGGCTGGATATAAGAATGTCCGGCTTTCTTTTATTTTGACCGAGATCAGGAAATTTTTGGCCAAAAAGTAGGGAGGCCTGGTCCCCTGGCCCTCCCTTTTCCGACACGTATGGGGCACACCACTTGATATGTCGATAGTAGTCAAATATAAAAATGGCCTAAAAATAATTGCGGCAGTTCAACAATGCTACAGCTGTTCAGGTCATACGACATCGTTAGCTTTCACCCTGTTGAGAGAACTTAATGTTATGGCAGATGACACCTGTGCAAGGAGTTCACCGGAGTGCGACCCGGATTGAGCTTTGGACCAGATGCATGGGAAAGACCAGTGCTGTGTCGGACGTGTGAGTTATTTTTTACGGAGGAGCTTTGCGGTATGGAGCAATGACTTTTGTGAATAGACAGAGCGATCAGCCTGTAGCCCTTACCGGGGGGTTGGGTGATATTCAACCAAAGCAGTGGCATAATTCCAATGTGTGTGTGTGTGTGTGTGTGTGTGTGTGTGTGTGTGTGTGTGTGTGTGTGTGTGTGTGTGTGTGTGTGTGTGTGTGTGTGTGTGTGTGTGTGTGTGTGTGTGTGTGTGTGTGTGTGTGTGTGCGTGTGTGTCGTGTGTCCGTGTGTGTGTGAAGCGACACTCCCTATCCTTATCCTCCTCGTTAACCTTGAACTACCTGGAGACAGCGAGCGCATGCGCCTTGGGCAGCAACGACCCCACCAGGTAGTATCCCACCTTCCTTTACCCTCATCCATCCTAATCCTTACCGTCTCCTTGGATAGTCTTAATCACTTCACGTCCATTACGACGGCTCTTGAAAAGCCACCGTATGTGTGGAAATGTTTGTAACAAATACAAATACAATGTCTGGTCTAAGGATTTCTCACCGAGTGGGATTCCCCAATCTAATCTCCACCCATCTCTATAGGGATGCCTATATGCGCCATCCTGTTGAAAAGTTGGTTAGATTACAAACATATTGCAAGTACCTACTGCCTTACGTGAGCTGTTTAGGGGCGATAAAATTCAGGATGGTACCTAATGCCTACTGGCTGCTCCTAACTGCCCGGTGCGAAGGTACCAGAGATACAGATACATAGAGCTTGTCATTTTGGTGCACGTGATCGCCAGATTCATTTGGTGCACCCCTGAGCTCCTGCACCGACTGATTTGATAGCAATCTACGTGCCACTCTGCCGTGCTTATCGGGTACAGGGCAGACCGAACCGGCTCCTCTCTGGGAACACGATATGTAGCCCCCCCACTACCTGGAAGTCCGATCCGACCACCTCCTCTCGCTGGTTTCGCGAATTATTCTGGGCCGATTCGAATGAGATACATGGCTTTGCACACCTTTCAGTTGATTGATTCGACTACTTATGGCCGAAAATTGACATCGTCAGGTTAACTAAGTATGATGTCATTTCTAAACCCATGCATGGTGGTTTTATTTCTCTAAAGTGTTGCAGACCAAGCTAGAGTGGGTGTAACCGGACTTATAATAGAACTAGATTTAGCTTCTAAACATCATTCAAAAGCTATTAGAAAAATGATAACGAAGATGCCAAATATGTTTAATGTCAGATAAATAACGAGGTCGACAAATGTCACATATTTTCTAAAAATTTTGCCTCCGTATTTCTAGCGTAACACACAGTAATAAATTTAACATCATAGTGAAGATCATGATTTATGGATTTGAAGCGTTGCCTTTGCAAACTGAATTTTACCGAGTTGTCTGAATGTCTGCAGTACCTGGCCTTAGCTTAACGAGACCATCCCAATAGTCCTCCCAGCCACCTTCGCCCCAGTGGTGTTCTCCCTTGATCGTGGTTCCTATGCAGGATAGCGAAAAATGCGAATGCTGGTGAATAGCCCATAGAAAAAATAAAGAAACCATATCGATCGATTCTTGGCTCAGGTCAGTATTGAGGTCATGACAGGTCAAAAGACGTAAGGTTATAGAGGAGTTTCTTGGTTTTCGTGTCGGCCTGCGTTAAGTTAGAGTAAATATTTAGGTTCCATTTGCTTCCCTTTTGTTGCGTAAAATCGAACAATGTAAAATAAAATCACACCAGGTTAAAACATCAAATGACTTATCTACGCTCAGGTCAAAATCACTATCTGACGTAACCTAGTTGATATGTATACCTATACACTCGCAATGACAGTCCCAATGTAATTATATCAAAATGAAGGCTCTATCATCATTTCCTGAGATATTATTGAACCAACTCTGTAAACCTGCTTAAGCAGTCCCACGTGATCTCTCAGAGGTCACAGATCCAAACTTTCAACACGACCCTCAGCCCCCGCGCCAGTGGGGTGTTAGACCACCCCCTCAGGTTTTTCCGGCGGCACGAAAAACAGCGGGGCGAAGCGACGCTGTACTCAGCACATCTTATCCTTAATCAATTCCGCAACTTTTCTCAAAATTGTAAGGTTGGTCATCTCAGGTCAAGTCACCAGTGCAGGTCAAGTGACGTCACTTCCAAAAATGTTTAAGGTGGCATAAGCAAAAAAATAATGAATCTTATCACATTGAAGATTATGACACGTCATGGGCGCACCGAGTACTAAAAAAATCCGGGATTTTGCATGTCGAATACCTGGGGTCAGGTACGGATAATGACCTCTCCATAGCAAATGAATGGGGAAAACGGACATTGTCCGAAAACTGCTCTATTTCTATTACTACCACTTGGAATGCCTCCGTATTCTCCAAATCATGGTGTTTTATAGGTTCTTCTTGCAAATTTGGACCTGTGACCTCTGAGAGGTCATCTGGACAGGTTTTCAAACTTTGGTCAATAGCTTTGCAGGGAAATGGTAATGAAATTTTTATTTTGATACCATTACGTTTCAATTGTGTTTTTTTTAATCAATTTAGATGCATATTGACTATGCTAGCTTAGATGATGGCCTTGACCTGAGCTTAGGTCCAGGTCATTTTTTATTTGTGGACCTATCAAAGTCATATTATACATCATTCAATTTTCTGTAACGAGAGGGAAGCGAATGAAGCATAAAAGAACGATTCTAACTAAACTCTGTCAGACGCTAGAGCCCAAAAACTCTACCGTAACATACCACCTTCTTTGACCTGTCATGCCTTCAATATTGACCTGAGTCAAAAAGTGACAGATGAGCATCTTCATGAATTTATATTGGCTATCCACCAGCTTTCGTGTTCTTTCGCTATCCGGCATAGGAGCCGAGCCCGAGGAGGGTGTTTGAAACCCCCCACTAAGGCGAAAGAGGCCCGGAAGCTCACAAGGCGGGTGTTAAGAGTGCCCTAAGATACTACGATATTTGTTAAACATATAAGTTTCATTGCTTTCCATACAAACACATAGCTTACAGAACACCTAACGCCAACCTCGGTGACACCACTTCCTTTGGCTCTTTCGTGCTTCATTTGTGTACCTATACCTTGTTCTTAGACGACTGTTTTAAATATAAATTTTGAAAATTTGACCGAAAGTTGGTATGTAGTGCACTAAGTAGAAGTCCTCATAGTGCGGTAGTATTAATATTGGGGCAAGACAAGTAGGGAATATAAGACAGCGCTGCGTACTAAGGCACGTTTAGTACACTAACATTTGCGATATAACTTAACTTAGCCTTCGTCTGGGTGGGGGATCTTTTTGACCCCCTCTAGTTTTTTTAAAATTACCGGCAAGCGGCGCCACATAACGCCACCAAACTTGGTCTAGCTGTTCCCTTTATCATTTTACATATTACGTGAAAATTTTAGATCAAGGTCATGTCAGGTCAGGTCACCAGGTCAGGTGAAGCAACCTCACCTAAAAATACTTAGAACTGCATAACTAAAAAGAGGGTGGATCGATCAGAGTTGAAACTCATACCACATAGTGGGCTCACCAGAGCTAAAACATATGTTCCGGGGATTTTTATATTCGTGCCCTTAGGTCATTTACCTGACCTCATCATGACCTCCCTCCTCATTATGACCTCCCCATTGCAAATGCATGTGGAGAGATCACGAAATGAGCTTTCTCAAGTAAGTTTATTGATGGAATAAGCTTTCTCAAATAACGGCTAAGATTTTCTCTTAGCCCGTTTCTGAAGTTTACCTCCCAAAATGTTTGACCCATGAACTTTGAAAGGTCACCTAAGGTCAAATAAGACTTTTTGGGTTTTACTTCCTATAAATTTAGGAATAAAAAAGATTGGACTTAAGTTTATTACCGAAGTGTTTGTATGGTCCAAAAAAAAAACTGCAAGTCAAATGCTATACATCATGACTATACCAGGTCAAGATGGCTCAAACTGTTGACCTGGGTCAGGTAAATTTTGAATTGGACCTGGCTAGCGATATCATATATCATTCGTTTCATGTTGACGAGAGAATTGCAATGGTGCATCAACTATGGCTGCATCTTGCTTTGTTTGGAGAGTTATTAGCGAAAAAACTAACCGCCCTAATGCATGGGCGGCTAAGGACATTCCCAAGAATAGTCCCAATGTTCATCGACCTGCAGCTCCCTAGGCTTTGACCTGACTCGAAAATAATTGCCCACTATAATGAAAGAGCAGCTCAGGAGAGCTTTCAGATAATTGTATTCGCAAAATGTTTCTAGCTATCTTTGGTTCTGAGATAAACTAGGTTTTCTTAGTACACCCTCATATTAGTAATTTTGACCTATTTTGACCCCTCTGGTGCCCTTGATATTGACCTGAAGAAACAATTACCGAAGTAACTTCTATACCATTTTTGAAGAGCTTTAATTGCCATTTTGCACTTTTTTCCTAGCTCTCATAGTTTTTAAATAGCGATGTCTTTTTTATTCCCCACCAGGGCGAAGGTGGCTCGTACCCGCCACCGGGGCAAGCGGGTTAATCCTCACGCCCTACCGGGGCCATCGATGGCCCTCCTAAGGTTTTTTCGAGATAGCAGCAAAACGTCGAGGCGCAGCACCGCGGTTGCCGGCTCCTACCCTCTCACCTCATCATTTTCCCACCATCCCTGAAAATTTTACCCGGGTCACCAAAGGTCAGGTCACCAGGCGAGGTCAACCAGTCACCTCACTTCAACCTTTGAGCCTCTATATGAGCTAAATTTCTTAGTCGATCAATTTAAACTTCCTCCACTTCATGACCTCTCCAGAAGTTCTGCGAAGTATAAATACATCCGGGATTTTTCGATTTCGTGACCTGAGGTCAGGTCATGAGTAGGGGGCGAAGGGCGAAGGTGGCACCGGGCCCCTGATTGGGGCGCGGGTTAACATGTACACACTGGAGGCCTCACAGGCCCCACCTTTTTTTCAAGGTGGCCGGAGAACCGCTCGTAGCCAAAAATGCTACTCGGCACATTTAACAGAACTGAATAGCGCGTCGATTGGCAAAAGAATGTAAAAATCGGTCGAAGAAAATTTTTGAAACATATCTTTCGAAGTCATATCTGCATTTTAGGATCGCTGTAATCGCGCGGTCGGACTTATGACGTCATAAGGCCATATAACCGGGAGGATATTTCTAGGTCACCTCACATAAAGGTCAAAGTCAAGGCCAAAGTTCACAGATCAAGGCCATGTAAGCACTTCCAAGGTCACTGACCTCAGTGCCTCCCGGTCCAAGGGCAATTACCCGGCTTGAGCGTTTATTATGCTATGACGTCAGATTAACCCGTCCTACTGGGGGCAAAATTACGCCCCCTCCCTGATTTTCCCCAAGATAACGTAAAAATGAAGAGACGCAGAACAAAAAAACTTACAGTACCTTATCCCTGATTAATTTTACACATCTGACTACATTTTTGAGTTAAGGTCGTGTCAGGTCAAGGAGCTATTCAAGGTCAAGTGAACCGAACTCAAAACCTAAAGTCACGAGTTTGAAGCGGCACCCGGGGAACGTAAGCCAACCGGTCAGTTTGAAACTTCCACAGCCTTGAAATAAGGTCATCCAGGTTCTACAAATATGCTATC
>JAOTON010001458.1:0-47903 GCA_034440635.1 Lepas anatifera
TGGATTTAAATCAAATCATAAATCCTCTTTTATGAAAATATTTCAACAACCAATTCGCAATCTTCGATATAGATATGCGGATATTTTAAGTGCTTAAAGTCAGCTTGAAGTACCTATCCTAGACGTTTTTTACCAAAAAATTTGCTCTATGTCTGCGTTAGATTTGAGCACTGGATTTGGCCAGGGCACTATCATCCCACTTTTCTTCCAAAATAAATTCCAAACTACGCCAAATTAGGAGAAAACTGGAAAATTTCAGAACCAGCCAGTGCGGAAGGGGCAGCGAGTGAGCTCCAACTGACGAGTTTTTTTGGTCCTAGCGTGGAGTTTTTTTGTCAGCAGCAAGTTGAAAATTGGCTGCCCCCTCATTTTTTGCCGGTGACTACGCTTATGCCACCATTTTGAGATTTTACCAAATTTGGAGATAAAGATTAGCCCAAGCTCCCGGTGGAGTTCCGAGCCACCTTCAGCCTCTGAGGGGGAGTGTTTAAACACCCCAATCGAACTCAGCCACTATGCAGGATAGCGAAAAACGCGACGCTGGTGGATAGCTAATACAAACTCATGAAGAAAACTATATAAGTCACTTTTTGCCTCAGGCCAATATTGAGGTCATGACAGGTCAAAGAAAGTGTATTTCTCAGTAGAGCTTGTTCGGCCCTACCACCTGACAGAGTTGAGTTAGAGTAATTATTTAGGCACCATCTCGCTTCCCACTTGTTACGGCAAATCAAATGATATATAATTTTATCATACTATGTTAAAGCACAAAATGACCTGACCTCAGGTAAGGTCCAAAGTCACTTTTAACCTAGCACAGTCAATATGCATATCAATCAGCTTTCAATAGGAATCTAAACGTAGAGGGTATGAAAATAAAAGCTTCCATTGTCATTTCCTCCAAAGTTATTGACCAAAGTCTGAAAATCTGCTTAAGTAACCCCAGATGACCTCTCAGAGTTCACAGGTCCAAAATTGCAACATGAACCTGGAAAGGAGCCCAGGATACTTAGGATTTGGAGAATATGGAAGTTATTCTCAGCCGTATCTACACAAATACAACCCAATTTCTGTTTTTCTCATGTATTTCCAACGGAGAGGTCATGATCCGTATTTGACCTTAGGTCATTGATATGAAAATCCCGGAATATATTTTATGGGATTCCGTGGCCCATTATGTGGTACAAGTTTCAATCCGATAGATTTAACCCATTTCTTACTTATGCCACCTTAAACATTTTTGGAGGTGAGGTTACTTGACCTGCACTGGTGACCTAACCTGAGATGACCCAACCTTAAAATTTTTGAAAAGTTGGGTGAATTGATCAAGCATAAGGTGTGCCTAGTCACAGCGGCGCTTCGCGCGGCCGTTTTTCTGGTGCCGCCGGAAAACCCGAGGTGGGGTGTTCAAACACCCCGCCGATGCGAGGGTTAAGAGAAATGGTTTGCTCGTTGGAGAAAACAGAATCAAATTTGATTACAGTTGTGTGGGGTAATCTTATTTCACACCTCTCATAATTGAATGGCTAATTTGAACAAATTTTAGACAAAAACAAGTGCTTGTCTTCATGCATATCTAAAGAGAGCTGAGAGCAATACAAACCAATTATTTGGTAGCATTTGATTGTGCTTTCTTCTTTTTAAAAAGGTAGCGTTAGTGGGTTAGCAGTTTTTCAATCAATTGAAAAACAGGACTATTGTGCTTAATGGAGCACTGGAGAGAGCCTAACAACCGCACTAGAGAGTGGGTCTGGCACTGTAACGTGCATTGGAGTGGGGCCCGGTAGGCCCCCAAGATATAAAAAAAAATAAGGCGCGTAGAAAAAAAAGCTGTTCATAGGGTGGGTGGAGCTATGGTGATCTACATCGCGACCAATTTTCATTGGCTTAGTTCAATATCTTCAAGGTCAAACGAGGTCATAAAGATCAAGCATTTTGGCTAAGCTGGGGACCGATTAGAAAATCCCGTAATTATGCGGGAAAAAAGTCGGGGAATAAGCTAAATGCAGACCAGAGTCACAGAGGGAAGGTCGCAAAGAGCCTTCCCTTATAATTTTGTAAAGGGTCATGATCATTCAAGGTCATTGATCTATAAGTTCACAATAATATGATATACCATTTATAATGTACAATATGACTAGCACTATAGCAATGTCTCGGGAAATGAGGATTGGCCTTTCCCAATGACCCCTTGACCTTGACCTTGCCCTGAGGTACCTTAATTATGACATCATAGTATGTAATACGTCTGAAAGGGTAACGCCACTTCACCTGAAGTACTGAGGTCAATGACCTTGAAAGTGCTGATAATGACCTTGGCCTGAAACTCCTTGTGAGGTGACCTTGACATATCATTCGGGTTATTTGGAGCTATGACGTCACCACTCGGTCTCCAATGCAAGTAAACTGGGTCTGACTGGTGCCTGATTGTTGCGATCTCAAAATGCAGGTCTGACTCTGAAAGCCTAGTAAGTAACACACCATTGCCGACTGCTGTTCCCAATGTTTTCACTCCTCGGCTTGACATTGAATTCTCTTAAATTTTGCCGAGTATCGTCTTTTGGCTAGGGAGTGGTTATCTGGCCACCTCGGAAAAACAGGGCCGAGGGGGGGCCCTGAGGCCCCTTTCAGTGCACGTGTTGAGAGAACCTCGTTTGATATGAAGTTCCACGCGGGCCACAGAGCATAATGCGGGCGAGACGCGTTTCGCGCAACCCGTATCCTCGTGGGGGCCCTCTGGGCCCTTTCAAGGAGGCCTGCGCCTTAACTGTCGCCAACTCTCACCCTGTTGGAAGGGATTTTGGGGATCAGATCGACTTATTCAGAGGCTCCGCCGGGACTTGAACCCGGGACCGGTGGCTTAGAAGACAAGGGTGCTATCCACTAAGCCACCTCATCCCCTTATTGCGAGTTGATTGATGTGCATATTTACTATGCTAGATAAGATAGTGATCTTGACCTGACCTCCAGGTCAGGCCATTTTTTGTTTTGACCTAATATAGCCGAATCATACATCGTTTGATTCACCGTAACACTACTCTACTCCAACATGCTACCTTCTTTGACTTGTCATGACATCAATATTTACTTAACCCAAAAAGTGACCAATCAAATTTCTTTATGAATTTTTATTGGTTATCTACCAGCCTTCGCTTTTTTGCCATCTCGCCTAGGAGCCGAGTTCGAAGGAGGGGAGTGTTTGGAACCTAGGGCAAAGGTGACTCGGAGGCCTACGGGAGCGGGTGTGAAAAGTCACCTCAACAGCGTGGAAATTAGAGCAATACATGAATGAATGAATGCCAGTTAATTTGTCCCTAATGTGCTGTGTGTGCCCTAATAGGTTTGTGTGTGCCGAAATGTTCAATGTGTGCCCCCTGTTGCAATTTTTGGGTATATATGCAATTATGCATGCTTGCCAAATGTCTTGTATGTGCTCCTGATATCGAGGATGTGCCCCCATATCAATTTTCTTATAGCAACAGGTCGTTTGAGCTTTTAATGCGTAAAGTCTACACGATTCATTTTTGGTACAGATAATTTTTTTTCTTTTGCCCCAAAGTGGCCCCTTGTAGCCACCCTGAAAAAATTCGGGGCAGGGAGTCATGGTCCCCTACCCCGAACAGCGCACTGGTGCGTGTTAAAAGTATCCATCAGCACAATCGTCCTCCAGTATTTAATACAGGCAATAGGGGTAAGGGCCTCAGAAAGTTATGTGCCTGTGTATTCAGTGATGGTGTTTTAAAAAAGCTTAGTTATAAACCACGTTTTTCAACCTCCACGGTGGCAAAATTAGTTATAGCGTCGAAGTTATATGTGAGAGGTCCTTGGATTAAAGCTGGCCTCTGGCAGCCTTTTCCTCGACCACCTCCTTCCCAGGAGATGGCAGTAAACTGGGTATTGCTTGCCTTGACACGGGATATTTTTTATCAATCAGTGCCCTTGTTATTGGAAGCACGGGCTTGATCGGTCTTCAAATAGATCCACCGGTCCGGCGGCGCGCCCCGAGGGCACGACCTCGCCTTGTCACCAGACCGCCGCTGGGCCCGAGAAATCAGGGCCTGGTACGATGGGGCATGTGGAAAGGGAGCGTGCGGACACGGCTGTCCTGCAAGGATGCCGATAAATGAAAACATCTGCCGCGTACATAGTGTGAATGTGTGCATATGTGCTGCAAACATGTAAAAATGTCCACAGGTCCGGGGCGCAAAAGAATATTAACAAAACGGGTTTCAATATTAATTATAATAATTATCTGACCTGAAAGTCCTGAAGAAATTATTTTTAGGCTATTGAACTATTTTGGTTCAGGTTCTGTCAGAAAAGGTTTGAAAACGTTTGAAAGAGAGAGAGAGAGAGAGAGAGAGAGAGAGGGAGAAGGAGAAAGGGAGGGGAGTATGAACACTTACGGAACGTATACAGCAGTGCTTGGACGAATCTGTCCTTGTCCTCCGTATCCAGTGTTGCCAGCGTAAAGCCCATGATGGAGCATATCTCCTCCGCGTCGGACTGGGTGAACTCTTTAAACTGGAACAAAGAGTAGCTTTAACCTTTACTGGATCGTATTCCCGGTCTCATAAGTGCAGACTACGTTTTAACAGCAACATATTTTTGGTTTCTTGCTGCATTAATTAAATTCACATTAGCAATAGGATCGCCCCTTTTATGGCTCAACTCGTTTCAAAACACAAAACACAGGTATTTTCAAGATAATAAAACAAGCTACAGAACACAGTCACAAGAAGTACTGAAAATGGCCTACTTTTAAAATTATCTGGTACGTATCTATATCCTTAAGAAACACAGATTGAAGCAGTGAGACACATAAAAACACAGTCAACTAAAACCAGCTATACCAAATATATTTCACGACGGTATATCTAAAAGATGAATTTAAAGGGAATGTGGCGCCTTGGTCAAATCCAGGAATTTAGTGTAATTAAAGGTATTTTTAGCCGATAATCATGAAAACGTCTATGATTTCTCCGAAAAATATACAATGAGCTCAATATTTTGATTTCTTAAATGCTCCTCTAGGGTGAAAAATAAGCCTCTGCCTGTGGATGGCGTCAAATCTGGCAATTACTACCATATTCAATGGGCTTCTAGGGATTTAATTGTCTAATTACTCATCGTGATGTCAGCGCTATCGTCACACCAACAGCTGAAAACTGTGCCTGCCTGGCTGGGGTAGATTTGGGGTAAATTTCAGGTAGGTTTTTAGCTTTTCTCCACGGAAATTCTGAGTTTCAAGAAAAATTATATATATATATATATATATATATAGAGTACCGGGTTTTCCGGCATGCTTTACAACTTGGCTATCTCAGTTAAAATCACGTTATAAAGGTGCCACATTCTCTTTAACCATGCCCGTTGTTCTAACGATGGAAAAGGTGTCTTTACTTAAAGATTTAAGCATCAATATTTTACACCCAATTTTGGTTTTATAACAAAATTTGACATTGCTGTGCTCATAGGCGTTCTTGATCTCGGGGAGGGGTTAACGTGCGAAGTGGAGAGGTCCTAAAGTGCCCTTACTCCCAACTATTTCTCCAAGATGGCCGGAAAACCATCCACTGCTCAAAAACACTGCTTGGTTTAAGTTGAGAGAATTAATGAGCGCGTCGATTGGCGAAATGATTTTGAAAATCGATCAATAATTTGTTTTTTATAAATTTTATTCAAGTTGTTCCTAATACGGCTGCTGGAGTCGGAGTCTCACTAAAGTCATCAGGGGACTTGTCACGGAGACCACGACCCCACCATCCGAACGAGCAACTCCCTCAATGGAGGGTTAATTTAGATGCCAAAATTTAACGTCCCACAAAGCACAGGGACGGTCACCCCGCTCAGGTCACCCTCTCACCAGTCAGTTGCCAGCCGACCTACGTCGGGTAAACTATTGAACGCCGGAGCGTCTCAGGGGAACCGATCCCAAGCCTGGACATGCGCTGCCACTGCGTGCTTCTGAGCAGCGGGCCGGAGCCCAACGCTCTACTAACTGAGCTACCGGGGCGGCAGTTTATTTAGGCTGTTTATTTAGGTTGTTATTTAGGCTGTTTATTATAGGCTTTCAAAGTTAGACCTATATTTTGTGCCATCGCAATCGCGTGGTAGCTAGCACCAATGCACCTGCACTATAGAATGAGTGGTGACATAATAACGTCATATAATCCAGATTTATTTCAACGTCACCCCAAATAAAGGTCCAGGTCAAGGTAAAATGTCGCAGGTCAATGGCATTGGCCCCACTAGCCCGGTCAGTTGACATTATTTAGTTTGACGTAGGTTATGTTAACTTCATATTTAAGGCTACTCAATGTCAAGGTCAAGGTCAATAGTAAAATGTATTTTTCATGGTCAAGGCCTCGTTTCCAGGTCAAAGAATGCTGTAGTGCCAGTTATGTTGTACATTATTGGGAATATTTCATATTTTTACGTCATAGGTTAATGACCTTGAATGACCTTGCCCTTAAACTTTCAAAAAGCATTGTGTGGGACCTTCCCGCTATGGTCTTAGTCCGCTTTTAGCGTATTTTCAGTTTAATGCACAATCACGAGGTCTCTTGTACGACCCAGAGTTGACCTTTATGACCTCATTTGACTTTGAAGATAGTGACCAAGTAAGTAAGCGGAGCAATGTTGGCGGCAGCGTTATAATTACATGTTTTGAAGTGTTGCTAAAGCTGACCATTATCGGTCAAGTTGTTTTATTTATTCTAGTCCTGAATTAATATTATAAGAATAAGCACATTGATAGGCTATTGATAGGCTAAGCTCCTATCAATGTGTTTATGATCTATTTATTTTTATGACCTATTACCTCCTATTACGTGTAACGCTTTTACTGACCATTATCTGCCAGGATTTTTCTTTATTTTTGTCCTGAATTAATATTGTAAGAATAAACAAATTGATAGGCTATCGATAGGCTAAGCTCCTATCAATGTGGTTATTCTTACAATATTAATTCAGGGCTAAAATAAATAAGAAGCTTAGCAAATAATGGTCACTTTTCACACCGCTTCAAAACATATTGGCCTAGCACAATGAAGCTTGTTGTTTTTATCAAAATGTCTGATACCAAGGCCCCCCGAAAAAAAACACTCCTGATGTTAAAAACGCCTGTACGGGAGACTCATCGCTTGAGAAATCCACAGAACAGCTGCTGACCGCAAGATACATTTTTCCCAACCTTTTTTCGAAAGACTGCAAGCTGCCGCAGGCAACTAACATTGGTCCAAGTGCAGAAATGTACGCTGATTAAAATTCAAAACTGGATTTATGGTCAAGTGTGGTCTTCAGTGTTGATTTCTTACATATTTTCCAAAATAATTCCCTATGGACTGAGAAGTGGAAGCTTGGTGATATATCATCCGTAAAATTCGGGAAATTGCTTGAAATTAATTTATTCTTCTCATAATTCTTTGTCGGTTCATTTTGGCTGATAATGCATATGTATATTTCAGACAAACATCGATTAGTGATGTATTCACGACACATTTCATAAGGGCTTATATTATGCCACTTGGCTGGCTCCAGCGGCAAAAGTCACGATAGAGTGACGTTAAGGATAAATTCGGTACCAAGATCGGTACCTTAACCCTCGCCCCACGGAGAGGCATTGATGCCCCTAAGGCTTTTTCCGAACAACAGCAAAACGACGAGGTGCAGCACCGTGGTTGACGAGTCTACTTCTCACTTCATCATTTTCAACCCTCCCTGAAATTTTTTACCCCGAGTCACACTAGTTCAGGTCACCAGGTGACCAGGTCACCAGGTGAGGTTAAACAAGGTCACTTTACTTCAACTTTTGAGCTCTTCCATGGCTACATTTCTAGGCCGATCGATTTGAAACTTTCTACACTTGATAACCTCTCCCGGGTCTATAAAATATATATCCGGGATTTTTCAATTTGGTGACCTGAGGTCAGGTCACGAGGTAACCTCTCTCATTGAAAAAGCATGGAAAAAAGGTGTGTTATGATCTAAAAGTCTCAAAAATGAGTGCAAATGCTTAGATTTCTCAGATAAGTATTCTAACCCACCCTTTCACGAATTCCAGGGGCGATACTTGCCCTTCGATTTATCTGAGGTCATCACAGGTCACCAGGGGTCAAAGCAGAATTTTGATGATAACTTTTGACCATATTGTCGGAGTTAGAGAGGAACCATCGATGGCCCTTGGTGGGGCGAAGGGCGCCGGCCCCCGGTGGCGCGCGGGCTAAAGCAAAAATATGCCCATTTTAGAAAAATACAAGAAATTCAGGATTAAATGGAGTGGATTTCGTCAATAGAATAAAACTTTGGTTTCTGGAGTAAATGAAGGCTAAATCGGTATGTTCGCCACTGTGCAGTGTGAATCATAGAAAGTGGGACACCTTAAAAGTTAAAGTATATAAATTTAACAATAGATAATAGCTAAAAGGTAAAGTTGCTACCGAGCATTTACATATCTTACCAGACATGTCTTGACAGTATTAAAATCATCACAGAAGAAGTCGGCCCCGGAAGCTGCCAGAAATACATTCATGCCTCTCGGCACCCTGCAGAGAAGCCCCCCCCCCGCTGACAGTGCTGACATGGCCGCGGCGCTCAGCGAAGAGTGGCAAGGAGCGAGTGAGCCGGAACGGAATATGTCAGGGGAAACAATTTAGGAGCTCGATGGATTTAAACTTGCCTGAAAATATGTTTTTAGGAAAATAATATCGAACTGATGCCTGCGCGCAGCAAGTGTTGCGATGCCGAAATGGCTCGAAAGAGAGTCATAATATATAGAGTCACACTGCTGTGCCCCACTTCTCCTTAGTCTGACGCTGAGACACATGCACTGGTAAATTCCCAAGCAGGGAGGTGGAGCGCCTTCTGCTGATGGGAATTTTGTTGACAAATGTGTACGTTGTCAATTGTGGCTCACATTAGTCAATTGCGAGTTGTCAATTGACAAATCTGTCAAATTATATAATACTTCTTCACTTTTTGAGGGTGAAGTAATTTGAAATTTATCAACAAGAAAATGTATGATAATGATTTGTTTGCTGTTATGTCATAGATTGCGTCATGTTGCGTCATGTTGCGTCATACCAACGTCATAAATTTATAGTGGATCCTTTCCCAGTGATCTGAGTGTACCTTGGCAGCTCTACCCCAGATTATGTTGCCGTAGCTTAGGATGGAGAGAGTATTGCAAAAATAGGCTGCCAGAATAGGGTCGCGCCTCATTCGCCCCTCCATTTGGCTTATGCGAAGTAATTGCTAGAGTAAACCGCGCATCGTGTGTGCTAGGCTGGCAATGTAGTTGAAATGAGCCTCGAACGTTAACGTTGCATCCATCCAGACACCTAGGTCGCCATTTTTGCAGATGTTTGATATTGATGCTATGAATTTTGTACGCATCCAGATTTTTGTTCGTTCAGAGTGATTCTGAATTATTGAGCCTTGCTGAGATTTAGGCAAATAATTCGCAGCTTTCCAACCACTGATTTAGGTGCAAGCTGCCTCCTAGAGTTCCAGAGTAAAACCCTTGTCCAATGTGAACGTTTTTCGTTAACTATAACACGTTGTTTCCGATCGCTTATGATCGATCAATCGATCAAAGATACGATGACAGCTAACGAAGAGCTGAGAACCAGCTAAGAGAACCAGGAAAACCAACAAAACAACTGAAATGCTGTACAATTTTTGTAGAGGAGCAATTCATGTTTGACTTCCTGGAATGCGGAAAAATAATCAAAGTTGAGAGCCAGTAATTGATGACCTGAAAGGCTTCTAGGCTGTTTCTAGAACAGTTTCCATGTTTGTTTCGATGACAAGGGTGGGACAAAGCATTGTAATTTTTCAGTGAGAATGGTCTACACATGTATGAGAAACGTTTGAAAGACGCATCTTACTATGACTTGCGAAATGACTCCCGAAATGCGGGAGTTGTGAAACATTGCGGTTATTTTTGGATGATTTTCTAAGTTTTCTTTTTTCCAAACCAGGTCGATATTTGCCTGCACCCACCCACTCGTGAAGACCCCCTCTTCTGCAGATTCGCAAAACAGAATAAAGAAGGGATATGGGAGCTCATATCGACACTCTTAACACGCGCATTGACGGGGGCAGGTTCCCGGCCCCCTCGAGTTTTTCGGAGATGTCATGAAAATGGCGGCGCGTAGCACCGCCGTACGTAGTACACCGTTTATATGATCCATTTTACAACTTCTGTCGATATTTTTGGGTCTAGGTTATTTCAGGTCAGGTTACCATTGCAGGTTAAGTGACCTCACCCTCAAATTTTTTTAAGATACTATAGATAAGAACAGGGTTAATCCTTAGATAAGAAAGTCATATAATGTAATGGGCCAACTAGGTACTATGTACCCAGTAGGCCCATTGTTGTTCGGGATTTTTTTACCGATTACCTAAGGTCAGGTACGAGCCATGACCTCTCTTTTGGAAATACTTGGTACAAATAACTTAAACTTAATAATCTAGTAATGAATGGCAATCAACCCTTGTCCGCCTAGATTTGACCTAGCAAGTTCATATTATATACCATTCGATGCAGCTTCCTGAGGAAATGCCAACTGTCCATATGTGTTTGTTATCCCGCGCCCCACCGGGGGTCCAGCGCCACCCTCGCCCCACCGGGGGGCCATCGATGGCCCCCTCTAACTCCGAAAATATGGGTGTTAAGGCAAATCTGCAAAGTGCAATAGAAGGCTCGCGTGAATTCAGTAAGAAATTACTTCACATGTTGTAGTGCTCAGGTCAATGGTTTGACCTCCAGAGGTCAAATTAGGTCAAGATCGGCTATTTTCACTCAAATATGCAATGCTTAAGCAAACTGAGCATAACTCTTATGCCATTAGAGCTATTGACATCTGGTAAAGTACATTTTATAGGAAATTGTCAGTCCTTTTTCCGGTATGTGAAACGTAAAGACCTCCCGCCAGTGGTTTGACCTCCAGAGGTCACCTCGTGACCTAAGATGACCTGAGGTCATGAAAGGTAAAAAAGTGACCTTGCCGTATATCAAATGAAAGCCAGTGATGAGACAAACACGATGGTGTTTGTTTCAGCGCTCTAGTTTAATTAGGTCAAAAGTTATTGTCAAAATAGGTACTGTTTTTGACCCCTGGTAACCTTGGATGACCCTGGAGAGGTCAAAGGGAAAATATGGCCCCTGGAATCCGTGAAAGGGTGCCTAAGAACGCTTTTCTGATCAAGCTGAGCATTTTCAACCGCTTTTGTGACTTTTAGATCATAAGACAGCTTTTCCCCATGCTTTTTTCAATGGGAGAGGTCACCTCGTGACCTGACCTCAGGGCACGAAATCGAAACATCCCAGATATACACGTTGTAGACCCTGGAAGGGTCATGAAGTGTAGGAAGTTTCAAATTGATCGACTTCGAAATGTAGCTCCTACAGAGCTCTAAATTTGAAGTGAGGTGACCTTGGTTGACCTCGTCTGGTGACCTGACCTTGGGTAACCCGGGGTAAAAAATTTCAGGGATGGTGGGAAAATGATGCAGTAAGACGTAGAGGCCTCAACCGTGGCGCTGCGCCTCTTCGTTTTTCTGTTATCCCGGAAAAAACCTTAAGGGGGCCATCGATGGCCCCCGGTGGGGCGAGGGTTATATCTCTATTATTTCAGACGTAATGATGAAAAACCTTAATTTCCATGTTATCCTTGTGATGGAATACCTTGATTTCAAGTGACCATAACACGTGCCCCGCTCGTGGGCGATTTCTGCCCCCCCTCCTCTGGTTTTCCTCAGATAATGCAGAAACGAAGGAAGGAAGAACAAGGGAACTCACAGTACCTTATTCCTGATCAGTTTTACGCATCTGACCAATTTTTTAGGTCAGGTCATTTCAGGTCAAGGAGCTATTCAAGGTCACACGACCTGGCCTCAAAACCTAAAATCACGAGTTTGAAGCGGCTCCTAAGGAACATCTGTCAACCGATCAGTTTCAAACTTCCACAATATGGTGAGGTCATCAGGGCCTACAAAACTGCTATCTCTGCTGGTCACCCCATTATAAGTCTATGTTGAAAAATAGAGAGGGCTCGTTTTGAGTAAATGATGCATAGATAAAGCTGAAAATCCTCAAACCGTGTATCCTTACCACAATCTTGACCATTAAGTTAAGGTTTTGACTAGCCGGCCTCTCAAAGGCCATGAGAGGTCACATGAACATACAGTGACTATTTTGCCAATCACTTCTCACTGAATTGAGATAAAGCTTCCATTTTCCTTGCATTGTGCTTATCTTGTTACGGGGAGTTGATTGATATGCAACATGGCCATACCAGGTCACCCTGTGACTCTGACCTAGCTCGATGTCAGGTCACTTTTACCATTTGACCTGGCAAGGTCATATTATACATCATTCCATTCTCCACGACGAGAGAAATTTAATGATGCATACAAATTTACTCTAGCTCTGCTGAGTAGAAATCTAGACGGGGAAACGTACACTGCACTGTTGTCAGCCTATGGAAGATTCCTTGTACTATGCTGACCTCAATATTGACCCGACATAAGAATAGTTCGTATGATTTTTCTTCATCTCGTTAAGATCCTTCAAACGCCCTCTGTAATGTTTATTTATATTTTCTGGGAAATGTCATACAGAGGATTCGAAATACGCTCCCCAGTGGGGCGCGTCATGTCAGGGACCCCAGCGGTGCGCGTGTTAGATTTGAGCTGACAAAAATATGTTTAATGTTTTCGATGTAGATTTAGATGGGTTTTTCAACGCTGTCTACCATTTTTCTATCTTGCATGGTTCTCGAGATCTTAGGGGGCGGATACCCCTCCGTCAATACAAAGGTGGGTCAGACCCCCGTCAATGCGCGTGTAAAAACGATGTCGACCGTTCCTTAGATGTTTCTGATCACAAAAGGTTTCGAAGTTACCATGTATAGGTAATTAATTGTTAATAATTCATACGGAACTACGGTATTGGT
Source organism: Lepas anatifera (assembly GCA_034440635.1). NCBI lineage: Eukaryota > Metazoa > Arthropoda > Thecostraca > Lepadidae > Lepas > Lepas anatifera. Next base: position 12,963 of record JAOTON010001458.1, read on the forward strand.
TGAAATCCTCTAATAAAGAATGGTGAAGTCCAGGCAACATTTCTCCTCAGGTGGTGGATAGCATAGAAAGAGTGCTCAGGTGGTGCCAGGCAGAGAGCTATACTTTATCTCCACGACTAATATATTAAAGAAATACAACAAAGCTATCGGCTAACGCTGCGTTCATGTGGGGTGCACGTTTTGTGATAGTAATGTGCGCTTATGCTTGTCAGCTATTATCTCTGCTCTATCTTGTTGTACTCACCCCAATATTTGGATCCAAAAAGGAGAAGTAAAGTCCATCCGGACCAGCTTGTCCTGTGAGCGAGAAAAAAATTCACGTTGAAGCTGCAGTTAGGCTAGCCAGTGGGCAGGGTTTTGACGTTGACGCTACATATCTTTACCAGCTGCTCTCGACACTTCCTTAACTTAGAATATTCGTTCAGTTATTTTAGCCGTCTTTACGAATATTTGCTTATCTGTTTTTAGTTCCAAAGCAACTTTGTCTGTCATTTTAAGATAAACTGCTCCTATTAATACCCCGATGTGTAATTTTTTATTCATTGTTATGTGCTGCGTATGACCTGTGATGTTTATGCGCCCTTAGACCCCAACTATGATGATGAAAAGGCCCCTGACGTCACTGCAGCCGAGTACGATGCGGGTTGCCTGGAGCACTACCCCTGTTATATTTTTTTAGCCAGAAACGGAAAATAACTGCTGGCTAAAATTGTAATAGTAATAAAATCGAAGCCATATATTTATTTACCGCTAAGACAGTACTGAATTAGGCACCCAAAGAAGTCTAAGTAGTCACGGAGGGCTTATAAAAGATAGGAAAGTAGCATTTCAAGGGATATTTTTACACTTACCATCCACTTTTCCTTGTCGTTGCTCAAGTGCGGGGGCAGGATACCGACGGGTGGTGGTTTCGCAGTTACTTCCGTAGATTGAACCGTCTCCGTCGTTCGGTCCCTCCCCAACCACAGCCATCACAAAGAACAGAAGAGAACACAAACGATGCATCTGTTGAAGGGCAAAACTCTTTCAGAAATTTGACGCGTTTTTCCGTCGTAAGGGAAACAGCTTTTGAAAAAAACATTGAACATACAAATACGGCTAGTTCAAGGCACGAGGCCTTATATTGGAACTAAAAGGCAAAAATCCTCTAAATATTATTGAACAGTGACATTCTTCGTGTTACAGTGAACAGACCTGTGCCTTGCATAGCTGCTGAGTTAAGTAACACAACTCATATGTATATACATAGTAGATTTGGATGAAAACCAACTCACCTATAAAACGGCAGAGGCTGTGTGCCACAGTAGTTACCTGATATTTCGGTGATCATGCGGGGAAGCTCATGATATGGACAACTGAAGTTCCATCAAATCCCTGCTTACGGCAATAAATGCCTATCTGACATGAAATTACTCAGAAATGAATTTTTGTGAAGCTACGGGCAGGGTCAGGCATTATTTCAATCATACACGATGACACTTTTCCGACCAACTTTTTAAATGTTTGCAAAACCAAAAAACACTTACCTTTGCAGTGTTAAGTTAGAAGAGTCGCGCACTTCTTGACTGCCAGGAATTGAAGTGGAGAGGAGATCCGGCCACTGTCCGCAATGGAAAATTGTTTTACTTCCCTAATTTTTATTTGTGATACTGTTAGTACCCTTATGTTCTAAATAGGCAGAGCTCACTAAAATCAAACCTTGTGGACCATGTTCTGACGAAAAAGAAAACGCATAAAAGAAAACGCATACGAGTAACTAAACCCTGAAATTGTATTTCTGGATTCTCAAGAATTTCCCGTCTTATAATGTACTTCACCTTAGGTGGCAGAGCAGGCTATGAAACCAAAAACTGTTGAGATCACCTTTATATTGCAGGGGGTCTTTGCCCGAGCGTGGGAATCAAACGTACACTGCTGGTCGGCCGTGATGAGAGGTAACAAAACATGTGTTTTATCATTTCACAAAAAAATGCGACTCCGAACAGTAAAGTTAAAAGACAGAAGAAAGAATCACTCCCCTTACCAGTATGGCTAAATTTAGTCTGATCATCATGTTTTCCATCGGAACTTCAATACTTCGTTTGTCTCCTCTCCTCCAGACAAGATCGGATTCGAGATATGTATCCTGTCTCTGCAAGGCTGCAGGCTGCTGTTGAACTTTTCACCAAATGCCGCCAGTACAATGGTACCAGATAATCGATGTGAATATTTTTTAGAAGCAGCGTAAGAACATCGCTCTTCAAATAATAGGGCACATTGACGGCAGTAAAAAATGTTTAGTATCCTCTCTCAGTACAACTTTCTTTGGATGTCTTTGCTTCTTAGCTGATATTTGTGCAAGTTATAGGTGTACATTTCCACGATGCTCCCTTTATGTGCAAAGCAATGCAATATCATTTTACTACGCATCTTCGACCCCAAAGGTACTCAGTTGTTTCGCCGACAACTCTATTCTCCCTACCGTGAAACGATGTTAGGGCACACCATAAGCGTCGCCACCGGCAAAAAAGTGGGGGGGCAGCCAAACTTCAACCTGATGCTGACAAAGAACTTTCAACATCAGTACCAAAAAATGTTCGAATTTGGGCTCCTCGTTGCCTTCCGCAGCGGCTGGATATAAGAATGTCCGGCTTTCTTTTATTTTGACCGAGATCAGGAAATTTTTGGCCAAAAAGTAGGGAGGCCTGGTCCCCCTGGCCCTCCCTTTTCCGACACGTATGGGGCACACCACTTGATATGTCGATAGTAGTCAAATATAAAAATGGCCTAAAAATAATTGCGGCAGTTCAACAATGCTACAGCTGTTCAGGTCATACGACATCGTTAGCTTTCACCCTGTTGAGAGAACTTAATGTTATGGCAGATGACACCTGTGCAAGGAGTTCACCGGAGTGCGACCCGGATTGAGCTTTGGACCAGATGCATGGGAAAGACCAGTGCTGTGTCGGACGTGTGAGTTATTTTTTACGGAGGAGCTTTGCGGTATGGAGCAATGACTTTTGTGAATAGACAGAGCGATCAGCCTGTAGCCCCTTACCGGGGGGTTGGGTGATATTCAACCAAAGCAGTGGCATAATTCCAATGTGTGTGTGTGTGTGTGTGTGTGTGTGTGTGTGTGTGTGTGTGTGTGTGTGTGTGTGTGTGTGTGTGTGTGTGTGTGTGTGTGTGTGTGTGTGTGTGTGTGTGTGTGTGTGTGTGTGTGTGTGTGTGTGTGTGTGTGCGTGTGTGTCCGTGTGTGTGTGTGTGAAGCGACACTCCTATCCTTATCCTCCTCGTTAACCTTGAACTACCTGGAGACAGCGAGCGCATGCGCCTTGGGCAGCAACGACCCCACCAGGTAGTATCCCACCTTCCTTTACCCTCATCCATCCTAATCCTTACCGTCTCCTTGGATAGTCTTAATCACTTCACGTCCATTACGACGGCTCTTGAAAAGCCACCGTATGTGTGGAAATGTTTGTAACAAATACAAATACAATGTCTGGTCTAAGGATTTCTCACCGAGTGGGATTCCCCAATCTAATCTCCACCCATCTCTATAGGATGCCTATATGCGCCATCCTGTTGAAAAGTTGGTTAGATTACAAACATATTGCAAGTACCTACTGCCTTACGTGAGCTGTTTAGGGGCGATAAAATTCAGGATGGTACCTAATGCCTACTGGCTGCTCCTAACTGCCCGGTGCGAAGGTACCAGAGATACAGATACATAGAGCTTGTCATTTTGGTGCACGTGATCGCCAGATTCATTTGGTGCACCCCTGAGCTCCTGCACCGACTGATTTGATAGCAATCTACGTGCCACTCTGCCGTGCTTATCGGGTACAGGGCAGACCGAACCGGCTCCTCTCTGGGAACACGATATGTAGCCCCCCACTACCTGGAAGTCCGATCCGACCACCTCCTCTCGCTGGTTTCGCGAATTATTCTGGGCCGATTCGAATGAGATACATGGCTTTGCACACCTTTCAGTTGATTGATTCGACTACTTATGGCCGAAAATTGACATCGTCAGGTTAACTAAGTATGATGTCATTTCTAAACCCATGCATGGTGGTTTTATTTCTCTAAAGTGTTGCAGACCAAGCTAGAGTGGGTGTAACCGGACTTATAATAGAACTAGATTTAGCTTCTAAACATCATTCAAAAGCTATTAGAAAAAATGATAACGAAGATGCCAAATATGTTTAATGTCAGATAAATAACGAGGTCGACAAATGTCACATATTTTCTAAAAATTTTGCCTCCGTATTTCTAGCGTAACACACAGTAATAAATTTAACATCATAGTGAAGATCATGATTTATGGATTTGAAGCGTTGCCTTTGCAAACTGAATTTTACCGAGTTGTCTGAATGTCTGCAGTACCTGGCCTTAGCTTAACGAGACCATCCCAATAGTCCTCCCAGCCACCTTCGCCCCAGTGGTGTTCTCCCTTGATCGTGGTTCCTATGCAGGATAGCGAAAAATGCGAATGCTGGTGAATAGCCCATAGAAAAAAATAAAGAAACCATATCGATCGATTCTTGGCTCAGGTCAGTATTGAGGTCATGACAGGTCAAAAGACGTAAGGTTATAGAGGAGTTTCTTGGTTTTCGTGTCGGCCTGCGTTAAGTTAGAGTAAATATTTAGGTTCCATTTGCTTCCTTTTGTTGCGTAAAATCGAACAATGTAAAATAAAATCACACCAGGTTAAAACATCAAATGACTTATCTACGCTCAGGTCAAAATCACTATCTGACGTAACCTAGTTGATATGTATACCTATACACTCGCAATGACAGTCCCAATGTAATTATATCAAAATGAAGGCTCTATCATCATTTCCTGAGATATTATTGAACCAACTCTGTAAACCTGCTTAAGCAGTCCCACGTGATCTCTCAGAGGTCACAGATCCAAACTTTCAACACGACCCTCAGCCCCCGCGCCAGTGGGGGTGTTAGACCACCCCCTCAGGTTTTTCCGGCGGCACGAAAAAACAGCGGGGCGAAGCGACGCTGTACTCAGCACATCTTATCCTTAATCAATTCCGCAACTTTTCTCAAAATTGTAAGGTTGGTCATCTCAGGTCAAGTCACCAGTGCAGGTCAAGTGACGTCACTTCCAAAAATGTTTAAGGTGGCATAAGCAAAAAAATAATGAATCTTATCATATTGAAGATTATGACACGTCATGGGCGCACCGAGTACTAAAAAAATCCGGGATTTTGCATGTCGAATACCTGGGGTCAGGTACGGATAATGACCTCTCCATAGCAAATGAATGGGGAAAACGGACATTGTCCGAAAACTGCTCTATTTCTATTACTACCACTTGGAATGCCTCCGTATTCTCCAAATCATGGTGTTTTATAGGTTCTTCTTGCAAATTTGGACCTGTGACCTCTGAGAGGTCATCTGGACAGGTTTTCAAACTTTGGTCAATAGCTTTGCAGGAAATGGTAATGAAATTTTATTTTGATACCATTACGTTTCAATTGTGTTTTTTTTAATCAATTTAGATGCATATTGACTATGCTAGCTTAGATGATGGCCTTGACCTGAGCTTAGGTCAGGTCATTTTTATTTGTGGACCTATCAAAGTCATATTATACATCATTCAATTTTCTGTAACGAGAGGAAGCGAATGAAGCATAAAAGAACGATTCTAACTAAACTCTGTCAGACGCTAGAGCCCAAAAACTCTACCGTAACATACCACCTTCTTTGACCTGTCATGCCTTCAATATTGACCTGAGTCAAAAAGTGACAGATGAAGCATCTTCATGAATTTATATTGGCTATCCACCAGCTTTCGTGTTCTTTCGCTATCCGGCATAGGAGCCGAGCCCGAGGAGGGTGTTTGAAACCCCCACTAAGGCGAAAGAGGCTCGGAAGCTCACGGGGGCGGGTGTTAAGAGTGCCCTAAGATACTACGATATTTGTTAAACATATAAGTTTCATTGCTTTCCATACAAACACATAGCACAGAACACCTAACGCCAACCTCGGTGACACCACTTCCTTTGGCTCTTTCGTGCTTCATTTGTGTACCTATACCTTGTTCTTAGCACGACTGTTTTAAATATAAATTTTGAAAATTTGACCGAAAGTTGGTATGTAGTGCACTAAGTAGAAGTCCTCATAGTGCGGTAGTATTAATATTGGGGCAAGACAAGTAGGGAATATAAGACAGCGCTGCGTACTAAGTACGTTTGTACACACTAACATTTGCGATATAACCTAACTTAGCCTTCGTCTGGGTGGGGATCTTTTTAGACCCCCCTCTGGTTTTTTTAAAATTACCGGCAAGCGGCGCCACATAACGCCACCAAACTTGGTCTAGCTGTTCCCTTTATCATTTTTACATATTACGTGAAAATTTTAGATCAAGGTCATGTCAGGTCAGGTCACCAGGTCAGGTGAAGTAACCTCACCTAAAAATACTTAGAACTGCATAACTAAAAAGAGGGTGGATCGATCAAGTTGAAACTCATACCACATAGTGGGCTCACCAGGAGCTAAAACATATGTTCCGAGATTTTTATATTCGTGCCCTTAGGTCATTTACCTGACCTCATCATGACCTCCCTCCTCATTATGACCTCCCCATTGCAAATGCATGGGAGAGATCACGAAATGAGCTTTTCTCAGTAAGTATTGATGGAATAAGCTTCAAATAACGGCTAAGATTTTCTCTTAGCCCGTTTCTGAAGTTTATACCAAAATGTTTGACCCATGAACTTTGAAAGGTCACCTAAGGTCAAATAAGCTTTTTTGGGTTTTACTCTATAAATTTAGAATAAAAAGATTGGACTTAAGTTTATTACCGAAGTGTTTGTATGGTCACTGCAAGTCAAATGCTATACATCATGACTATACCAGGTCAAGATGGGTCAAACTGTTGACCTGGGTCAGGTAAAATTTTGAATTGGACCTGGCATAGCGATATCATATATCATTCGTTTCGTATTGACGAGAGAATTGCAATGGTGCATCAACTATGGCTGCATCTTGCTTTGTTTGGAAGTTATTAGCGAAAAACTAACCGCCCTAATGCATGGGCGGCTAAGGACATTCCCAAGAATAGTCCCAATGTTCATCGACCTGCAGCTCCCTAGGCTTTGACCTGACTCGAAAATAATTGCCACTATAATGAAAGAGCAGCTCAAGAGCTTTCGAATGGTATTCACAAAATGTTTCTAGCTATCTTTGGTTCTGAGATAAACGAGGTTTTCTTAGTACACCTCATATTAGTAATTTTGACCTATTTTGACCTCTGGTGCCCTTGATATTGACCTGAAGAAACAATTACCGAAGTAACTTCTATACCATTTTTGAAGAGCTTTCAATTGCCATTTTGCACTTTTTTTCTAGCTCTCATAGTTTTTAAATAGCGATGTCTTTTTTATTCCCCACCAGGGCGAAGATGGCTCGTACCCGCCACCGGGGCAAGGGTTAATCCTCGCCCCACCGGGGCCATCGATGGCCCTCCTAAGGTTTTTTTCGAGATAGCAGCAAAACGTCGAGGCGCAGCACCGCGGTTGCCGGCTCTACCTCTCACCTCATCATTTTCCCACCATCCCTGAAATTTTTACCCGGGTCACCAAAGGTCAGGTCACCAGGCGAGGTCAACCAGTCACCTCACTTCAACCTTTGAGCTCTATATGAGCTAAATTTCTTAGTCGATCAATTTTAAACTTCCTACACTTCATGACCTCTCCAGGGTCTACAAAATGTAAATACATCCGGGATTTTTTCGATTTCGTGACCTGAGGTCAGGTCATGAGGTAGGGGGCGAAGGGCGAAGGTGGCACCGGGCCCCCGTTGGGGCGCGGGTTAACATGTACACTGGAGGAGGGCCTCGGAGGCCCCCCACCTTTTTTCCAAGGTGGCCGGAGAACCGCTCGTAGCCAAAAAATGCTACTCGGACACATTTAACAGAACTGAATAGCGCGTCGATTGGCAAAAGAATGTAAAAAATCGGTCGAAAATTTTTTGACGCATATGCTTTCAAAGTCATATCTGCATTTTAGGATCGCTGTAATCGCGCGGTCGGACTTATGACGTCATAAGGCCATATAACCGGGAGGATATTTCAAGGTCACCTCACATAAAGGTCAAAGTCAAGGCCAAAGTTCACAGATCAAGGCCATGTAAGCACTTCCAAGGTCACTGACCTCAGTGCCTCCGGTCAAATGGCGTTACCCGGCTTGACGTTTATTATGCTATGACGTCATAGTTAACACGCGTCCTACTGGGGGGCAAAATTCGCCCCCTCCTAGTTTTCCCCAGATAACGTAAAAATGAAGAGACGCAGAACAAAAAAACTTACAGTACCTTATCCCTGATTAATTTTACACATCTGACTACATTTTTGAGTTAAGGTCATGTCAGGTCAAGGAGCTATTCAAGGTCAAGTGAACCGAACTCAAAACCTAAAGTCACGAGTTTGAAGCGGCACCCGGGGAACATCAGCCAACCGGTCAGTTTGAAACTTCCACAATATGATAAGGTCATCAGGTTCTACAAATATGCTATCTCGGAATTTTGATATTGTTGACCTACGGTGGGGTCAATTTTTTGGTCACCCCATTATAAGTCTATAGTGAAAAATAGAGTGAGCTCGTCTTCAGTAAATACTGGATAGATAAAGCCGAAAATCCTCAAACCGTCTATTCTTACCACGATCTTGACCATAAAGTTGAGTTTTTGAGCATCTGACCTATCAAAGGTCATGTCAGGTCATTGGAGCATAGAGTGATTGTTTTACCAATAACTTCTCACTGCATTGAGATAAAGCTCCCATTTTGCTTGCATTGTGCTTATATTGTCACGGGGAGTCGATTGATATTCAGCATGACCATACCAGGTCACTTTGTGACCCTCACTCAGCTTGAGGTCAGGTGATTTTCACTATTTGACCTAGCAAGGTCATATTATACATCATTCGATTCGCCGCGATGAGAGGAATCCAGCAATGCATACAGATTTGCTCTAGCTTCCTTGAGAGCACATCTAGATAGAAAAACGTACACTGCTTTGTTGTAAGCCTATGGAACCTTCTTTGACCTATGGTGACCTCAATATTGACCTGACATAAAAATTCTTCGTATAAAATTTCTTCATCTTCTCTTTCGAACGCCGCCTGTAATTTTCCTTTAGGTTTCGTGGGAAATGAGATACGGAGGGGGTGGGGCGAAAAACGCCCTCCCCCAGCGGGGCGCGTGTTAAAGGTCATGTTAGGTCACAGGAGTAAGCCGTGATGGTTTTGGCAATTACTTCTCACCGAATTGAGATAAAGCTCCTATTTTGCTTGCATTGTGCTTATAATATCACGGGAAGTCGATTGATATGCAACATGACCATACCAGGTCACCCTGTGACCCTGACCTAGCTCCAGGTCAGGTCATTTTCACAATATGACATAGAAAGGTCATATTATACATCATTCGAACCACCACGATGAGAGGAATCCAATGATTTATAAATATTTGCTATAGATCCACTGGGTAAAGATATAAAGGGAGAAACGTACACTGCCCTGTTGTAAGCCTATGTCACCTTCTTTGACCTATGCTGACCTCAATATTGACCCGACATAAAAATGCTTTGTATAATTTCTCTTCGTCTCGTCACGAGCTTTCGAACACCGTCCATAATTTTCATTTAGCTTTCCTGGGAAATGAGATACGGAGGAGGGCGAAATCACCCCCCACCCCAGCGGGGCACGTCATGCCAGGGACTCCTGCGGGGCGCGTGTTAAGGTTCCTCTATGTAAAGGTCCGGGCCAAGGGTGATTGGTAAAGGTCAATCCTCATTTCCCGCCAAACAGTTGCCATAGTACTCGTGTCACCGACAAATCTCATGCATGCAATCATTTTGGCCCTTATCAGCTCGTCTCCGCCGCCGTGTCCGGCCGGTCAGCCTTCCAGTGGCTGCTGGTGCTGGCCGGCGGGCGCGATAGCCCCATTGTTGCGGGGGAAGGGGTGCGCGCTGTACCGGGGTTCTCAGGCTCTGAGCAGTCAGAGCCGCTGTCACCATGACAACCGGGCCACCCACGCTGATGGCGGCACCGGTTGAAATCCGTCGCCCCTGCCGTGGCGTGTATGCCGAATTAGAAATGGCCCGTGAGGACCCCGCCCTTCCGACTGTGCTGAAGTGAAGCGTCGCCAGTGTGTGCAGTGCACACTGTGCACCCCCCTCTGTCCCCCGCTGTGTTTTCCCGGCCAGGTAACGGCACCGCTCTGCCACATGTTTGCCTCGGCTCCCCGTGGATACCGCAGTACAGCCACGGGGCCGCGAGGAATGTGGTTAAGACCTGGCCGGAACTCCAGCAACAATGGGCGGCAGACAGAGTGCCGTCAGAGCTGGGTGACGGATGTGACGGCGGTGGCAGCGGAGCGAGCACCTGTATTTGCGGCCTGGGTGGGGGCATCCGACCCTTCGAAATTGTAAATAGACTTTGGAATGCTGTTCTTTGTTGGAATAGCTGGTCTGTGGCCCGCCAGCGCTGAAACTGCGTGTGCGTGTGCCAGTGTGATATATGTGTGACCGACCGGCCGGCGACAAGCCGGAAGGCTATTGTGTTTTGGGAGATGTCGCCGGAGGGCAAGGAGAGGTCCTCTGTGAGGCATGCCCCCAGCAGCATCAGTCTGCTCTGCGCTGTGGTGCCCGCTGGTTCTCTCTCTCGTCCGCTCGGCGTGTGCGCGCCTTTTCTAGAGACGACCAGCGGGCAGACACAGCTCGTGCGCTCAGAGTTAAATACATTCAGAACGCCGTGGAAGTGATTATATAGTGCAGTGACGGTCGGAGCACGGAGACCTTCGAGAAGAACAGAGCCAGTGTCATCAGTTAGACATCCATCAGCCTCCCTCACACCTGCACATACTAATTCTGTCAGCTAAGTCGGCGGTCAGGTCGGGCGAGAGCGGCGCCCTTTGGTCAGGGATTACCCAGCGGGCGGCTAGGTTTCCAGTTGTGTCGTTGGTGCCGCGGCACGGTTGGGGAGGTCAACCTTGTCCTTCTGGTTTAGCCAGCCATCGCTTAAGCTGAGCTGTGGCTGCGGCGCTGGGCAGCGCCGCCAGCTTCCGGATCAGCCGAGAAAACTCCCGAGGCTGCTAGTACGCAGCAAGCTCCCGGCTCAGCTGAGCTTTGACGGCTACTCTGGGCAGAGTGGCCGGCATTTGCTCAGTTGTAGTGACTCCCGCGTCTCAACTGGGGTTTGACAGGGCTCTGGGCAGAGTCACTGTCATTTTCTCAGTTGGGACAATCCCGAGGCTGCCAGTGCGCAGCAAGCTCCAGGCTCAGCTGAGCTTTGACGGCTACTCTGGGCAGAGTGGCCGGCATTTGCTCAGTTGTAGCGACTCCCGCGTCTCAACTGGGGTTTGACAGGGCTCTGGGCAGAGTCACTGGCATTTTCTCAGTTGGGACAATCCCGAGGCTGCCAGTGCGCAGCAAGCTCCCGGCTCAGCTGAGCTTTGACGGCTACTCTGGGCAGAGTGGCCGGCATTTGCTCAGTTGTAGTGACTCCCGCGTCTCAACTGGGGTTTGACAGGGCTCTGGGCAGAGTCACTGTCATTTTCTCAGTTGGGACAATCCCGAGGCTGCCAGTGCGCAGCAAGCTCCCGGCTCAGCTGAGCTTTGACGGCTACTCTGGGCAGAGTGGCCGGCATTTGCTCAGTTGTAGCGACTCCCGCGTCTCAACTGGGGTTTGACAGGGCTCTGGGCAGAGTCACTGGCATTTTCTCAGTTGGGGCAATCCCGAGGCTGTCAGTGCGCAGCAAGCTCCCGGCTCAGCTGAGCTTTGACGGCTACTCTGGGCAGAGTGGCCGGCATTTGCTCAGTTGTAGCGACTCCCGCGTCTCAACTGGGGTTTGACAGGGCTCTGGGCAGAGTCACTGGCATTTTCTCAGTTGGGACAATCCCGAGGCTGCCAGTGCGCAGCAAGCTCCCGGCTCAGCTGAGCTTTGACGGCTACTCTGGGCAGAGTGGTCGACATTGGCTTCAGCTGCAGAAGCTTCCCCGTCTGAACACTGAGCTCTGACGGCTGCTCTGGGCAGAGTGGCCGACAGTTGCATCAGTCGAAGACAGTGGCCAACCAAAGATTTCGTGGTAGTGTTTCCTTTCCTTGTGGTTGGACATACCGCCCCCATCCCGCGCCGCACAGCACAGTAATTCGACACCACATCCGCTCTGTCTCGGCCTGCTTTCGGCTTAACTGGCTGCCGGTCAATGTCACGCCCGTCGACCCGACACAATCACCGATACAGTCCACTCGTATAGTAAAGGGGTCGGCGGACGCCACGACAACTCGTCATAGTGTACATTATTGGTGGTAGACCATGTTGCGACCTCGTGGGTCAATGATCTTGAAAGACATTGACCCCAAAATTGTAGGAAAGATTCTGTGCGACCTTCCCTCTATGACCCTGGTCAGTCTTTAGCTTATTTCCGCCTTTTCTGGCCTAATCACGGCATTTTCCAACAGGTCCCCGGCATGACCAAGATTTGACCTTGAAGAAATTGACCTAGGTCAATAAAATTTGTCATGATGTAGATCAATATAGCCTAAACCCACCACCCAATCGGCGTTTTTCTACGCCTCTTAGAGTCTGAGATCTTAGGGGACCTGGTGCGAACAGACCTTTAACTGTGGTAGCGCCAGAGACGCGACGCGACACAGAGTGGTGACACTGCAATGACAACCCAGATATATGACAACAGGGAGTCTCATCATTTGCTGCTCTCGTCGAAACCTTACTCTTCCCACTTCGCCGAAAGCCGGCGCAGTATCAGTGGCACCATCGTTCATCAGTGGCACCATCAGCGCCGGCACAAATCGAGGGCTTCCTGGTGGCGAGTTCAAGAAGCGTGAGACTCTTTTCCTCTACGATGCATGACTCGCGAGTGATAAAAGTGAGCGCGCCTACCCTTCCTGACATGCCCACGATAGCTGTAAAAACGTCCAGATAAAAACCTGTCGCTCCTGGTAACCAGGCTCTGGTGCTGCGATGGGTGAAAAACTCGCACGAATAGCCACTTCTTTCCGAACCTAGTCCAGCCGGATGCAATGTGTACGATCGTCCGTTAGGTAACGAAACGCTCATTGGCCTTGACACTAGCGGGGCTAGCCACCTGGTGGCAGGCTACCGAAGCAGCTGAGCAACCACGACGCTAGTTCAGCAACTTGCCACTAGAGGAGAAGCCGGCTGTTTTAGCTCTGCCAGGATTAGTCGTTAAAGATAATGGGATTATTCTGGCCATTTTTACCTACGTGTGAAACCCAGCCGCACATGACCGAGTTCGTCATGAGAGTCGTCTGGGAGGAGATAGAGGGCGTGGAGGCATTGAAACCATTACATCTAGCAAGGAATGTGTGTTATTTCAAAGCTAAGACTTTTGAATTGGGGTCCGTATTAGCCTCTGATGTTATGGTAAAGGCAAAACTTCACATTTTCTCTCTTTGGATTGCACTTGTTTTGCCCTTTTTTTCGCTTTTGTCTGTACTCGTCATGTTGTTTTGAAACCTGTTCTGATGAGTTCAGTTGTGTAAAGCTAGAGCGCTAAAACAAACGTCATTCTAAAAGTCTTATGATCTTATGTCATATTAGGTCACGAGGTGACCTTAGGAGGTCAAAACACTAGCAGAATGTCAATATGTTTCACATGGCGGAGAAAATTCGGACCTTTTCCCATTAAATTCGCTTTACTAGATTGCAATGGCTCTAACGGCATGAGAGCTGTGCCCAGTCTGCTCAAGCATTCCATATTTTGGTGGAAATGGCCTATCATGACCTAACTTGACCTCTGTAGGTCAAACCATTGACCGGAGCGCTTAACCCTTGCCCCGGTGGTGGGTACGAGCCAGCTTCGCCCTGGTGGGGGGGCTAAAAAGACCCCCCCCACGATCTCAAAAACTAAGAGAGCTAGAAAAAAGCGCAAAACGGCAATCGAAAGCTCTTTGAAAATGATATCGAAAATACTTCGGTCATTTTTCTTGTCAGGTCAATATCAAGGTCACCAGAGGTCAAAATAGGTCAGAATCGCTAATATGAGGTGTACTAAGAAAACCTCATATATCTCAGAAACTATGATAGCTAGAAACATTTTTCTAACACCATTCGAAAGCTCTTGAGATGCGCTTTCATTATAGTGCATTCATTTTCGTGTCAGGTCAAAGCCTAGGGAGCTACAGGTCGCTAGATATTGGGCATATTCTTGGGAATGTCCATAGCCACCCATGCATACGGGCGTTTACTTTTTCGCTAATAGCTTCCAAACCAAACACGATACAGCCATAGTTTATGCACCATTGCAATCCTCTCGTCAATACGAATCGAATGATGTATGATATTGCTATGCCAGGTCAAATTTAAGAATTTGACCTGACCCAGGTCAACGGTTGACCCAACTTGACCTGGTATAGTCATGATGTATATCATTTGACTTCCAGTGACAATACAAACACTTTGTTGACAAAATAAAAGCTCTATCTTATTTTATTCAAAATTTATAGAGAAAAACACCAAAAAATGCTTATTTGACCTAAGGTGACCTTTTAAAGGTCACAAGTCAAAAATTTTGGCATCAGCTCCAGAAATGGGCTAAGAGCAAGTCGCAACCAATGTTTGAAGTTGATTCCATCCATACTTACTGAGAAAAGCTCATTTCGTGATTTTCCCCACGTATTTACAATGGGGAGGTCATGCTCTGCACATGACCTTAGGTCACCAATATCAAAAATCCCGGAACAAATGTTGTAGCTCCTGGTGGGCCCAATATGTGGTATGAGTTTCAACTTGATCGATTAACCCTTCTTTTAGTTATGCGGTCCTAAGTTTTTTTTAGGTGAGGTCACTTCACCTGGCCTGGTGACCTGACCTGATACGACCTCGAGCTAAAATTTTCAGGAAAGATGTAAAAATGATGAAGGAACAGCTAGACCAAGTTTAGCGGAGCTGCGCGCCGCCGTTTTTTGGTCACTTCGGAAAAACCCGAGGGGGGTCTAAAAAGACCCCCCACCCGGGCGAAGGTTAAACATGCATAGTAATTTCTTACTGGACTCACACGAGCTTTTCAATGCACTTTGCAGATTTGCGTTAACCCCCATATATTCGGAGTTACAGGAGGGCATCAATGGCCCCCGGTCGGGCGAAGTTGGCGCCGGACCCCCGGTGGGGTGTGGGTTAAAGCTAGCCTTTACGTATATGGCAATTGGCAGCGTGGCTATAATAGCAGCTTTATGGCACATTTCGGGAAATTAAATGTTGCTGAGTGCATGATATTAAACCTGACTTCCTCAATTCACTCTGGTAGTCAGACTTAAATTTATTGAATGTCAGTCGTTTTGAGCACGAATACATGATACTCTGCGGGAAATGATTACCAATTCTTTCCCGGTGTCCAATTCACAAACTCTTTAAGCAGGAAATTTCCAAGAAAATGAAAAGAAAAATTAATCAAAATGCATGGGATATGGGAGTGCGTCCCGGATATAACGTCTATTCCGCGGACAGATCCTGTTGAATTCACCACAGTTCTTTATCACTCTTGCTATGTTGTAAATGAGCAAATTACCAAGAGAATAGGCACCCGAGGTATCTATCGCCTTGGCTCACCCTGTTGTTATTTTCAACTTTTCATACGTATTCTTATTTTTGGGATTATGTTCCTCAATTCGTGTTAATTTCCCTTGTTTGTCTGGTTCTCCCACGAAATGTTGAAAACGAAAAGTTGTTCACTTCAGAATATTCAGGAAGGTAGTTATTGGGGTTACGCTTATAGATTTAAAACTAGCTGAAGTGCCAAGTCCCCTGTTTGATTTGCTCTTATGGATGATACAACTATATTAATTTTTGCCTCCTTTCTTTCGGTATTGGTTCCAGATCGACACGTTCCAATTTTTCTTTTTGGTACGCAATGGGCGTAGATGCATTTGTTCCGAAACATATAATTTTCGAAAATATTGTTTTGGCCTAGGGTCTCAAGCGATATCTCTGGCTTGTATTCTAAAATCTAAAAAAATGTAAAGGAAAAAATACGCTCAATAGAAGGATATAGAACTGTATCCCAGATGCTATATAACACCTATTCCGTGGACGGTCCTGCTGATTAAGCCGCTCACTTACCCCTCCCTAGCCATTGGTTGGAGATCCCAGAAGGTTGGGGAGGTCAGTACTCCCTTCGACTTTGGGTCTCTGATAGGCTTTGTCGGGGCTTGTATTGCTGTGCCAGCGTTAAGCCATCCAGGACCACCTCACATTGGTGCCCCCTGAGCTAGTAGGTACCTATATTGTGCCCTTTAAGCTGATCTGGGCTTCCTGAGTTGATTAGGAATTTCATCAGCAGCTCTAGCGCCCTGAGCTTAGCTGGTCCCACCGAGGCTGATGAGGGTCCCTGAGCTGGTATGGGGCTCCTGGCCTGATTAAGTGCCTCCTGACTTGATCTGGCACCCCCGAGTTGATATGGTCCCCGAGCTGGTCGGGGTGCTGCCTAAGCACCCCTGATTATATAAATTGCTAATTATACTGATGGATTCTGGGGAGGGATGCGCTAAAAAGGCATGTGCCCCTGAGCTTGGAGAACTGTCCCCCAAACCAGGATTTCTACTAATTAATCTAAATGAAGAACTAGTTTTGCACAATTTTCAGCCTGTCACACCATCACCAAACCACCAGCCTGTTTACCTTTTTTACTCTAACTTGGACCGATCCTTGAAAATATGGAACTTAATAAATGCGTTAAAAAGGCATCTCTCAAATTATTCCGGCGCAAAGAAGGTCCAATGTCACTATGACACTCCTCCTCCTACGCCCCTTGGGGGAGCCGCGGAACTTAATCCGCGTTAAACCAGGGCTCACTCGTCACGACAAAACCAGTGGGCATAACAAATGAATTTTCGACTCCAATATATCTTAGCTTGCACATAGGAGATATCACAGGCTCCGCTGATTTCTCTGATGTTAAGAACTTCCATGAGTTGTCGGACGTGTCCTTAAATCTATCCAAAACAGTCATGTTTTGACTACTTTGATGAGATTGCGGTGATATTTTCTTTTTCCGGTTTTAATCGAGCTTCCCTTCTCCATCAATGTTTCATTTGCATTTTTCTCGGACCAAAGGTACCCCAAAGTTAATATAATTTAAGATATAGTAAGCTTTAAGCTTTAAGTAAGCTTTTTAGGTTACGTTAAAAGTGCCCTTTTTCTCCTGGCGTGCCCCTCAAAGGTGATGTGCCCTCCATACGAAAGCTCTGGCTGCGCCCCTGCTTGTCACCGAATAGTACTGACGGACCCAGGCCCCAACTTTGGGACGGTGGGGGGGGGGGTGGTGGTCAATACTAAGTCAATACTCTGGAGATAAAGCCTGACGCGGCTGTTCTGGAAGAATCTCTGTTAGTCTATGGAAATGTGCTACTTCCAGGAGTGGGACTTTAATTTCTATAATTTCATCACTGCCTGAGGCAGTAATCACAGTCACGAGTCACGGTCAGAGTCCAACCACCTCCCAAAATCGTATCGCATTAAAAACTCACATATTCCCTGGCGCTCTCGCATAAAGTGGGGAAAGCATATTTCTTCCTGCTCATAGGTACCTTGAATGAAAATGTAAGGAATCAACGCGGGGAAATAACATTTTGGTATAGCAATTTTTATGTCATGGAGTGTAGGCGTTACTAAAAAGAACTATCATATTTTACAAGCTTATAGGAGGGGATTAGGATGGGTGGTGAGACCTCTAAGATTAAGATTTCCTGTCGTACCGCGCGAGGCAATATTACAAGAGCGAACCTCCTAGAGAACGCTTCTGTGAATAAGTGAAAAACTCAACGAAATAATCTCAGTTAAGAAACGAAGAAAATCACAAATGTATCCTAAAAAGCTCTGTCTCATCAACCGGCCTAATAAGTGAGGACATGAAGAGGACTGAAGAGAAAAGAAATAACGAATACACTATTAAGAAATAAGACCTGAGAAACGAAAACGAGGAATCACGAAGACAAAAAAGAAGAATGAAAAGAGAGACCAGTCGACAAAGAACGATAATAATTCGTCATCACCGTCATTGTCACGCCTTGTTTGTTCGTTGTTTTCTTTTTTCACCGGATCCCTTTATCAAGTCCCACTACCTCACTCCATGGGTTGAGCGCGGCGCCTGTGGCGACCCTCCCAGTGGATAATCCTGGTCCTTCCCCATCAACCATCCTATCCTTATCCTTCAGTGTGTTTTTGCTAAGTTTTTCATTAATGTCCCTCATCTTTATTACGACCGGCGTCAGAATAGCCACATGGATAGTGGAGATGCTGTGTATGTCAAATATACAAATAAATAAGATACAATACATTTATTTACTATTCAATTCAATCATTATTTTCAGATCAGTTTTTTTCTGGTGTACGTATTTGATCCTAGGGTCTACCCGTGCAGTGGTGTATTTACTCTGGTTCATTGTGGATTTCTCTCATGGCTACGGAGCGCTTCCAGCCAGACCTCAACAAAACAGGAAGGTACACCCAGTCATCCATCAATTACGCTCGCCGTGAAATACCGCTGTGAGAGGCGCGAGAGGGAAAGAGGGATCTTAATAGCCATGACACTTCCTCACGCTCAACACAATGCGCCCGCATTTCCCGTGGAGGCGAATTTCGACGAAGGGATGAAAAGGTATGCTTATGCGGTAACACATGTGTTTGAATAAGGTGTCCACAGCAACAACATGTCAGGGTATCACTCAACCCTCTGACAAAAAGCTTGAGCCGGCTGATACTAAGTCGTCACCCCGTACGTGCGCCGGCGACAGTTCGGATACGTGCCGGACACGACAGTGGAGCCAACCGTACAATGGCTTCGCGGTGGGTGGGGTAGAGGGGACCATCACTCAGCGCTGCCGGGACGCTTACCGAAGGGTTGGCTACAATGTATAATGCCAATTTACCAAGATAAATCAAACAGCTCCTGACAGTTTCGTGAAAGACGATTGCCAAAGATGGCACCTTAGTGCCAAAAACAGGCGTGCGTCTAAGCCTTACTTACGTCCGTCCTGGGAGGAAGCCGGGGTCACAGCACATTCACTCATACAGTGATCATTTACAATATAATAATAGCTCCATTTATAACTATAGCGTGCGTTCCCATTGTGTAAAGAACCGGTCATATTTGATATACGCTAGACTCATTAAAAAATCCAAAACTTCGGAAAGTTTAGAAACGCCTCTCATTTTCTCATGCATTGAAGTATTTTGAGATGATCTGTAAAGGTTTCATCCCGATATCTTCAAAACTGATGAAGCGCAAGCGGTCTGAAGGTGGGCTGTTTCAGTCCAATTTGTAGTTAAAGTCTCCATGTAAAACACCATTAGATAAGAGAATAACACCAGGCCTTACGGATGTGATCACCAACACCTGAGCGTTGACTCTGCATGAAACTCTGCGATTAGATGTTGATGTTCTGAAATCTAGGGATCTTAGAACTATAATATTGGAGCAAACTAGAGGCTTAATGAACGTTACGACTTCATCCCCTAACATTCCTGCTCTTGTGTTTAGCAAACTTTGACACATAGATGTTATGTTATCATTTAAGTATGGATTATCTAGTATGCTCATGGCAATAACACGATCAGGCCTAGATAGCAGTGGCCAGCCAAGCAAACCATCAAAGCGGAGAGCGTCAAAGACCTCAAAATATGGGCGACAGCAGGGAGATATGCGGCTCCTACCTAAAAGGATCCAAGCTTCTGACAAGTTGTCAAATACTTCTGGACCTCTTGTCTTCCAGAGTGCACAAATCAAGTTACAACGATCATATGGCACATATCGATGGTTTATGACGATGTCATTGCGTTCTGGGAGAGATCAGGAATTCCGACTGTCGGTAAAGAAACTGTTGTCTGGCGAATAACCCGGCTCTACAGAGACTACCAGAAGCTGTTGAAACGTAAGGGACGGGACACTGAACAGAAATTAAGAATAGAAGGAGCTTTGAGGCAAAGCTGGAACAGCTGCTTGATTTTTATACAAGTGTCGAAAGGAAAATTTTGCAATAGCGGCTAAGAACCGAGAGCCATAAGAAAGAAGACATACGATTCCTGCGTGATCTAAGGTCATCCAAAAAGGGGAAGATGAAGGGGCGTGATAATATGTATGAACAGAAGCACATACGAAACTCAGCTCGGAAAAGAAAAAGGGCGCGAATAAAAATCCCAAGGCCCGAGTTCCTCTGTTGTTTCAAACAAAGATCTTGATCCGGAGGATGCCTTTAAGGACTCCCGCACTGGTTCTGTAAGAGGCCAGTGCTGACCTTAGCAATGTCAGTGTTAGCGAGCCTACATCCTGGCGATCAGGAGACGCAAACAGAAAAGCTACAGTCAAAGAATCCATGTCTGAGTTTAATGCAAAACGGTCAGATTAGGGGACAGTTCACTTGGATGGTTCACTGAAGAAAACTACAAAGAATGAAAAGATGGCGATAGTTTTCACTGACCTACACAAATACCAAGATGGAAAGCTATTGGGGGCTCTAGAGCTTCGCAAATCAACCGAAAAATCACAAGCTCAGAAGACATTCGATGATGATGATGATGGTGGTTTCAGACGCTCAGCCTCCAGGGCTCATGCGTGAGGACATTCAAGTTTCCAGATCCGTGGAATATCTCACCACCATGCTTTCAGTTATGATCGATGAACGTACGGCAAATGCTTGCGCGCGCGCGAAATGACTAAACCTTTCCAGTACCCTTCCTTTAAATTCCCACGGTTTTTTCCAGCTTATCTGGACGACTCAGCTCGCTAAATAGGACGACGTGCTTTCGTTCAACATTTTGAATTATGCTTTGATTCCAGACTTAAAGGGAGATACGCGGAAAAATTATTATTGTGGTTTATTGCTATTTGAAAAATCCTGATTACGAAACTGTCAATTATTTTTGTATCTTCGGAAAAATTTTGGGAGGCCACTCACTTATTATCGAAATAGGTGAACAGTTCCGATAAAATGCTGAAACCTTCACCCATCACTTACTTTTCGAAAACTATTTAAAAAGGAAAATTAATGTTTTTTTGTAATAAAAATGTATGTTCTCCTGTATTTGTATTTGAATTAATTTTACAAAGCCTTTAAAAAATACAAAAAGGAATTAGTTTGCCCTAAAAACGGAAAAAACATAATTACTCAAGTCTTCAGCCGTTTCGTACCTCGGGTCTTGAGTCGTTTTCTGCTTCAGCACCAGAATGACAAAACTTTTGCGTCAGAAAGGTCACGTGACCCCCCTATGAGGTGGCTGTACGTTCTGATTGGTCAATTGTGATGTCTTAAAAGTTTTATATTTTTGTTTTAATATCATTTTTGGTTGTAGCTTTTTTAAAATTAGTTCCTACTTAACAGTTTTAAACTTTCATGTCACTGCTTAGGAAAATGGGACGGTTTTTTGTACAATATTTTATATCCTTAGCCGGGGGTACGTCATGTGCATCGATAAGAGGTGTACCGGTAAAGTCGTCTAGAAATGTTGACTTTGAGAGCAATTTTAAGGCATTTGCAGGCCGAATTCGCAAACATTAGAATAGGACTTCTGAAAAACTTTTTGTGACCTTTTTATCTAGCCAATAAAATTTTGTTCGCGTATCTCCCTTTAAGGGTTTCAGTATCTACCTTTCAGTGTAATGGGTTGATGGGCCTATGAGCTAATGGGCTTCGATTTTAAACCTATATAAATTGTTTGGCTTCACATAACACTATCCGTCTCCGTATGGTTGGAATTCATATGAATATCTTCGCAAATCATAACATGAAGGGACGTCAGAGAATATCCCCGTAAAACAATTTTCATCAAGCTAAAATGAATCCGTGGAGTGGAGACCCATCGCCAAAAACATGGTCTTTGAACATTCGTAAAGTAAATCAGATAGTATACATATTTCTACTCCCTTGAAATCTCAACCCACGAGGCGAAAGCTCAATGCCCTTGTAGGGCAAAGCAACTGCCAGTGGCGGATTCAATCTTTTATTTGGAGAGGGGGCTTGAGCTCAGTGGCCCTCCCCTTGTAACCAAGGGTTTAGAATACCATGTTGGTTCAAGTTCTAGAGGATTTCGAGTGTATTCAGAGTTTTCTGATGGTACAGGGCTAAACATTTCTGGATAGAGCATTTCAAGAGCTTTCCAATGACTTCACTTTCAAAAAAATTGATACTGTAGTTTTATTTTCACACCCCTTTAGGTGCAGAAAGAATGTCTTTCCTCATAACTCTCCATAGGTTCAAGCTGTGACAAAGCCTCCGGCTTTGCGCGGGCGACGTCACTTGCACGTATTGTCAGGAAACCTGAACGAGGGCTGCATGTACCCTGGCATGTACCCGCCACTGGCAACTGGAGTCCCTGACGCAAGGGCTGAAAAATCCAGTAACAGGATTTCCGAAGAGGTTTACGCTCAGATATTGGTGATAAGCTAACCTGAGGTCTAGTGTTGTTCTCTTATCCAATGGTGTTTAACATGGAGACTTTAACTACAAATTGGGCTGAAACAGCCCACCTTCAGACCGCTTGCGCTTAATCAGTTTTGAAGATATCGGGATGAAAACTTTACAGATCGCCTCAAAATACTTTAATGTATGGGAAAATGAGAGGCGTTTCTAACCTTTCCAAAATTTTGGATTTTTGAGTGAGTCTAATATACACTTCTCGCAAGATAATTCTAAACTGCTGTGATTACCTGGAAAGTGAATATTTGTAAATATTTCTTAACATTTTGGTTACTGTCTTTACAACGGATGTTTCATTCACTTACGACCCCAGTGCCGCTTCCACCGATTTCGGGCGCCGAAGGCGAACGAAAATTAGCGACACCTTGGATATGAACAGTGAATGCTAGACCAAAACTCGAAAAAAACATTTGAAGCTGGCCTTTTTACTGTGTGCCACGCCTGATTTTGAGTAAGCTTTCCCGGCATACCATTGGGCGTCTCATTTGAACATGGACCACCTTCATCGATTTTTGCTTGCCCTCTTGTTTGTGATTGGGTGCCTATATTTCATGATTGACCGCCCTTTTTCAGTACTGGAGCACCCCACTGTAACATGCAACACAAACCTCCTTTCAAAGGGCCCGAACCCAACTCAGGGGGTATAAGATCAGCTGAGGGGCCCGTAACAATTAAGAGGTTTCGAACCAGATAAGGGGTCCTTGACGGCTAAGGGAGCCCCAGTGCCAAAACCTGGGTTTCAAGATAAGCATGGGAGCCCTTACCATCTAGAAGGGACCCAGATAAGCTCAGGGGCTTAGAACCAGCTCAGGGCCCCTGATCAGCTCAGCAAGCAAAAAAAAACTCAGGAGGCCAGACCAACTGGGCCCCCAACGGGCTCAGAGGCCCCAAAGCAGCTTAGGGTCTACATCAGCGCAATAGAGCCCGGGAAAACTAAAAAGTCCAATGCCAGCTCAGGGGTTCTTACCTGCTCAATAAACACCAATCAAGCTAGGAACCCTACGATAAAGCCAAATACATCTTGAGTAGATCCTCTCAGGGGCTCTAGACCAGCTGATATCCGTCCCAATAATTCCAACACAGGGGTTCTTCTCAGCTCAGGGGCCCCAAACAGCGTAGTGGGGTCAAGGTCATGCCAATAAGCTCCTTTACACTACCCTCTCATGGCCCCAGAACAGCCCAGGGACTGCTTGCAAAACTTACTCTCAGGAGGCTCAAAACTACTCAAAGGTCCAAAATCAGCTAAGAGGCTCCATACCAGTTAAACGGATCCGAAAATCTCAGATGAATCCAGTGCCAGGGTTTCAGGATTAGTGCTGGCGCCTGAATATCTAAAGGGGCCCGACAATGTTGTGGCTACAATCGGGCCCCCTGCCTTGCTTGCGGGACTCCTTTGGTCTCTGCCCTCTGTGGGTACAACATCCGTCCCTGCTTGGGAGTAGTAGGTAAGTATAATATCTTAAACTCTTAATTCAAGCAGGCTCTAGAATATTGTATGCGATCATTGATGGTCCCAATCAGTGATCCTAGCTGAAATTCGGCCAGACCCTGGACTTTTGGAGATTCAATCAAATGTTGAACGGACCTCAGGGAGTTTAAGGCCCATTTATAGTTATGTGAGCGTTTAGAATGCTCAGAAATGTTGCCCCTAAACGTTGTTTAACTTTTTTTGCTCGCCGACATGTTTTTGTGTATATGCGTTTTTACGTAAATTTATATATTGCACGGTCGGGCCCCCAAAAGCTATTCTGGGCCTCGTTCGAGGCCGCCCGCATCAAGGTTCGCCCCCTCCTTGAGCAATTTCTGAATCCCCTGGGGCACTAACGGTGAAAGGAACTTAACTATTCCACATGCCTACTCCCCAATGATGAGGCTAATGCTATGAATTTTTTCAACATTTCATTCTGTGTTGGTGTGTAAAGGATATGAATTATGGAATTCTTACATTTCAGACTGTTTTTTAACATGACAATGTTTTTTAACATAACATGATCATTGATATTAGCTGCGTGCTCATACTTTTTACAAACATATCGTTTTCTGGATTATTTTATACAAGATGAACATAAGGCTGAGTTTTAGTCATTGCACAGCAATGTCTGCTGAATGGAGGAAAGGGCTTAAATTCTGGCTCGTAGCTGGCATAGCGTTATGTTTGACTCTTATTGCTTCTACGTTGATATATTAGCTTGGTATATGTTGGGTACAAAAAGCTTGTGGAGAGTGTTTTACTTTGTTAATATATCTATCTCATTACGGATTCGAAGCGGCATTTTGAACTGGGCACCCTACGTCAATTACATATATGCATTTCTGTTGTCCAAATATAAAGCACCATGCACATTGGCTGTTCCATTGTACCTGCCGATTTGACATTTTTCCTGGCATCAAGGGTATCAAGGGCGATTTCAGAGTAGGCAGAAGAGGAAAGTGGTTACCCTCTGATCAAGTCCTCGACTACACTACACTGTAATTCGGCACTAGCTGGTGCAAACCTGGTCTATGTGCCTCCCCCTCGATAATGAATCCTGTATCCGCCCATGACTAACTTCAAGTAAGGATTTCAAAATTTACCCGACCGATTTTAAAAATTCAAACTGCAATCGATTCATCTTGTGCTAGCCTCCATTTTTGAAAAAAAGAAAATTCCAAAATTTTAAAAATTGAGGGTAAGGGGTTCAAAATATACAACGTGTCTGCCTTTTTTAGATTATTCGTAACTCTTGTCTCTTAGGCTCGATTTTCACGAAACTGGTATGGATTCAAAGGAAATTGCTTGAACATGGTGATATCTTCAATTTAGGTGAAATTCAAAATTCAAGGGCGATTTTAGGCCCATAATTCTGGGGGAATTATATGATTTTTTGCGCGTCTTTTTTGCAGAAATGCATACGCCAGGTAGGGTGTGATATCTCTTATGTCAAGCAAAGTGCACAAATGCCAAAAATATGTCAGAGGTGGATTCAGGGAGGCAAAACAGTAGGGTAAGACAAATATCCCCGCCTTTCCCTGCATATGCACCAGCTATTTAACTAGGTTAGGGCCCTAGCTCAATTTAGGGGCGCTCAAAGGTCGGTGTATATCGGGTCTCAGAACATCTCTGGGGGCAATTTAAGCTCTGGTCCCCAGCTCAGCTCAGGGGCCCTATAACTGTGCAGCGGCCTAGACTAGCCCAGGGGCTGCCCAGTTCAGCACAGGGAGCTCAAGATTGGCTTAGAGCCCAGCTTAGCTCAGGGGCCCAGGTCGGATGTTAAAGGGCCAGAACAGCTCAAAGGACCCATTCAAGCTCAAAGCCTTCAGCTCAGTGACTCTTAAGTATTTTAGTAAGCTCCCAGATCACTTCAGGAGCCCCCATCTCACCACATGAGCCCCAGCTACATGACCTCGGATAACCAGATTAGCTTAGGGGCCTGGATCAGCTCAGGGACCCCAGGTCGGCTTATATAGGGTCTAAGAACAGCTCAGGAGGGCCAATTCAAGCTTATATGGCCCCCAGCTCTATTATTATTATTGTGCAGAGAGCCCAGACCAGCTAAGCCCGCCCCCAGTTCAGCACAGGGGCCCCAGATTAGCTCAGGGGTCAGATTAGCCTTGGGGGACACCTCAGCTCAGAGGCCCCCATGTCGGCTGATATAGGGTCTTTGTTCACCTCAAGAGCCCATTCAAGTTCATGGCTCTCAGCTCAACTTAGGTACCCTAGAAAGATTTAGAGGTCCCAAACTAGCCCTGGGGCCCTCAGTTCAGCTAAAGAGGCCCTAGATTAGCTTATATGACATCAGAGGCCAGTTCAGTGGCCACTCGAGATTGACTCATCGGACCTTAAATCAGCTCAGGCGCCCAGGTCAGCTTAAGAAGTTTCCCAGACAAGGTTTCGGGCCCGTTTGGGTTTCTTATTTTCATTACACTTTATTTATATTTTGCATCCGTTGCAGGGGCCCACCACAGAAAAGTGGGGGACCAGTGGCCATCCTGCCCCCCTCGTTTCTACGCCTATGCGCTATGGTCACAATCTATTATTTCTCTGTACTACCTCCCTCTTTCCATTCATGGGGCAAAGTGGGACGGATTCCACTTTCCCCGGTTCACCGTGCCCCATGGAGAACAGTCTAAGAGAAGGGGAGACCAGTCATCACATGAGTGACAAATCCAGGCGATGTTTTTCTGAGCAATCAAGGGACCCGTACTGGTTTCCAGCAGTTCGATAAAACACGATCCGTGCTGCTGGGCACGCTCGGCAGTGGCGGCACGCTCGGCAAACCATGCAAGATACAGCCATAGTTGATGCACCATTGCAATCCTCTCATCAATACAAATTGAATGATATATAATATTGCTATGGCAGGTCCAATTACAAATTTAACTTGACCCAGGTCAATGGACCAGCCCCTGGGCTGGTCTAGGCCGCTGCACAGTTATAGGGCCCCTGAGCTGAGCTGGGGACCAGAGCTTAAATTGCCCCTGGAGATGTTCTGAGACCCGATATACGCCGACCTTTGAGTGGCCCTAAATTGAGCTAAGGCCCTAACCTAGTTAAATAGCTGGTGTATATGCAGAGAAAGTGTCATAAATGACATGCAGAGAAATATGCAGAGAAATGACATGCGAGGGGGAAGCAACCACAGGTGGAGAAAGCAGGCACCCTGAGGACCAGCCAGGGGTTGATGCAGAGGACAAGGAGTAAAAGACCAAGGATGGACACCAGCGTTGCGAGGGCTGGTCCGAGCCAGAGAGGCGAACCGAGACGCCAGCTCTTCCAAGCTGATGGCAATGGAAATGAGAAGTGTCTGTTGTACAGAGACTTGCGCTAAATCCAAAAAAGGTGATGGCTGGTCACACTGCGCAATATGCTTAAGTGGGTCCACGATACATGTGGGGGGGGGTTGTTGCAGAGGATATCGTTTTCGTGTGTGGCACGTGCCTTTAGTGGGCGCCTTGGTTCGTGAATGGGGAGGAAGCCTTAGCGATCATCGTGGATACAGAAATATACGCGTGTTTCTTTCGCTTTTTTGTGGGTTTGATAAACCAGACCGAAATTTTACACATCAATTGAAATTACGTTATCTGCAGACGTGGCAGCCAGCATTTGACTTATGTCTTAAACGACTGATATCAAAAGCAAACGACAGCAATCTATCGACCACCACAAAATGTTCTATTCCATCGTTTAAAACCTCTACGCAAACCAGAATATTTCCAGCCGGATAGGATCAACGCATGCCTTCCTATTCAGCTCACGACTATTGTGACATGCGACTCTGTCTATTAAAGTCGTTGGTCTTCTGGTGCTGGAAGCTACTTAACCGTCCATGTTGGACCCAGCAGCATACCACAGAGGCCTGTCACAAAACATTTTTACCGTCAGATAGAAACATTTAATGCTAGAGCGTTTGGAAACTGAGTAGCGGGGAGGGGATAGCAATATTGCGACTCCGCAGACGCTATCATAATAAATAAGTGAATCTAAGCATTTATGTACAATTATATATTAAAATTATAGCAAATTGAAAAGTATACCTGCCAAATATCTTGCAAACAAAGAATCGAGGCAAAATAAGCCTGTCCACTTTGCCCTGTGCTTCGGGCAAAGTGGTCAAAGTAACTTTGGTTTACTTTTTGGTTTCCTGTGCAGATGTCTTGTATTCTTTGCCTTTTCTCCCCTCTAGTGTCTTCAGAATTGAACATGGGACAAAATCGTGGTACCTAACACAAGAAATCGGGATTACAAGTTCTTCAAAATTGAGCAAATATCACTAGGGTGACCGCTTTGCCCTGGTCTCCCCTACTATTGTTTGGAACTGATCGGTTGCCAGATATTGCTTTGACGCAGCGTGAAACTTGTTATATTAGATTCTGAGGTTGGGTCGCTTGCCCTTGAATAGCTCATGTATCTGGCATGACCTGACAGAAAATTTAGTCAGGTACATAACACGAATTGGGAATAAGGCACTGTAAGTTGTGCTGTCCTTCGTTTCTTCTTTTTACGTTTCTTGGGAAAACCAGCAGAGAGCAAATTCCCCCCGTAGGGCTCATGTTAAAACAAACGAAAAATGGAAGATCGGACGGATATGGTACAATGGAAGGCACTGAAGAGTTAGGTACATTGTTCTTGCATCACTAATTTAGAAATGTCATCAAACAATTATAAAAAACCTGCTGCGAATTCTTACAACGAATAAGCAACTGAATAATTTTCCAAAAACAGTAAATTTTATAGCCCTATCATTACCAAATCACGTAACCCAACCCTAGGTCACCAGTAAAACGGTAATGTTTGATTTTTAAACTTGAATTTAGACGTCATCACATTTGATTTGGGTCTTAACGATTCAAGGGATCTACAATTAATATAATGCTAATTATTAGTCTCTTATATATGGTAAGTGGAAAAGTATGGTTTTTCATTGGGTCCAAAAAGTGTCAGAGGCCACAACTCAAAAGCCATTAAACGGACGTAGCTAATAATATCACAGCGATAGTCTGCGCCCCGCAAACCGCTCTGACAAATTTTCATCACAGTCTGACATGTAAGGTGCTATCGCTCGGTCGATTTGTCGTGGGATGCCCCAACACCTTGACGCGCAAGCGATCTCGCGGCCGTGGTCTGCCGCGGCGGCGGTCGAGTCTGTTGGGCCGGCGCGCCCGTCCGATATGCCAACAGCCCCGCGCGGCCGCTGGCGGTGGGGGGGAGGGGGAGGAAGGGGGTCGGCGTGCCGCCCATCGGGTAGTGCGCCTGACATTCCGTGGCTGTAGCGTTGTTTAGCCGCCACTGCGGGCCTGCTGTCCCCCTCCACCCAGTGATGGGTCGGGGAGCCCCGGATACCTCCGGGTGGACCCCCTCCCACACCGGTACCTCCGCTCTGTCCGTCCGCTCAGCCGTGTCATCCGCTCAATGTGGGCGGCGGGTGTCTGTCTTACTTGTGTTTCACTATTTTACATTTCTTGAGTTGCTAATGGTTGGGTCCGTGCTTGGGGAGCCTGGTTAATTTTACTTTAAAATTTCCTGTGGTCTTTTTTAGGTCGGTGTCTTACAGGCATGTGTCATTGTACGCATTATGTTATATGCAAGAGTGTCAATATATAAACGGATACAAATGACCAAACCAAGAACTGAATATTATATGATAGCCTATAGGCTGTTGTAGATCAAATAAAGCGTAACAAGATGTTATGGTGTGACCCAACAAGGTTTACAGGACTTTCGGCCATCGGTGGGTGACCGGATAAGCGGGCAGAACCTTTGCTTTTTAAATATGCCGACCTGAAGGTAAAACCACTTACCTTAAAACCATTCCAGAATATTGACAGTTTTCAGTCACCGACTGCACAGAAAACTGCGCGTACTTAAGAGTTCAGCTTTAGGATATATCTACAGAGTAAGCGAATGAAACCTGCGTTTCTACTTTCCGTAGTTGTGTTGTGGTTATAGGTGTTAGGCGCAGCGGGATGAATTTGTCCGATAAATAGAATGGGCCGATCCTGGGGAGTCAAGTCACCTGCTGAGAAATTATATCATTGGAAAACCCATTTTCGCTCCATGGAAATCTGCGCGTAGCTAAGACCTTAGTTTACAATATCATAATTTGGGGAGGTTCTAACCTTCGCCCGGGTGGGAGGTCTTTTTAGACCCCCTCAGGTTTTTCCGAAGTTACCAAAAAAAAAACGGCGGCGCGCAGGTTCACCAAACTTAGTCTAGTGTTCCCTTAACATTTTATATCTTTCCTGAAAATTTTAGCTTAAGGTCATATCAGGTCAGGTCACCAGGCCAGGTGAAGTGACCTAACCTCAAAAAATGCTTAGGATTGCATAACTAAAAGGAGGGGTAATCGATCAATTTGAAACTCAAACCACATATTGGGCCCACCAGGAGCTACACCATATGCTCCGGGATTTGTTCTGTTGGTGACCTAAGGTCATGTGCTGAGCATGACCTCCCCGTTGTAAATACATGGGGAAAATCACGAAATGAGCTTTTCACAGTAAGTATGGAAGAAATCAACCCCAAACATCGGTCACGGCTTGCTCTTAACAAATTTCTGAAGTTGATGCCAAGAATTTTGACTTGTGACCTTTAAAAGGTCACCTTAGGGCAAATAAGCATTTTTGGTGTTTTACTCTATAAATTTTGAATAAACAAAGATAGAAATTTTATTTTGCCCCAAAGTGCTTGTATAGTCATTGCAAGTCAAATGATATACATCATGACTATACCAGGTCAAGTTGGGTCAGACCGTTGACCTGGGTCAGGTCAGATTCTTAAATTTGACCTGGCATAGCAATATTATATATCATTTGATTCGTATTGACGAGAGGATTGAAATGGTTCATAAACTATGGCTATATAGTGCTTGGTTTGGAAGTTATTAGCGAAAAAGGAAACACCCTTATGTACGGGTCGCTATGGACATTCCCAAGAATATGCCCAATATTCAGTGACCTGTAGCTCCCTAGGCTTTGACCTGATCCGAAAATCATTGCCACTGTAAAGAAAGAACAACTCAAGAGCTTTCGTATAGTGTTGAAAAAAAGTTTCTAGCTAGCATAGTTTCTGAGATATATGAGGTTTTCTTAGCACATCTCATATTAGCGATTTTGGCCTATTTTGACCTCTGGTGGCCTTGATATTGACCTGACGAGAAAATTGATCGAACTATTTTCGATATTATTTTTAAAGAGCTTTCGATTGCCCTTTTGCGCCTTGTTCTGGCTCTCTTAATTTTTAGATCGTGGGGGTATTTTTTAACCACCCCACCAGGGCGAAAGTGGCTCGTACCCGCCACCGGGGCAAGGTTTAACCATCGCCCCGGGATGTGTTTGAACACCCCCACCCCCTCAGTTTTCCGGCGGCACAAAAAAGGGGCGACGCCTCGCACCGTCGTGCTTTGCACACCTAACTTTGATTGATTCCGCAATGTTCCCTACAATTTTAAGGTTGGGTCATTTCTGGTCAGGTCACCAGTGCAGGTCAAGTGACCTCACCCTCTAAAAATGTTAAAGGTGGCATAGGTAAGAAATGGGTGAATCTATACCATTGAAACGTATACCATATAATGGGCCCACCGAGTGCTACAACATATGTACATGTATTTTTTATATCGATAACCTAAGGTCAAGTACGGTCCATGACCTATCCGTTGGAAATACATGGGAAAAACAGACCTTAGGTAGGACTTAGGCTTACATAACTTTGGCTGTATTTGTGTAGATAAAGCTGTGAAGGCCTCCATATTCTCCAAATCGTAGTATCCTGGGGCCAGTTCCAGGTTCATATTGCGGTTTTTGACCTGTGCCCTTTGTGATATCACCTGGGGCTGCATAAGCAGGTTTCGGAATTGGGTCAATAACTGCAGAATATGATAAAGCTTTTATTTTGATATCATTACGTTTATATTGCTATTGCAAGTTTATTGATGTGCCCCTAATTTTGAGCCGATTCCGCACTTTTTCCATCGGCAAATCAAGTGATAGACCGAATCGTATTTGGCCCCACCATTGGTTACAACTTTTGCCCCCACCACCAACCTGGAAAAGTCCTATGCCTAATAGGAATCTGAAGAGTTCCGGCTGCTGGAAGCTTGCTGTGTGAAATGAAAGCATTTGGAACTTTTATTAGGATGACCTCCGTGTAGATTATCCAAATGGAAATTAATTAAATTTGATTGCCTTTTTCCATTGCATCGAAACTGTATGTTTGTGCCTAATGCCCGCTTCCACACCGCCAACGTAGCGTACGAGCGGACGTGGAGCGGAAACGTAACGGGCGAAAAAAATACAATACCTGAACTCTGACACTTTCCGTCCGCCTCTACGCTCCGGGCTCCGTTCTCAGTGTGAAGCGGCGAGTCGAAACACCGCCTGAACGTCTCTGCTGCGGTGTTGTTTACGTTTGCGGTTGCCAGATTTCGGGAGCGTAGCGGTGAAAAGATGGAAATATTCGATCTTTTTGAACGTACATGAGCGGAGCTGTAATTGAACGTTTGGTTTATTTGAAAAAGTGTAATTTAAGTGCTTTTGCGCTAATTGTGATTAACCTTTTTTGTGTGGAATTCCATCAATAAAGCAGGTAAGTTCAGTACAATTCAAATTCAATGTTCTTGATACAAGATAAACAAAAACAGTGCTGCTTCTGACCTTGGTTCTGCTTTTCTGAGACGTAAGTAAACAAAAAGGGACTTTAATTTGGCCATCAATGTGGTTTAGAGGTGCATTTAAGAAAGGAATTGAATTAGAAATCTACAATCACTGAACAACTCAGGCAATCATAGAGCATAGTAGCATAAAAGGCGGATCCAGGATTGCCGATCGGGGAGGGCACCTTCCGGGGGGGCAGAAATAATATTCGAATAGTAGTAAATATTCCAACATCTGAATATTACTGTGTTTTAAATGATACTCACCTGATGGTCATTTGCCGGGCGCTCAGCCTCGGGAATCGCCGCCCGATAATTCGTGTCCTCCCGATGAAGGCGTGGAGCAACACACTCCAGCAGTTGATCGAACCTCTCTGGAGTCAAGTACGATAGGCTCGGGATAAAACTCTTCTGGGTTTTGCCTGAGCCTCGCAGCAGCGCAGGGTAGCTTATATTCACCTTCGCTTGAGCTTCGGTGTTGTAACAGGATTCTCGTACCCAAATGCGTCTAGTTTGTGGTGGCGTGTCACTACTATCACCAAGCGCCAGCATCAACAAAAGGTCTTCGTCACGCATGTTGATCAACAGCGAGCCCATGAACGTGCAAGAAAGCAGTAAAATCGGAGTTGAAAAGGGCACCCAGATTACTCCCGAGCCCGCGCAGTGTTTTAAACAACGACGCACGACGCCTTCCCGAACGTTCCGCTCGCTGGTTGTTCCGTTCCAGCGTTTGCCAGATCTCCATGACAACCGGGTTTTCCCCCAAATCCCAAGATTTGGTGATACGTTCCAAGATTTCCTTGAGTCTTGGGTTGTGCTTAATCTTTCGCCCGTTACGTTCCGCTCCCCGTCCGCTCCTACGCTGACGTTGGCGGTGTGAAGCGGGCACAAGACCGCACTTCACGATATGCCTATAAAGACAATCACAGAATTCTAACCGATGTTCCCTTCATATGAAACTGTACACGTACTTCAGACCTCTTCTCAGGATATGTTTTGATAGCGAATGGCATTGAAGAGTTTATTTTCAGGTTCATATGTTTCCGGAAGTGGTCAAGTTTTTTTGCTGTGCTAGTATGAATCTGAAATGGGCCATCGATCTGCCAGCAGCTTTACCGTGAGTTAGATATAAGCCGAGGTCCAGTTGCTCACGAAATTATGCGTAGGCACGGTGTTGAGGCTTTCTTCTCCGTAAAGAAAGTTTTGGAAGACCAATTTTTCCGCAAATTTGACCCGATAGTAAGTGTGTACTACGGCGCTTGCTGCCAAACGGAGATCTAAAGCTGCTGCTTGCAAAGAAAACCTAGGGCCGGTGGCGCTTATTAAAGCCCCTTCCAAGAGGGGCGTTCCCTTAGCAGAAGTCTTAGCTACGAGCAGTTTCGTATGCAGCGGAAATGTGCTATCGATTGGTATACCTTCACATTCAGTGCATTTCCGGAGATCGGCCCATTTTAAAAGGCGAAGATTTCTACTCGCACGGGTAGAAAGGTCTTCGCATTTTTAAATGGGCCGACTCCGGAATATGCACTGAATGTGAAGGCATACCAATCGATAGCGCATTTTTCGCTGCATGCAAGCTGTTCATTTGCTGGAGCAATGAGAATGTCCCTGCTTGGAAAGAACTTTTCTATATTCGTCACCGATTTCTGCGCTTCTTGAAATGGTTAAAAGATACTTTGACATGAGGGGTATGGATATCTCGAAATGGGCCGATGACCGGCACATAGGCCACAGTTGAATTGGGACCTTGGCGTGATAGCCAAGATCCGATTTCATACGAAACCGTTGGAAGCTAAGGTTTTGTTTCACAGTCCTTATTAGATAAAGAGCGTTTTTCCTACAAATTTTGCCAAATATCGGGCGTCGCGACGCCTTGCTGGCGGAGATCCAGGGGAACCTATGCCATTGGAGGCCCGCCCGACTCAATCACTAATGATCACGGCGGTGGGACCAGTTTCCGTAAAGTAAAACGCTGTCTTAGCAGAAGTGTCGAGGGTATGGAAATCGAAAATGGTACCCCATAGCCCAGACAATTGCCCGCGCATTGCCAATCGGTTCACTTCATTGGTACAATTCACCCTGTGTTTACTATGCAGCATTCAGTAACCCGGGTACCAGAATTGATCGTTACCTAACGCCAGGCTCTGGTGTAATCCAGACTGAACCGGGACTCCCCCTTCCGGCGGGTCCTCGTGCGCCCTCTTCTTCAAAGCTGACCCGCTGAAAATCGTCCGCAGCAAAGGCTCAAGACTCCCCGACGAGAATGGCCTGGACTACCTCGACTGTATCAACAATGTGTGCCACGGTGAGTGTGTGCGACTACTGCGTTACCGATGCGAGGTTCGATACCTCC
>JAOTON010001459.1:0-270000 GCA_034440635.1 Lepas anatifera
AGCTGAACCGGGCCCCTAAGCTAATCTGGCACCCTGTGCGAATCTGGGGCTCCACTGTGATGAGCTTCTAGGGGTCCTGTGCTTATGTAGGGTCCCTTGATAAGCTGGTCCCGAGGCTAATGCACTGGTCTGGGCCCTTGAGCTGACTGATCTAGGTTCCTGAGCCATGATCTGGACCTTGGGGCCCTCCGAGATAATTTGGCGGCCCCTGGGCGGCATAGGCATAGGAACCGGGGGTCAGGGGATACTGCCCCCTTTTGAGGTGGGCCCCGCAACGTATATGCAAATATCAGCAAGTACGCTGCCTACAAGCCCCTGGAGGAGGAGCGCTTCCTGAAAAAAGCCAAGGCACCTACTACCCGAGTGTTTCCAAATGAGTCCCGAGAACTGGTCCCAGTCAAACTCCATCCCATATCAATCCCAACACAAAGCATGAATCCGGATACGGACCCCGCATCAAATGCCGAGCAACAGTCGTCCCTGAGCCATTGAAAGGCGTGACGTCCTTTGATGCCAGGGTTATATGGCGTCGCCAACTCTTTCCCTGTTGGGAGGGATTTCTTGGGAGTCAAATTGCTCCTTGCACAAGGAATCTGCCGTGCCTTAAACTCGGGTTGGTCGCGTGGAAAGCAAGGTTGCTAACCACTATATCACCACGCCCACACCTCCACAGCATCACAAAGCAGGCCATCAAGTACCTACATTGCACTTGCAGTCATGCTGGAGCTCTGCATTTTAGGGATCGAAATATAGCTAGACGTATTTATTGTGATCAGCCTTTACCTAAATATATATCTAATGATGGAAAGAAGGGATCCGTAACAGCCTAAATAAATGTTCCCATTTTTTTCATTAAATAAGCAAAATGTTGATTAGGCATAGCGAAGTGAGGCTGTTTGGTATCAAAGCATTGTCTGTAGTTTTCTAAACAGTTTTTTAATTTTGTAAATGTGATAAAAGGGCCTAAACATCTAAAAATATAAGAAACGCACTCGTGGTAAAAAATGATTGAAATCCTCCAAAAGAGCTTACAAATGTATTTCGTATTTTAACAGGGTCTAGGTAAAAAAAATGTTTTTTGCGTTTTACTATGATTTATTAGATCATAATAGGTACAAATCAAAATCATAGGGCAAAATTTAACTCCTCAATCTTCCATACGTTGGCATCCTAGTGTGCATGCGTGCCTTCTTGACACCAAACGATCTAATTTTTTTATAATTATGGGCCCCCATGGACTGGGGCCCCCTTGAGGTGGGCCCCCTCTAAGGTTGGCCCCCCACTTTTCAAACCGTTCCTACGCCCCTGCGCGATATGACCAAACTCCCGGCATCTGTAGCACCTGACGGGATTAGGTACATAAGGTCGGACCTTCAACACAATCCATCCCACGCGTACCTTTTCTGGCAAGGTCTTTCCCACAAAGTGGAGAAGGAAGGTTCCGGTGTCAGGCCTCTGATCCTCACCTTTCCTCAGCAGCCTTTTCACCTCAGTTACTCCCCTGCTCTTTCAGGCCAACAAGAACTTCCTCTTCTGGTACATCACGCAAGTCCCAACAGCTGACCACACCTCTACAGCTATTCTTTGTAGCGTGGGGTGATACCCTGACGGGGACCGATAGGTATCTATTGACTGTCCGGACCTCGAGGGAGACTGTTGACAGCAACTTTTTTGCATCACATTCGTTTTGCAGTTCGATCTCGATTTTACCATCTGGGTGTCGGTATGTCCGTTTCGGATTGAACTTTTCTAGTGCCTTATAGAGCTGAAACGGGTTCAGCTTTACTGTCCTGTCTTCAATGGAGATAACAAGAGTCGAAGGCGTAAGCTGATCTGGTCTGGTTCGCGCGGAGGGTCTAGCATCGATACGGTTCATTACGGCGGCAGTGTCAGACGGCGACATAGGGCTAGTCGAGTTCATAACAAGGGTCGGAGTCCGTGGAGTCGAGGCAGAGTCAGCAGAGGTTTGAGATGCCATGATATGTGAATTTACCTTCGGCCCCCCGGGTTGCCAGCTGTCAATAGCTGGGCCCGGGGGCTGGTACAGTGCCTACGGGGGCAGGTGCGCCCGTCTCAGAGGGGCGAGAGGTACTCACACAACCCCTCCGATCAGAACGCACCCACCCCCTTGACGCCATCAGCCCAGTGTGCCGGCAGGGCCATGAGTCGGGGCGAGGCAAAACGCGGCAGCCCTCACGCAGCGGAGACTGCGGTCCACCAGGCGCGCGCAACAAGCCGGAGTCTCGCAAATCGACGGTTTCCGAAACCCCGGCCCGCGTCTCGCCCGGCAAGAGCTATCACAGTCCCCACCGCGAAGGGCGCCGCGCCGCACGCCCGAAACATGATCCCCCCTGCTCAGCTGGACCGAGCGACAGTGCCCGTAGACACTGCCGCGTAGCTAGGCCGCCCGCGGCAGCCTACGGACGGCTTACCTCCGGTTGGATCGAGATATCTGGGCCAAAGGGGGCGTGTTGGAGCCCTCGGGACTGACCCGCCCGAGGGGGACCTCAACCCCCCAGGATCCCGTCAACCTCGTCGCCGGGGCTCGAGATAGGCCTCGAGTGGGCGCCTTACACCCATAAAAAGCCGAAGAAGGCAAATAACTGTGGGACCGATAACTGAAGCATAAAAAGAGGACAGGAACTAAAAATAATCAACAAAATAAGAAAACAAAAACAAACAGGAGCTACATACTGGGAGGTGCAGGACAGATCTGACCCGATCCAATACGGTTACCGACCAGGTAACAAAGGGCCCGTAAGGCAATCATCAGCATCGCCGCGGACCTCATCACCAGAGCCACCGACGACAGACGCCGACTCTAACCGAGGGAAGTCGGAAGAGGCGGCGGCCGTCGGAGGGCTAGAAAAGATGTATCCGCAGCGATGCGACAAAGTGCCTCCCAAGGCTGACTGGGGCCCCGGGCGCGTCACACCCCGTTGCTCCAATCTTTACTTGCCGGACGAATCCGGCAAATGAAGATCGGTCCCCTGAGGGGACAGGGCATTCCTGGCGTAGGCGTATCTAGAGAAGGGATTTAGGCCATAAGCGGATCCAGGGAGGGAATTCCCTCCTCTGGATCCGCTTATGGCCTAAACTCGCCTCCCCGGTTAATTAGGGACGTACCTAATTAATTAGGTGGGTCCCTGTAAAACAATGCATTCCGGTCACAGGCGGATTCAGAAGAGTTACCGTGCTCTACAGAGCAAGGGATTTCTGGCATAGGCACACCCAGGCTAGGGATTTAGGCCATGGGCGGATCCAGGGGAGGGAATTAGGTGGATCCCTATAAAATAAAGCATTCCAGTCACAGGCGGATTCAGGAGAGTTGCAGTGCTCTACAGAGCAAGGGATTCCTGGCATAGGCGCATCTAAGGTAGAGGATTTAGGCCATGGGCGGATCCAGGGGACGAATTTAAGTGGGTCCCTGTAAAACAAAGCATTCTTGTCATAGGTGGATTCAGGAGAGTACCAGTGCCCTACAGAGCAAGGGATTTCTGGCATAGGCACACCCAGGCTAGGGGATTTAGGCCATGGGCGGATCCAGGGGAGGGAATTAGGTGGATCCCTATAAAATAAAGCATTCCAGTCACAGGCGGATTCAGGAGAGTTGCAGTGCTCTACAGAGCAAGGGATTCCTGGCATAGGCGCATCTAAGGTAGAGGATTTAGGCCATGGGCGGATCCAGGGGACGAATTTAAGTGGGTCCCTGTAAAACAAAGCATTCTTGTCATAGGTGGATTCAGGAGAGTACCAGTGCCCTACAGAGCAAGGGATTTCTGGCATAGGCACACCCAGGCTAGGGGATTTAGGCCATGGGCGGATCCAGGGGAGGGAATTAGGTGGATCCCCATAAAATAAGGCATTCCAGTCACAGGCGGATTCAGGAAAGTTGCAGTGCTCTACAGAGCAAGGGATTTCTGTCACAGGCACACCCAGGGTAGGGGATTTAGGCCATGGGTGGATCCAGGAGAGAGATTTAGGTGGGTCCCTGTAAATCAAAGCATTCCAGTCATAGACGGATTCAGGAGAGTTGCAGTGCTCTACAGGGCAAGGGATTCCTGGCATAGGCGCATCTAAGGTAGAGGATTTAGGCCATGGGCGGATCCAGGGGACGGATTTAAGTGGGTCCCTGTAAAACAAAGCATTCCTGTCATAGGTGGATTCAGGAGAGTGCCAGTGCCCTACAGAGCAAGGGATTCCTGGAATAGGCGCATCCAGGTTAGGGAATTTAGGCCAAGGGCGGATCAAGGGAAGGAGACGGGACCCTGTAAAACTAAGTACACTCGTCATAGGCGGATTCAGGAGGGTTGCGGTGAACTACAGAGCAGGGAATTCCTGGCATCAGCGGATCTAGAGAAGGGGATATAGGCCATGGGCGGATCCAGGAAGGGGGAAGAAGAGCAGACCCTATAAAGCAAAGCATACAGGTCATAGGTGGATTCAGGATGGTTTCAGTGCACTACAGAGTAAGGAATTCCTGGCATACGCGCTTCCAGGGTAGGGATTTAGGCCATGGGCGGATCCAGGAAAGTGGAAGAAGAGGGACCCTGTAAAACAAAGTATACGTGTCAGGCGGGTTCAGGAGTAGATAATGCTTAACCCTATTTCCGTCAGGCTCCCGGCTACCCCTATTTCCGGCAGGGGGGGCAATATCGGCCCCCCTAAGATCTCGTAATCTAACCGGCCGATTTTGAAAATTCAAAGTGCTATAGATTCCCCTGACTCTAAACTTTATTTTGAAAAAAGAAAATTTCAAAATTTTGATTTTTAAGGAGAAAGTCGTGCAAAATATACAATTTTTGTGTATTTTTAGATTTTCCATAACCCTTGTCTCTGTTGTACGATTTTCACAAAACTAATTCAGATTTACAAATAATTGACCCAAAATTGTCATATACTCGAGTTACGCAAAAATTCGAAATTCAATGGCAGTTCCAGGACCAGGACTATGAGGGGAAATATATACAACCTAAAAAGTTTTTGTTACGCGGATTAGAAGCCGTGATATACTGCTTGGCATCTTTGACACATAAATAAATGAAAAAAAGTGAAAAACTCATCAGGGGCGGATGCAGTAAGGTAAAACAGTGGGGTAAAATACATCCCAACAATATGCGAGTGGTATGCATGAGTATATTAGTCCCTCGACTAGTTGAAATTTATTTCTGATAATTTTTACCCTCCCATGGCAGCTCTGGGAAAGGGGGTGACATAGGCGGATCAAGGACTCTCGTCGTGGGGGGGGCGGGTGGGGGTGATTGGAAACACATTTTTAATATACAACGATATTGAGTCGCGGCGGTGATACTGGCTGGGAATATGCATTTTGAAAATGTGTAGTGACTGGACACGCCTCTGGTAATCTAGAATTTGGTTATAACTATTTTGAATTTTCATATACCCAATTGTATTCGCCCTGGCACGGCTGTAAGCAGTCTTCTCACTTACAAACGTTTAGTCCTTCTTGATAACATTCCCCCATTTTGAACTGCTGTAACCGCCCCTGATGAATACAAATAGTGACAATTGTGAATGCACTATCATCTCACATAAAAAATGATATAATAAAACCATATAACTGGTATCAGGATCAGCAGAGACGGCTTCCTTTTACAAAGAACCCATCGCATACGATAATACTTGGTTTGTGGATAGAACCTCCCCAAAAACCCAGCCATAGCTCCGCCCCTGGTAAATATATAATATTGACAATTTCAGAAAACCTGCCTGTACTAGTTTTAGGAAAAGTCAGGAAGTTTCAAAGTTCTATCGCAAGCCGTTTCGGAGATATTCTTGAAAAACCTTAGGGGGCAATATTAGCCCCCCTGCCGGAAATAGGGTTAAGTGCACTACAGGGCAGGGGATTCCTGGCCTAGGGGATCTAGAGATTAAAGTGCACTGCAGGGCAGGGGATTCCTGGCATAGGGGATCTAGAGATAGGGATTTAGGCCATGGCTGGATCCAGGGAAGGGGAAGTAGGCGGGACTCTGTAAAATAAAGAATACGAGTCACAGGCAGCTACAGGAGGGTTGCAGTGCACTACAGGGTAAGGGATTCCTGGCATAGGCGCATCCAGGGGAGGGGATTTAGGCCATGGGCGGATCCTTTTTACCGTGTCCCGTCTGCTTCTATTCCCTGGATTCGCCTATGGCCTAAAAATTTTCCTCTGGACCTGCCCATGCCAGGAATCCCGTGCTCTGTGGTGCACCGTAGCAGTTTCCCCTGAATCTGCCCATGACTCGTATACTTGGTTTTACAGTATCCCGTCTGTTTCTCTTTCCTGGATTCGCCCCTGGCCTAGATCCCCTTCCCTGGATGCGCCTATGCCAGGACTTCCTTGCTCTGTAATGCACCGCAACGCTCATGAATACGCCTATCAAACAACTGCCTTATATTTTTGGGTACCCTCTACTCAGTGGCGGTGGATGCTCTTTTCGGATGGGGGGGCCAAGAATTTTTCCAGGGGCCCCCTTGACGATGGGGCCCCCTCGGCAGCAAGGGCCCCTAAAAACTGCGATGGATTGGTTGGGATTGCTGCCTGAGGTCAGAGGCATAAGCGCAGGGGCGGATCCAGGGGGCTGAGGGAGCTTCAGCCTCACTTTGTTCCATTTTCGCAATTTTTCGCCCTATTCCCCCTTTTTCGCCATTTTTCAAAGCTCAGTGACTCCCCCAGCAAAATCCTGGTTCTGCTCCTGCATAAGCGTCACAAATGGTAAAAGTTATATTTGGCCCAGTACAAAAATGGCTATTCCTCCCTGTTGTTTAGTTGGCCCGTGTAAAAAATGGTTTTGCCTTCCCGTTAGATTTTCCACACGATCTCGGATTCCAGGCTGGAATATGTTTCCTGTAGTGCAGCAAAATAAGCATCGTATTTGACATGTAGATGTCGAAATATGGATCTGCGTTTTATAGGTTCACGTAAGCCTCGGACATTGGACGTCAAAGCTTTAAGCTCCAGCGTCACGTTAGGAGTTTAGCAAAATTATAATAACGGTACAACAACGGCCTTCCGAGGCAAATAGTTCTTCTTTTAAAAGTGAATGCTGTTTGTTCGTATGCATCTACATCATAAAACATGGTAGGTAACACGAATTATTATATACTTGTTTTTTTAATTCCGTCTCCTGCAGAATGAGAACTGGGGGCGCTTTGATGCTGTCGTCTATATCGGCACAGAAAAAAACGCTAATGACAGGCATACTGACTTGAGCACACACAAGACCAA
This sequence comes from Lepas anatifera, assembly GCA_034440635.1. NCBI lineage: Eukaryota > Metazoa > Arthropoda > Thecostraca > Lepadidae > Lepas > Lepas anatifera. The sequence continues at coordinate 7,229 of JAOTON010001459.1, forward strand.
GCTCGGGGCCCTGAGACACAGCTCGGGGGCTCCTAGCTTGAGCTTGGGGGCTCCTAGAGATCAAGCTCGAAGGCCACCGAGCCCCCCAAGCTCACGGCCCCTGAGACCAAGTTTGGGGGCCTCTGAAACAAAGCTTGGAGGCCCTTGAAACCAAGCTCAAGGCCACCTTAGACCAATCTCGGAGGCTGCCCTGAGACCAAATTCGGAGCCCTGAGACACAGCTCGAGGGCCCCCTGCAACCAAGCTTGTGGGGCTCCTAGAGATCAAGCTCGAATGCCTCCGAGTCCAAGCTCAGGGGTCCTGAGACCAAGCTCGGGGGCCTCTGAGACCAAGCTTGGCGGCCTCTGACACCAAGCTTGGAGGCCCTGAAACCAAGCTAAATGTCCCTTAAGACCATTCTCGGGGGCCCCTTAGACCAATATGGGAAGCCCCTTATACCAATATTGGAGGGCCCTGAGACCAATCTCGGAACCTCCATTAGGTTACGTTCGGGAGCCCCCTGAGACTAAGCTTGGAGGGCCCCTGAGACCAAACTTGGGGGGGCCTTAGACAAGCTCCGGAGCCCCTTAGACAATCACGGGGCCCTGAGACCGAGCTCGGGGAGCTCCCTTAAGGCTAAGCTTGGGTGCCCTGAGACCAGCCTTGGGGGCCCCTTAGACTAAGCTTGGGGGTCCCTGAGACAAAATTCGGGGGCGAGGAACAGCTCGGGGCCCATGAGACAAAGTGGGGGCCCTGATTCCAGGCTCGGGGACCTTTAGACCAAGATCTGGCCCCCTGAGGCCAGTCTCGGGGCCCTTTAGGCTAATCTTGGGGCCCCTAAAGGCCAAGTTAGAGGGTCCCGAGCCCAAGCTCAGGGCCCCCGAGATAAAGCTCGGACACTGTCCAAATCGAGAAACTGTTGAGGGCTCAGTCAAGTCATTCATGAACTTTCAGAACAGAACTAAGCTAAAATTGCGTTTTTTTACAGGGGGCCCCGTCTGATAATTGGGGGGTGGCAACTGCCCCCCTTGCCCCCCTTTATCCGCCGCCACTGCCTCTACTTCCCTACCATGGATCCGCCCATGGCCTAAATCCCCTTCTCTGGATCCGCCAATACCAGAAATTTATTGCTCAATAGTGCACCGCAACCCTCCTGAATCTGCCTATGACACGTCTGCTTCTTTACATGGTCCTGCTTTCTTTCCCTTCCCTGGATCCGCCCATGGCCTAAACCCCCTTCTCTGGATCTGCCTATGCCAGGAATTAATTCCTTAATCCGCCTATGCCACGTACGCTTCCTTTACAGGGTCCTGTCTTCCCTGGATCTGCCTATGGCCTAAATCCCCTTCTCTGGATTCGCCTATGCCAGGAATTCAATCCTCAATCCGCCTATGACACGTATGCTTTCTTTACAGGGTCTTGTCTTTTTACCCTTTCCTGGATCCTCCTATGGCCTAATTCCCCCTTCTCTGGATCCGCCTTTTCCAGGAATGCATTCCTTAATCCGCCTATGACACGTATGTTTTCTTCACAGGGTCCTGTCTTTTCCCTCTTCCCTGGATCCGCCTACGGCCTAAATCCCCTTCTCTGGATTCGCACCTATGCCAGGAATTCAATACTTAATCCGCCCATGACACGTATGCTTTCTTTACAGGGTCTTATCTTCTTCCCCTTTCCTGGATCCGCCTATGGCCTAAATCCCCTTCTCTGGATCCGCCTATGCTAGGAATTCATTCCTTAATCCGCCTATGACACGTATGTTTTCTTCACAGGGTCCTGTCTTTTTCCTCTTCCCTGGATCCGCCCATGGCCTTAATCCCCTTCCCTGGATCCGCCTATGGCCTAAATCCTCTTCTCTGGATCCGCCTATGCCAGGAATTCATTCCTTAATCCGCCTATGACACTTATGTTTTCTTTACAGGGTCCTGTCTTTTTCCCCTTCCCTGGATCCGCCCATGGCATTAATCCCCTTCCCTGGATCCGCCTATGGCCTAAATCCCCTTCTCTGGATCCGCCTATGCCAGGAATTCATTCCTTAATCCGCCTATGACAGGTATGCTTTCTTTACAGGGTCCTGTCTTTTTCCCCTTCCCTGGATCCGCCCATGGCCTTAATCCCCTTCCATGGATCCGCCTATGGCCTAAATCCCCTTCTCTGGATCCGCCTATGCCAGGATTTCATTCCTTAATCCGCCTATGACACGTCTGCTCTCTTTACAGGGTTTTGTCTTCTTCCCCTTCCCTGGATCCGCCCATGGCCTTAATACCTTCCCTGGATACGCCTATGCCAGGAATCCCTTGCATGATGTGCACCTTCACTGTTTCTCTTACCTGAATCCGCCTATGAAACGCATGCCTATTTCGTCAGATCCCATCTACTTCCCCTCCCTGGATCCGCCCATGGCCTTAATGCCTTTCTTGGATACGCCTATGCCAGGAATCCCTTGCATGAAGTGCACCTTCACCTGTTTCTCTTACCTGAATCCGCCTATGAAACGCATTCCTATTTCGTCGGATCCCATCTACTTCCCTTCCCTGGATCCGCCCATGGCCTAATTCCCTTCCCTGGATACGCCTATGCCAGGAATCCTTTGCTCTGTAGTGCAACTGAACTTCCCCCTCTTGAATCCGCCTATGGGCCGAAATCCCTTCCCTGAATTCCCTTTCTCAGGGGGAAAACCTGGGAAACTGGGGAAATTTCTGGGTCTTGGGAATTTTCTCTTCCAGTGATGAACCCCACGTTTCTATCTGGCAAAGCTGAGACGTCTGCCCTAGTTATACCTGTGGCAGCTTGGTGCAATTTCAGACTGAAGTGTTTAAACAGTCATTTTTCTCTAAAATAATTAATTTGGCCCAATTTCTGCTGAAAATTGTTTTTGTACTTACTGTGTGCTTACAGTAAATCACATGTACCTATGGCTTGATAATAGAGGTGGGAGTTTCGGGCAATTTTGCAGGCCCGGGCCCGGGCCCGGCCGGCAGCTGATTTTAGAAGCCCGTCACAAGCCCGGTTTGTGGAAGAAATGGATTATCAAGCCCGGGAAGGCCCGGTATCATGGAAAACCATTAACGACTATATACAACATTTATTTACTTTAAAGCTGTTTCAAATATATGTTTTAAGCCAATTTATCCTGTAAAAACTTTTGGTTTCACCCAAAACCATATTAAAAAGGTGCATGTAGCATCAGTAGCCTCAGCTATCTTAATAATTCAGCAGAAAATGATACTGAAAAACACAGTATGAAACATGGCTTGCTTATGATGCAAGCTTACTTCAGGTAATGACCAGCATCACCTTATAAAAACAAAGGGCATTCTAGATAGAGGTATGCACATGGCAGCTATAAGAATCGGGATGAAATAAGTCCACTCATGTCAGACATTTCTTCCATCTTTGCACTTTTATAAACCATTATATGCTGGCACGAGCCTCACAATTGAGTTCCAATAATGTTTATGAATAGAGGAGAGAGCAGTGACAAGTTTTCAGCTAAAACTTTTCAGAATATCATGGCGGAATGGCTGTGAATGAAACAAAAATCCTTCACATTGTCCCTCAATTGATACATGTAAACATTTTCTTTTAGTTTAGTCACTAAACAGCTTGGAAGATAGTCAAAAGATTGTTCTGCTTGGGTCAGCCCGGTCTGCAAAGTAGGTAAGCCAACAGGCCAATATGAACAAGGCCCATCAGCCATATACAATTATCAAACCACCAGCCATAAAGAACTATCTTGATAAGGAACCACTAGTTTTCCACAGGTTTGCACCAAACATTGAATAAAAATATTGCACCAATCTCCACTAAAAATTAAATCTGACACAAAAAAAACAACTCAATCCCATCCACATCACCATTTGGGCTTGAACACTATTCTGTTTGTTTTGTTGTATTTTACGGGCTTGCGCTTTGTAGGTATCTGAAGCGCCGTGCTTGTCTACATTAGAGCAGCATTTATGAAAACATTTTTCACCAAAATTTACCAGAGTAGTAAGTTTATTTCAGCGAAAATATTCCAAGACTTTTTAAAATTTATTTTAAAATTTCGCACATTTAAAAAATAAGCACAAAGTGTGTGGTGCATTTCTTTTGTTCCTGAGAATAGGCCACTTTTTGTGCACTTGTTTCATATATGACGCTTTTCTGGCTTGGCTTTACAAGCTGCTCAAGGTCGCGGAATCTGCCATAATTTGGATATTCTGTTTTTGTGTTCTGTATTCCTACGTTTCTGTACATTTTTAGTGTGGTGGGAGGGAAGTGTAAAGTAAAGGTATCTTGGGAAGGAAGTGCTGTTATGTTCAAAGCTTATAATAGAAGTTGTATTTCATAGAAGCCAGGGAAGTATCTCCACAAGGAAAATGCAGCACATAATGTCAAGTATATTCATGTTTTGGTGTAATTTCAAAGGTTCCTTCTAAGGCTGACTGCTCTCCCCAGTATCTCCCCATAACTGACTAATTTATGTTTTGAAGTACTTCGATCAAAAACAGGTTTTCTTTGTGCCTATTTCCTTGCTTATACTAGCTTTTTCTGAGTGGATTCTGCATCTTTTGGGCAATGAAAGAGCAAGATGAAGCTGTGGAAGGGTCAAACTTATCAACATTTGTTCTTGCAGCTAGAGTTACCAGGCCAATTTGACAATTATGGGCTCCCACTAGATAGTTTGTACCTGACATATTTACTTCACCATTTTTCGTAGAGGACATGGGAATGGCTCCATAAATGACATTTTCTTTTTACCTGGAGCAGAAATCTTCTGGAAAGAATTTTCTAGCTAGAGCTATGTGTTAATATCAATATGTTAGCAGCAAATTGCTTAAATGACTTCCTTTGAAATGGTATACTGACAATATGGAAGTAACAAATATGCTATCACAATTTATATTTTGTTCACCCATATATGACTTGAAGATTTTGAAGTAATCAGGATATTCATAAGATGACAGTACGGCATGGATGTGTGCAACTGTAGGCATTATTCAATATTTGATTTTAAATATTGATTCAGGTTTAAGTAACTTGCTTTTGACCCTGGCATGAGTAACAGATAGAAAGCTAGAGCTTCATGCTTTTACATTCCTGATGTATGTCTAAAAGTCTCAAAATTAATTGTAAATGCATTTTCAAGAGCTGCTGGTGCATGAATAAGATTACGTTTCAGTGGAAAAAACTAGGTCTGTACTGAAAAAGGCTTATTTAACTTACAGAAAATTGACCGAAGTCCCAGTTCAGTTGAAGCCCGGAATGAGCCTGGGTGAAGCCCGTTATCAGCCCGGCATTGGCTTAAATCATGCCTTCAGGCCCGGTCAAAGCCCGCGGGCCTGGGCCGGGCTTTTGCCCCGGGCCCCCGGGCCTAGAAAGTCCCACCTCTACTTGATAAGCAATATATTTAGCTTTGTTTCTTCTGCTGTAGTTAAGAAGGTCCACAACGGTGTGACACAATGGTCTAGTAACGGGGAGACATCAAATCGCCCACAAACGAAACGACCACAGCTTAATTCGACCATGGCTAAAATAGCCCACAGTCAAAATCGTCCACACCAAAATCGCCCACGACTTAAATCGCCCACGACTTAAATCGCCCACACATTATTTTGCCCACAGCTCAAATAGGCCACAAAATGCCCTGTTAGGGAGAGATAAATATGACCACAGTTAAAATCGCCCACACTTAAAAGCGCCCACAGCTGATGCACAACATCCACCCGAATGAACAATCCGCCCACATATTAAAATACCCACAAATGAAATCAGCCACAGTTCTTGCGACGTCTCTTGTAACCTTTGGTATACAACTGTGCCACTGGATGACCAAAAAGCACGAAAGTCTACGGAGTGCACTGAGGGATAGGAAGTTAACAGGGTGGCCAAGCTGAAATGAATTTTGTTCCCTTCACCCTGTAACTGAATTTTGACTGAATGTAACTGACGAACTGAATCCACCGCCGCTCAGGGGCGGATCTAGCCGGAAAGTTTAGGGGGGCAAGGATTCCGGCACCTATTGTGGAGACAATTCTTACCATTGAAAACAGTTTGCACTCCTGTATGGAGAGCGGCGCTAGCGACATCGATTTTGATTGTATTGTGATATGGATAGATATCAATATTTACAAAAAAGTATGTATAGGGTTCCTGGAGCCATACATAAACCTTTATTCGAGGAGATAATAATTCCGGGGCTTATCGACCAGAGGCGCAGCCAGGGGGTGGGCACAGGGGGCACGTGCCCCCATCGGTGCCGGGGTGCCCTTTTATCGCTAGGCTGTGTACCCCTTTTGGGCCGTGCCGCTTGAAATTTAGTGCCCTACGCCGTTGAACCTTGATGCAACTAGATGGCATTTAGCTATAAAAGCTATTGTTTGACAGTTTAATGCCTTTTTGGTCAGCTATGGTATTCTGTCGCCTTTCCAAGCACCCAGGAAGAGTATGGGTACGTAATCCGTTTCCAGCTATTGCCTCATCGTCGCTCTTAATCGTACGGGCCCCTTGAGCTCATCTGGTGCCCACTGAGCTGGTTTTGGCCCCTTGAGCTGATCACGTGCCCTTTAAGCTAATCTGGTGCCCCCTGAGTCAATCTGGTGCCCACTGAGCAAATTATTGTGCCTCTTGAACCTATATTATGCTCTCTGAGCTAGTCTGATGCCTCCGAGCTTGCCTGGTGCCCTATTAACTGTTTAAGTGCCCTTTAAACTGATCTGGCCCCCTTAACTAATCTCACGCCTCCCGGAGTTGATCTACTGTCCCCCGAGCCAATATGGTACCTCTTGAGCTGATCAGGTGCCTCCTGGGCTGGTTATTGATGTCTCCTTAGATGATCTGGTGCACCCTGAGTTGACATTGTGTTCCCTGAACTGATATATGCCCCTGCTCTAGTCTGGGGACTAAAAGCTGACCTAGGCCCCCGGACTGATCGACCTGGTGCCCCCTGAGCAGATATGTTGCCCCCTTAGCTAAAATAATGCCCCCTGAGTCGATCTGGTGCCTCCTGAGTCATCATTGAGCCTCCTAAGCCCATTTTATGCCCTCTGAGCTAGCATGGCGCCCCTTGAGCTAGTTTGGTGTCCCCTAAGCCAATCTGGTGCCTTTTTAGCTGATCTGGGCCTCCTGAGTTGATTAAGTAATTTCTTCAGCACTCTGGCGCCCTGAACTGAGCCGGGCCCACATAGGCTGATAAGAGCCCCTGAGCTGGTATGGGGCTCCTGAGCTGATTAAGTGCCTCCTGACTTGATCTGGTACCCCGAGCTGATCTGGGTCCCGAGTTGGTTGGGGACCACTGATCTGATTCCTTGTCCCCGAAGCTGATCTGGTGCTCTGTGGTGGGCCGATCTGGTGTCCCCTGGGCAGCTCTGGGGCTCCTAAACTGAATGTGCCCCGGCCTGGTTAGGGATCCCTGAGCTGATTTAGCACCCTGACTTGATCTTGCCCCTTGGCCTGACTTGAGGCCCCTGAACTGATCTGGGGCCCAAGAGCTGATCTGGGGCCCAAGAGCAGATCTGTGTTCTGTGGGTGCCCTGACCTGGTATGGGCCATGGGGGTATCCTGAGCTGGTCTGAGCGCTGAGCTTGTGAGACTTCTTTAACACGCGCATTGACGAGGGTCTGAGCCACCTTCGCATTGACGGGGGGGCGGGTACCCCCCCCCCTAAGATCTCGAGAACCACGGTAGGTAGCGAAAAACGGTAAACGGCGTTGGGCTGCCCATCCACTTCTCCATCGAAAACATTTGTACCATTTTTTTGTCAGGTCACATTTAAGGTCACGAGAGGTCAAAACATGCCCGTCATAGGGATAACATGTAAAATTCAGTTTTTCGGGCATTACATCTAAACAAGTAAAGATAGAGCAGAACGACTTGAACTATATGAATCCTCTTAGCAAGCCAAATCGAATGATATATAATTTGACCTTTCTAGGTCAAATCAAGGATTTGACCTGACCTGAGGTCAGGTCAGAGGTCAAATTATATAAAATGCATATCATTAGAACTGCAAAGCCCAAGCGAATCTGATCCGTTCCTGAGTTATTCCATAAAAAAACATTTTTCCCATGTATTTCCAATGGAGAGGTCATGCCTCGTACCTGACCTCAGGTCATCGATATCAAAAATACCGGAACATATGTTAGAGAACTCGGTGGGGCCATTATGTGATATGAGTTTCAATCGGATAAGTTCACCCTGCTCCGACTTATGCTATCTTAAACTTTTTGAGGTCGGGTCACTTGACCTGTACTGGTGACCTGACCTGAGATGACCTAACCTTAACATTTTCACAGAAGTTGTAAAAATGAGGGAAAAGGTATACCAAGTACGGCGGCGCTACGCGCCGCTGTTTTTTACTATCTCCGAAAAACCCGAGGGGGAGCGGGTACCCGCCCCCGTCAATGCGCGTGTTAACGCTCGCTCCGGTGGGGGGTGTTTGAACACCCCCTGGGGTTTTTCCGGCAGTACGAAAAACAGCGGGGCAAAAGCACCGCCCTACTTTACACACCTTACCCTTAATTCATTCCGCAACTTTTTTTTCAAATTTTTTAAGTTGGGTCATCATAGGTCGGGTCACCAGTGCAGGTCAAGTGACCTCACCTCCAAAAATGTTTAAGGTGGCATAAGTAAGAAATGGGTGAATCTATCGGGTTGAAACTTATGCCACATAATGGGCCCATCGAGTGATGTAAAATGTATTCCGGGATTTTACATATCGATGACCTAGGGTCATGTGTGGATTGTGAACTCCATTAGAAAAGCATGGAAAAAACAGAAAATGGGTTGTATTTGTGTAGATACAGAGCAGCTGAGAATACCTTGATATTCACCAAATCGTACTATCCTGGGCTTTCCCGGTTCATGCTGCAATTTTTGACCTGTGACTTCTGAGAGGTCATCTGGGGCCCTACTTAACCCTCGCCCCACCGGGGGCCATCGATGGCCCCCTAAGGTTTTTCCGGGATAGCAGAAAAACGACGAGGCGCAGCACCGCGGTTGAGGGCTCTACCTCTCACTGCATTATTTTCCCATCATCTCTGAAATTTTTTACCCCGGGTTACCCAAGGTCAGGTCACCAGACGAGGTCAACCAAGGTCACCTCACTTCAACTTTAGAGCTCTGTAAGAGCTACACTTCAAAGTCGATTGATTTGAAACTTCCTACACTGTATGACCCCTCCAGGGTCTACAAGATGTATATCCGGGATTTTTCGATTTCGTGCCCTGAGGTCAGGTCACGAGGCGACCTCTCCCATTGGAAAAGCATGGGGAAAAGCTGTTTCATGATATAAAAGCCACAAAAATGATTGCAAATACTCAGACTGCTCAGAACAACGTTTTTGGACACCCTTTCACGGATTCCAGGAGTCATATTTGCCTTTTGACTTTTCCAAGGTCATCCAAGGTCACCAGAGGTCAAAAACAGTATTTTGACAATAACTTTTGGCCTAATTAAGCTAGAGCGGTGAAACAAACACCATCGTGTTTGTCTTGTCACTGGCTTTCATTTGATATACGGCAAGGTCACGTTTTGACCTTTCGTGACCTCAGGTCATATTAGGTCACGAGGTGACCTCTGGAGGTCAAACCACTGGCGGGAGGTCTTTACGTTCCACATAGCGGAAAAGTACTGGCAATTTGCTATCAAATGTACTTTACCAGGCCTCAATAGCTCTAATGACATAAGAGTTATGCCCAGTTTGCTTAATCATTGCATATTTGAGTGAAAATAGCCGATCTTGACCTAATTTGACCTCTGGAGGTCAAACCATTGACCTGAGCACTAAAACATGCGAAGTAATTTCTTACTGAATTCACGCGAGCTTTCTATTGCACTTTGCAGATTTGCGCTAACGCCCATATTTTCGGAGTTAGAGGGGGGCCATCGATGGCCCCCAGTGGGGCGAAGGTGGCGCCGGACCCCCGGTGGGGCGCGGGTTAAGCAGTTTTTAGTCTTAGGTCAATAACTTTGCAGGAATTATGATACAGCTTTTATTTTGATACCGTTACGTTTGGATTGCCATTGCGAGTCGATTGAAATGCATATTGAATATGCCAGGTCGGAAAGTGACCTTGGCCTGACCTGAGGTCAGGCCATTTTTGTGTTTTGACCTAGTATGGTCATATTATATATAATTGGATTTGCCGTGACGGGAGGAAGCAAATGATGTCTAAAAATTATTCTAACTCGACTCCGTCAGACGCTAGAGACCAAAAACTCTACTCAAAATGTCACCTTCTTTGACCTGTCATGACCTCAATATCGGCATGAGCAAAAAAGTGGCCGACATAGTTTTTCATGGAATTGTATGAGCTATCCACGGGCTTTCGTATTTTTTGTTATCCCGCATAGTTCCCAGAGTTGGAGGGGGTGTTCAAACACCCCCACAAGGGCGAAAGTGGCTCAGGGGGCCCATCGGGGCGGGTATTCAGTTGGGCTGAGCCCCCTCCCCCCGAGGTGATCTGGCGCCTTAAATTGTTCTGGGACTCCTTGTGCTGGTTCAAGGCCCTATGAGCCTATCTGGGGCCCATTGAGCTAGTCTGATGACCACATCTCTGGGGTCACTGAGCTAGTCTAGTCCCTGGGTAAAGCATGAGCTGCTCTGGGGGCTCTGTTCTGCATCTGAGGCCCCTGAGCTGGTCTATAATAGGCAGAGAATACGAAGACAAGGCCAACTCCCATCACCTCGGTGGGGGGGGGTCACTGAGCTAGTCTATTCCGTGGATGCACTTCTGAGGGGATGGGGGTGGGGGAAGCTACTAAGGGCTCTGGTCCACACTACACACAGAGAAAAATTTACACCCCACGGAACACTTTGCTCGTGCCAAAAATCAGTATTCTCTGGATACTTAATTCAGTATACTATGAACGCTTTTCGGACATTTTTGGTACTCGTCAGATAACATGAGTACTTTTACTACGCCTCTTTTGTTACAGCTGGTTGTACTTCCCGTAGTACACTTTTGCAGTTACACCAAAATGGGTACTTTTGCGATTAGTACCCCCGTTTGGTTCCGTGCCAAAAATGAGGCCTCCTAGGGTACTTCCATTTTAGGTACTAACGCTAGTACCCTACGAAGGTGTCTGAAGGGCACTGAAAGTAGTGCTTAAAATGTACTCAATCAATACAATCCAATACCTACTCTCCTTCGTGAAACAAAGAGGTACTTGAAGAAGTATATTTAAGGTGATTCGATAATTCGATCAAGGTAACACTGCACAGCTTTAATCATATAGAGCACAATACAAAAAAGCAGCCACGGCTCACTGGAACAGCTTTGTCGTTTCAAGGGACAACATATACATGGCACTGAAATTGAGAGTGAGCTGGTTCTAAAACTATGAGCTTCATATTCGTTTCTGCTGGTCTTTTCTAGATATTTTTAATCTTGCAGATTACAAAAAGACACCCCAGTTGAGCTGAGCTGACCTCGCAGCTTGCATATTGTCGATGGATATTAAAAGAGAGTTAATTATGTCCAGAACCAATCAGCCGTCCTTAAATCTTCCCGCTTCCTCAGGATTCTGTGTGAGCATCCTTCAAATGATTCGACGTCCGGGCCCTGCGCGCAAGGCAAACAGTCGGCTATTTGCTGCTAGAGATTAGCCATTGCACCGGCACTTGTCACCACGTGGCACTATAACCGTTCCTTATTGTGGCGTAAAATAAGACTAACTTAGCACCGCGGCGTATTAGTGACCTGACAACATCATGCATGTAGAGAAAGAATTTGTGGTTTAAGACAAGACAAATAAATATAACGTACGACGTAACTTTACGTGACTTATATTGGCTGTTTTTACCTATTTTTTGTTTTGTTTCAAGGTCTATTTAGCTAAATAACACGTGTTATCCCTTTATTATTTTCCTTGTGACACGGGAATCATCTCTGTGGTGCCCTCGAGATAAGCACTTTGCCCCCCCTCTCGAAACCAATTCGGGGGCCTCCTGAGAAAAATTGTTTGGCCCCTTGAGGAAAAACCTTGCCCCACGCCCGAGAAAAACTTTTGGGCCCCGAGATCAAGCCTTCAGGCCCCCGAGACCAACTCTGAAGGACTCCGAGGCCGAATCTGGGGACTCCCAAAACAACCTTTGGCCCTCCGAAATAAACTCGGTCCCGCCCCCCTCCGGGACCTTACTCTTGGGGCCTTACGAAAAATTCAAGACCAGCTCTGGCCCCCCATAACATAAACCCCCATAATCACCAGGGAGAAGGTGATTCGGAGGCCCACCGGGGCGCGGGTTAATAATTGGGGGTGCCCAAATTTAAAACAATACCAAGAGCCACAAAGATAGCATAGTGGCATTTCCTAGTTTACCTATAGTCGTAAGAGTAGAGAAACCCAAAGGGGTCATGCCCCCAATATTAATTATGTTTAATTATTAGATAAATGGCGTTGACTGAAAATAAATATCTCTAAGCTAAGACTTCATCCCCAATGTTTTGGACGTATGTACCTACGCTTATGAGTCTAGCTACAAGCAAGGGTAGGTTTTTTTATTCGGTGGTGCTCGACTTAGAAAAAGGGTACTCTGACAGGTTAACATAATTTTCTTGTATCATTAACTGTTTCCTAAATAAACACGCCCTTCTTAGAATCAGGAAGCCAAATAGAAGCATGTGATCTTAAAATAACAAATGCTGGGTGATTGTAGAATGCTCCTACAGAAATAGAATCATCATCTCTGCCCCGTAGGAAGTTTTAAATATTGTTGGAGTTTCAACATTATTTGTAGTTACCGAGCACCTACCTAGAAATGGTTTCATGTAGACCTTTAAAAACTCATTAATGGAAGTTACGTGGGCTTCAGATTTTGCATTCAATCCAGAAGCAGGCAAATCAGTCAAATGCATTACCTAACCATAATCTTTGAAGCATTACCATGTTTTCAGTTTAGGTTTCATGGACGTGCTTGTATACACAATTACGCCGGTTATAATTTGGCTAGTCTAATGATGAAGATGCCATACACAAAGGATGTCAAGAGATAACTGGTACCTAATGCACCTAACCCTGTTCAATCACAAAACAGATGCCAACTCTCACCTTTTGCCAAATTTTCCACGGGCTGAGCTTCCGTCTGCCAGTCACTGCAGGAAAATGGCGCTGGAAGATGCAAAAAGTCGCTTGGTTCAAAGAAAGAACCCAATAGAGGGTAACCTACCACCTTTATTGCACTAAAGTTGGCGCCATTTTTCTGTCTTCACACCGAAGTATTCCAAAGGGGATTGAACATATCGAATGAATACTCCATGCAGTACCACCTGGTGTTAGAAAACTCTCCTTTTCCAAAATAGGTACTAGATTAAGTACCCACAATTTTGATCAGGGGTTACTTATACCAACTTGGATGTTAGATGTAGTACCACCTGGTGTTAGGAAACTCTCATTTTTCCAATTAGGTACTGGATGAAGAGCCACCAAGGTACTGATCTAAGATAACGGTTATCTTACCTCTTGCTTGCATGTTGTTAGTACTCTAATTTAATATAGCCATGGAGTCCATGCAGTATCAATTGGAGAGTGAAAAACATGACAAATACATTGACACTGTAAAATGTACTTTGGTGAATCACTTTATTTGGTGTGTCCGATTTCACTCCCGGATTAAGACTTAGCTTAGCAGCCCCAGGCTACTGAGTTATAAAAAAGAGTTCAAGTAGTACAGAGGGTACTAAAAAATTCTCTGTGTGTGGGCAGCCACCTGAGCTGGTCTTGAATAGATGGGGAATAAGAGCACGATCAAACTCTTCTTGTAAAATGGAGCTAAAGAGGAGTGAGCCATCGCTAAAACGGCTTGTGATGCCCAGGCACCCCTGGTTATATAAATTGCTTATTACACTGGTTTATTCTGGGAAGGGGTGATAAAAAGGCATGTGCCCCTGAGCTCAGAACACAGTCTCCTAAATCAGGATTTCTACTAATTGATTTAAATGAAGAAATAGTTTTCACAATTTTCAGCCCTGTCACACCATTTCCAACCAAACCACCGGCCTGTTCGCCTATTCCTTACTCCAACTAGGACCGGTCTTTGAAAATATGGAACTTAATAAATACGTTAAAAAGGTATCTCCAAAATTATTCTGGCAGCAGAATTGTATTCTTCCAATGTTACTAGGCCACTCCTCCCACGGCCATTGTGGGGACTGAGGAACTTAACCCGCGTTCAACCAGGGCTCACTCGTCAGGGCAAAACCAGAGGGCATAACAAATGATGTTTCGACTCCAATGTCTTACCTTGCACATAGCGACATATATCACAGGTTAAACTGATTTCTCTGATGTTAAGTACTTGCATGAGTTGGCTTGAATGTATCCGAAACAGTCGTGTTTTGGCTACTTTCATGATATTTCGGTGACACTTCTTTCCGGTTTTAATCATTTTTTCCTTCTCCGTCAATGCTCCATTGACATTTTTCTTCAACCAAAAGTACCCAAAAGTTGATATAAATTAAGATATAGTAACTTTTTTAGATTACGTTAAAAAAGTGCCCTTTTTCTCCCGGGATGCCCCTCAAAAGTGGTGTGCTCCCATACCAAAGGTCTGGCTGCGCCCCTGTTATCGCCACATCAACTGCCAGGGTCATATGGCGTCTCCAACTCTTACCCTGTTGGAAGGTTTTCTCGGGAGCCAGCTTGCTCCTTGTTCAGGGAAGTTGCCGGGCCTTGAATCCGGGCCGGCTGCGTGGCAGCCAGCTACGCTGCTGCTGCGCCCCCAATTCGAGGAGATAGGCAAACTACATTGCATCAACTGGTACTAGAAATTTACCAACTAATAATTTTTTAACATTCCATGAAATGACGATAAACTTATTGAAAGGTTTCGTTGAGCTGAGTACCGCAAAAACTTATGTCCAAAAGCAGAAATATTGGTATGCACACATGTTTGTACTCGCTTGCGTTTGTAAGAACAAATGTTTGTTCTCGCTGATGTTCGCAAACGAATCAGGTACAAAAAGGTGCCACTCTTCCGAGTGCTCCGCCTTTCCCATCGGAGAACCGGTATCCCCCATGGATGTTGCTGTTAGAGATTAAATGCCCTTCTATAGCTCCAGGGGAGTTCCATCGCAGTAGAATTCCCAACGATATGCTCAAAAAATGCAATTGTAAAGATTGTTTTCCTGATTTTCATTTCCCTTCCAACTCGGGCATCAGGTGCCACTTCCGCCTAACCGGGGGTAGGGCTGCTGCCATCGGGGGTCTTTTTAACCCGCGCCCCAATGGGGATCCGGTGCCACCTTTACCCCACCGGTGGGCATCAATCGCCCCTCTCTACCTCCAAAAATATTGGGGTTGAAGCAAATCTGTAGGTGGCTTGGGAAGCCCATGTTAATTTAGCATGGGTTTACTCCATATGTTTTACTCAGGTTAATGGTTCGACCTCCAGAAGTTAATCTATGTTGGGTCGGGCCACTTTCACTAAAAAAAATGTAACGATTACGCCAAATGAGCATAGCTCTCATGCCATTAGATCTATCGAGGCAAAGTAAAGTTTATAGGAATATTCCACGGCTTTCTCCGCTATGTGGAATATAATGACCTCCCGACCTGAGGGAAGTGACAAAGTGGTCTTGCTAATATCAAATGAAAGCCAGTAACGGGACAAACACGATGAAGTTTAATTCGACGCCCCAGCCTGATTAGGGTCAGAAGTTATCCTCAGTATACTGCTTTTTACCCCTGGTGACCTTTGATGACCTCCAATAAGTTAACCCGTGCCCAAGCAGGTGTCCGGTGCCACCTTCGCCACACCGGGGGCCATCGATGGCCCCTCTAATTCCGAAAATATGGGGGTTAGTGGAAATCTTCGAAGTGCATTGGAAGGCTCGTGTAATTTCAGCATGATTTTACCGAAAATGTCAAAACGTTCAGGTCAATGGTTTGACTTTCAGAAGTCGAGCTGGGTCACGATAGGCTATTTGCACTAAAATAAACAATGCTTAACACGCGCCCCGCTGGAGAGGGGGAGAATTTCGCCCCCACCTCCTGGTTTTCCCCAGATAACGCAAAAACGAAGAGACGCAGAACAACAAAATTCACGGTACCTTATCTCTGATCAATTTTACACACCTGACCAAATTCTTTCCGTAAGGTCATGTCAGGTCAAGGAGCTATTCAAGGTCAAGTGACCCTACATCAAAACCTAAAATCACGAGTGTGAAGCGGCGCCTAGGTAACATCAGCAAACCGATCAGTTTGAAACTTTCACAATATGATGAGATCATAATGGTCTACAAATCTGCTATCTCAGAATTTTGATATTGTTGACCTAAGGTGGGATCAATTTTTGGTCACCCCATTTTAAGTCTTTGGTGAAAAATAGAATGGGCTTGTTTTCAGTAAATACTGGATAGATAAAGCTGAAAATCCTCAAACCGTATATCCTTACCACGATCTTGGCCATAAACATGAGTTTTTCAGCATCTGACCTCTCAAAGGTCATGTCAGGTCACAGGAACATAGAGTGATTGTTTTGCCAATTTCTTCTGACTGAATTGAGATAAAGCTCCCATTTTGCTTGAATTGTGCTTATATTGTCACAGGGAGTCGATTGATATGCAGCATGACCATACCAGGTCACTCTGTGACCCTGACCTAGCTCGAGGTCAGGTCATTTTCACTATTTGACCTAGCAAGGTCATATTATACATCATTCAATTTGCTGAGATTAGAGGAATCGAATGATGCATAAAGATTTGCTGTAGCTCCACTGAGTACAGATCTAGAGAGAGAAACGTACACTGCTCTGTTGTAAGCCTATGGAACCTTCTTTGACCTATGCTGACCTCAATATTGACCTGACATAATTTTTTTATAAAATATGTTCGTCTTGTCAAGGGCTTTCGAACGCCGGCCGTAATTTTTCGCCAGCTTTCGTGAGAAATGAGATACGTAGGGGGGGGCGAAAAACGCCCCCCCCAGCGGGGCGCGTCATGCTAGGGACCCCAGCGGGTTGCATGTTAAGAAACTTGGGCAGAACTTCCATGCCATTAGAGTTATTGAGATCTGGTAAGGTACATTTGATAGAAAAATTCCAGGGCTTTCTCTGTCATGTGAAATATGTTGACCCCCGCCAGTGGTTTGACCTCCAGAGGGCTCCTCGTGACCTAACGTGACCTAAGGTCACGAAAGGTCACTAAAGTGACCTTTCCGTATATCAAATGAAAGCCAATGACGAGACATATACGATTACGTTTGATTCAGCGCTCCAGCTTAATTAGGTCAAAATTTATAGTAAAAGTATCGTTTTTGACCCTTGGTGATCTGTGATTACCTCACATATGTCAAGGGAAAATATTGCCACTGGAATCCGTGAGAGGGTGATGAAGAATGTTTTTCTGATCAATCTGAGCATTTTCAATCATTCTTTGTGACTTTTAGACCATAAGGGAGCTTATGGGAGAGGTTACCTCGTGACCTGAACTCAGGTCGCAAATTCGTAATATCCTGGATGAAATTTTTTTAAAGCCTGGAGGGGTCATCAAGTGTAGCAATTTTCAAATTGATCGGCAAAATGCAGCTACGGTGGAGCTCAAAATCTAAAGTGAGGTGACCTTGGTTGACCTTACCTGGTGACCTGACCTTGTGTGATTCGGGGTTAAAAAAATCCAGGGATGGTGAAAAAAATGATGGGTTGAGAAGTAAACCTCTCAACCACGGTGCTGCGCCTCACAGTTTTTCCGTTATTCGGAAAACACCTAAGGGGGCCATCCTTGACCCCGGTGGGACGAGAGTTAAAGGGCAAATATTGTCCATGTAATCCGTGGAAGGGTAACCACGAATATTTTTTCTGAGATATCTGAGCCTTTGCAATCATAGCTGTGACTTTTACAGCATAACACATATTTTGCCATGTTTTTCCAATGGGGAGGTCACCTCGTAAACCGCTCCTCGGGGGGGTGGGACGTGCAATTTGGGTGCTCCACAGACCTATTAGGGGTCATGGCCGGAATGCCCCCCCTGCGTCCGCCAATGCCGCATGAGGTCATATTTAGACGGCAGAATAACCATGGAAATTTGGTAACTGCCACTTGCGACCAAAGCCGAAAAAGCACGTTCTCCAAAATGTTTATTGCCGTGTCGCCGTTGTCTCAGAAGCAGTGACATCGATTGCAGCTACACTCGTCGTTGTTTCCTTGATCATGTCTTCCAGAAAGAAAAAGAAAAAGTTCACTGCTGGGCTTCTTATCGAAAATGCACGGTGCATGCTGTAATGAAACTGTTGTATCTGATGGCACTTTTGACTCTGATCATCATCAAACCATTTCTCAGTTCCGAGCGTTCTCCGTGAAAGTGCCGGAAGTCACCAGAACGACGGGTTTTGATTACCGCAGAGCGGATTTCGATGGCCTGCGTGCCTCTCTGCGTTGTTTGCCCTGGTTCTGCTTCGTGACTTGGGTGTGAACGAAGCTGTTGCGGTCTTTTACGATCTTGTGAACGCTGCCATAGCCGATTTTGTCCCAACGGTTTCACGTTCCAAACGTTTTCCTCCCTGGTTTGACCGGGACGTGCAGCGTGCTCTTAGGGACAAAGACCATGCACACCGTGTAAAAAAGCGCGACCCTTCTCCAGAAAGCGATCTTGTATTTAGTAGAGCAAGAAACAATTTTAAAGCTTTATCTAACGCGAAATATCGTAATTACTTACTGGGCATCGTTGGTGACTTCCGTGAGAACCCAAAACGTTTCTGGTCCTTTATAAACTCATTGAAATCGTCTCATCAACGTCCACGCGTTCTTGTCGCAAACAGTCAACAATTTTCAGATCCCACCAAATGCGCAAATATTTTCAACGAAACCTTCGCCTCCAAATTTTCGGATCCCAACGTTGACACGCTGCCAAACGCCCCGGACTTTCACTGTTCCATTCTTCAAGAGTTTACAGTTCCCCCAGGCAAAGTTCAGGCCCTGCTGTCTAGCATTGGAAAGCACAAAGCGTGCGGGCCCGACAATCTGAGCGCCAGAATTTTGCATGAGTGTGCTGCCGAATTGGCAGTGCCTCTCGAAATCATTTGCAAATTGTCAGTCGCTCAAGGTGTTTTCCCACATATTTGGAAGGATGCAAATGTCATTCCCATTCACAAAAAAGGAGACAAAAAGAACCCAGGCAACTACCGCGGTATTTCGCGTCTTCCTCTTTGTTCGAAAATTTTAGAAAAGGTAGTCTGTGACTCTCTTTTGGCCCATTGTCTACCATCTGTTCCCAGCAGTCAACATGGATTTCTCCCAAATCATTCATGCGTCTCAAATCTTGCCAACTTTCTAAAACACAGCTGGGATTCGATCCAGGAGGGCGTGCAGACTGACCCTGTCTACACTGATTATTCTTCGGCTTTTACGAGTGTAAACCACACGCTTCTTCTTCACAAACTAAAATCTTTCAAAATTACTGGTCGCGCGCACTCCTGGATTGAATCCTACCTGGCTGGTCGTCGCCAACGAGTTATACTAGAGGGCCAATCTTCCGAATGGTGCGCTGTAAGGTCCGGGGTGCCTGAGGGCAGCGTGTGTGGCCCGCTCTTGTTTATCTGCTACACAGTAGACATCCCCCTCATCATTCGAACCAACTGTATAAGCTTCGCCGACGATCTTAAGTTGTACCACCGAATTTCGACAAAATCAGACAGTGATGCCATGCCCTTCAGGCTGACATCAACAATTTAGTATAATGGTCTACAATTTGGCGTTTAAAATTGAATCCAGATAAATGTAGCGTTATATCATTTTCCCTCCGAAAATCTCCGATCCTTACCACCTATGTACTGGATGGTACGGCGCTGGAGCGCCGTACAGAGACTAGGGATCTCGGTGTTATACTCGACAGTAAGCTGACTTTCGCTCCACACATAGACCACACCGTGGCCAAGGCCAATAGAATGCTTGGCCTCCTCATACGAAGTTTTCAGACCTCGCGCCAGTGCTGCCGAGTCAGACTCAAGCATACTTCTATTCTTTGTGCTTATTATGCCCATGTAAGATCCATCCTGGAGTATGGTTGCGTTGTATGGGCAGGGTCTGCTGCATCCCACCTGAAGCGCCTAGAAAGGGTGCAGCATAAACTTCTCATCTGGTTGACCTCATTTTCGGACCGTCCGTCAGCCAGGCTTGACTATCCATCTCTTTTGACTCACTACAAAGTGCGTAGTATTAAGGCTCGTTTTGCTCAGCATGACCTCTTGCTTTTGTTTAATCTTCATCACGGAAAGTTGGATTGTTCCGATCTGGTTTCCGAGTTCGGTTTGTCTGTGCCGCGTCGAACGTCGCGTTCTCCCTCTTTGTGGGCAGTTCGGTTTGCGCGTGTTGGTACTGTGCAGCGCAGCCTCTTCATCCGCGTGGCCGTCACATGTAACAGTTTCTTCAACGCATTTCGTAATGTTGATTTCTTCGCAGACTCGGGCTACACATTTAAAACTAATGCTATCAAATTCACGGCAACCTTAGGAACTTTCTCAGGATAGGCATTTGTGCAAATGTTGAGCGTTATGGATGTTCGTGGAATGCTTCCATTGCTGAATGTATTTATTATCTGACTTTACTGTTTTAAATCACATGACTGCATCAGTAATTGGGCAATGCCTGTTGATGTTTTTTACCAATACAGAATACAGAATACAGAATGTCTTCCTGAATTTGTTGAGGCTGTACATATGTAGATCAGAACTGTTCATAACTGCTATACGTAGTAAAGCAGGTTCAAAAAGGTAACATGTGGTAGCTGTGCATCTATTCAAACTAGTTTACAAGGGAAGCGAAATCATTGCCAATATCTGGGAAACGCATAAGTGTCGCCACCGGCAAAGAAGTGGGGGGGGGGCAGCCAAACTTCAACCTGATGCTGACAAAAACTTTCAACATCAAGACCAAAAACTGTTCGAATTTGGGCTCCTCGTTGCCTTCCGCAGCGGCTGGATATAAGAATGCCCGGCTTTCTCTCATTTTGACTGAGATCAGGAAATTTTTGGCCAAAAAGTGGGGGGCCAAGCCCCTGGCCCCCCCTTTTCCGACGCGTATGGGGAAACGTAGCTTGTGCTTAACCCTCGCCCGTCCAAAAGGAACACCGATGGTCTCCATAAAGTTTTTCAAGGATAGCGGAAAAACGGCGGGGCTGCGCGGGCAGGCTGCTTATCTGAATGTATCCTTAAGCTATGCTGCTTTCTTCATTAGATGCCAAGCACGCGTTTAAATGAATGGAGTCATCAGACAACACCGGGCTTTGTGTTTTAAAAATATAATAATTGTGCCCATGAGAAAGCAACGGATATTCGTGCTGTGCTGCGGCCTAATCCTAGTTAGTTAGTTAAGGGCTTTTTATAAGGCGTTCTGTGCAAAGCACCTTTGCCCGCCTCTAAAGAGACGCGGCCTAATCCCGCACCATGCTCCTTATAATTTGTAGCTGGCACCGCCCACTCAAGTGCCGCCGCGCGTGAGGAGAAAAACAAATGAGTAGTCGCATTTCCGATTTTAAATCGCTCAAGACGTTGTTTTAAGGCTTTCCACGACACACGCCGATTCCAGTGGCGTAGCCAAGGGGAGAGGAGGGGGTCGGCGGACCCTCCCTTCTTATTTTATTTGTTTTATTTTATCCGGGCCACTACCGAGAGCCACACTTGCCCAATTACAGAGAATATTGACGTGTGTGTAAAAGGATCATCATCACGGGGTCAGATCGGACATGGAAGGCGGTTTCCAGCCGTGGGGAATAAAACCACGTTATTCCGGGGACGTAACCGGGATTTCGCTGGGGGACCGGTCGAAAAGGGCCCCTGCGATCAAGGGTGTAATTTTCCTAAAATCTATGGGGGGATGCTCAGCCGGTTTGGGGGCGGCGGTACCCCATAGGGGCAGCGGCGTTGCGGGGGCGGCATCCCCTCATTGTACCAAATCTGTTTCGCTTTTTTGCCTTTTATAGCACAGGGACACATAGGCGGATCCAGGATTACCGATCGGGGGGGTCACCTTCCCGGGGGGCGCCATCCGGACCGGGGGGCGCCATCCGGACCGGGGGGCGCCATCCGGACCAGGGGGGTGCCGCTTATGACCGGAAAAAGCTATCAGGTGGGCGCCAAATCCTATCGGTGGGCGCCGACTTTCGCATCCTGGGGGAACGCATCAAGCGACATTTCAGGGGGCGCCATCGACCTTTCAGGGGGCGCCGAGGGTCGATGGGGGGCACGTGCCCCCCTTGCCCCGTGGATCCGTCTATGCAGGGACATTATATTTTAAAGGGAATGTGGCACCTTGGTCTAATCCAGGAATTTAGTGTAACTAGGGGTATTTTAGCCGAAAATCCTGAAAACGTCCATGATTTCCCCGACAAATTTACAATAAGCTCAATATTTCGATTTTTTAAATGTTCCTTTAGTGTGACAAATAAAACTGCCTGTGGATGACGTCATTATCTGGAAACTACTACCATATTTAACAGGCTTCAATGACTTTAAGTGGCGATTACCCACCGTGACGTCAGCGCTGTCGTCACACCAACAGCTGAAAACTGTGTTCGCCTGGCTGGGGTGCATTTGGGATACATTTCAGGTAGGCTTTTAGTTTTTCTCCACGGAAATTTGAGTTTCAAAACGAATTACCTATATTAAGCACCAGGTTTTCGGGCATGCTTTACAACTTGGCGATCTAAGTTAAAATCACCTTATTAAGGTGCCACATTGACTTTAACCCATTAAGGCCCGGACCAAGTTCACGTTGGAATTTTTTCCGTAATATTTTGCAGTCTTCCGATAACGGCAATAAGAAATACTGAAAATGTCAAAATCTTGGCCTTTATAGTTTTTGAAATATAGATGCGTCCAAAAATGGCCCGCCGGCCCCAGCGATGACCCTACGCGCAGCCGCCGACTGACCGGACGGCCGCGTAGCCGAAGGGCAGGCGTCACGTTTCCAAATGGCGCATGTGTCAGATTTATGACCGTTTTAATTTGCTCAATGGGCGTAGTTGTAAGGATATGCATGGACGGTCACACTGCATGACCAGGAAAGTTTCGAGTGGTTGCGGCATAGTGATTATATACTTATGAACGCTGGTACCGTCAGTTACCCTCCCTCTCGGCCATGAACAAAATCTAACTACAGAACTGTGACTGCGGGACGATTTCATGTTATTTGTTCTTTAAATTGCCACCTTAAATAGCAAGAACAGTATTGATATCTGCCCAGCCACTGCAAATTCAGCCAACTGGCAGTAATGTGTATTGCAGGCAACATGTGTCAAAATCCATAAACTAGTTTTGCACGAATATGCAACAAAGAAGTGGGCTGCGAACTAGGCAAAGGATAGCAACACTTTATGAGGTCTTGAAATATATTTCGAGTAGCAGACAGCCTGAACAGCCAATCACTCTCCTCGCCTCAAAACATATTCCAGCTGGCCCGCTTACACGCTCTGATGATACGCTGCAAAGCAGGGCAGGCACAGAGGCACATCACACTTGACGCACTTCTTGGAAGACCTCCGTTTGTAGCTCTCCCGCTGACAGCGACGGCGGGAGCTTAGGACACCAGGCAGGTGACCCACGACGTGGTACCGGAGGCTTCTAGGAATCCAAGTGGCGTGCGTGCGCTTGAAGCTAATCGGCTTCTCCACAGCTCCGTTGTTGGCACCGGCAGCCGCCATGAGTGACGATGTCCCGGCGAAACTGAAGCAGCGTCAGTTGCTGTTGTCGGGCCACTGCAGAGCGGTGAAGCAACCAGCTGTTGACTACCGCCATGTCGAGAGCTCTCGTGATCAGACACCAGTACCACTTCTTTCCTCTAATCGAGATCTCGTACTTGCCCGGCAACCAGTCATGGAGGTCTACGCCTCCCATGCCAGCGTTGTACGTCTTTAGCAGGTTGGGCAGTGGCACATCCACCCGTCCCTTCACGCCTCAGTCATAGCACTTCGTCGTGGTCACGGGTACAGCCGTTTCGAAGTTAGTCATCACGTTCACCACTTTATTGTCTTTCCAGCGCACCAGAAGGACTTCTGAAGTCGTGTCGAAGTGCTGCTCGTAGGCTCCGCGTTTGCCCCTTGTCATATCCTTCAGAGGCGTGACAGGGCACTTGTCCAGCCTGTTCTCACGAACAGTCCCACTGGCGCCCAGACCACGTCCTTTCAGCTCGTCAAGCAGTTTGGATAGTTTGGATAGTTAGCTTTGATGGCATGTAGGTGCAATTCAAGGGATCGCTAGTTTTGCATCAGAAGCCGTTGACGAATGAAGTAGAGTATGCGATTTTCTGTATGTTGTGCTGCGTGCGGAATGAGAGCTCCTCGTAGCCTCCACTCAGTAAATACAATGTTTTTAAAAAGTATTATTTCATTGAACTTCAACGCGCTTGTACCGAACGGCACAGTTCGCATATTTCAAGGCGTTCAAGGCACGTGATATTCCATTCGTCCGCAGAAACAGTGACAGATATATGCGAAACGTTGAACATGCGCACTGGAGGGAGTCTGAAACTTACGCGCACTGGAGGGGGCTGGTAGGCCCCCTAAGGTCTCGGAAACCAAGAAAGTAAAAAAACGTGCGTTTGAGGGTTAGTGGTGGCCGAGCTGTTTTACATTTTTACCAAGTTTCATTGACCTTGGTCAATATCTTCAAGGTCAAACGAGGTCACAGATATCAGATGTTGACCGTGTTGGAGACGTCCCGGGAAATGCCAGGATTTTTTTCGGAACCAAACACCAAACTTTCGCTTCCCCCTCAGGATGCGAAAATCGGCGCCCGCGACAGGATTTGGCGCCCCCAGGGCCAAGTGGCTCCCCCGGGGGAGACAAACGGGACACCCCCACCCTCCGTTGCCACCGCTTTTCCCCTAGATTTTCTTAAAAATCATATTTTGTCACGATTTTGGGCTCCATTGCCCCCAAGCTTCGGGCTTGATCCGACTCTGGTGCCCCCCCCTATTCACGATCGGCGGTTCTGGATCCGCCCGTGGAACTTGGGGGCTTGAGCCTCCCCAACTTCCTTGTATCGCCACTGCTTGGACCCGTTGTCCAGGGGGACGAAAAACGCATTTCCCCCACCCTCTGCTGCCTCCCCCACGCCCCCTCTAGCCCTCTGTTGCCCTAAGGCACTGGCGGATCCATGTGGGGGGGCAACGGGGCAGTCGCCCCCAAAGCCCCTGATTTTTGCAGATTTTTACCGATTTTCTTAAAAAACCATGTTTCACGATTTTTTCCCGTTGCCCCCCCAACCGTCGGCCTGCATCCGCCCCTGTCCTAAGGTGGCCCGGGGCGGGGAACTGGGCAATTCCCCCTCCCCCAGCCCTCCATTGCCACCGCTTTGCCCCTCGATTTTTTTCTTCAAAAACCATGTTTGTGTGATTTTGGGCTCCGTTGCCTCTGTCGTTTTTATAACACACGCTATTTCGGGTATCTCATGAATCGGCAGATTTGTCATCAGCTGGCCCGAAATTGTTTTGATGTCACGTGATTTGGCCGCCCTGCTACTGGTCTGAATCCATGACAGCCGCTGTTCACAGCCAAGGTTTACGGCACAACAATGCCACAACAATGCCGCCACGCGCAGCGTTTCCGCGGCAACGAACTCGACTTGCACTTGACGCTGTGGCCCGGCGGTCCAAAATTGGTCGCTCAAAATATCGGCGTCAACCTAGCTTTACACACACCGATCGAAAACTCAGTATATATATCATTCTGTTCCATAAGTTCTCTTGCATTTTTGGTATTATCATATTCACAGCTGCCCTCATTTTCCATGATATGCAAATTAGTAGTCTAAGGCAGGGGCGCCGCCACAAAATCTTCGCAGGGGGACGGACCCGGGCTGGTGCTGACTAGGGAGGCGAATTTTGAGCATATTCGTTACCTGACAGCATTTATGACGATTGACCCAAATTTTTTTTTAGGGGACGTCTCCCCCTGGTTGGCCAACGGGGGGGCATCCCCGCCCCCCGCTTTCGGCGCCCATGGTCTAAGGTCACGAATGGTAAAAACGGCCAAATTTAAGACCCTAAAATTTTGAATCTTACGGTGCAAAGCAGCATTTCTTTCGGTTTAACAGCAACTATCGGGCTTTCACTTCATGCCAACATGATTCCAGCGACCATAGAGTGAAAAGCGATACGTACAGGCCCTTTTGAAACGACCATCCAAAAATGGCCCACCGGGCCTTAATGGGTGAATGTTGGGCATGAATTTAACAGCTTTTTCCAAACATGTTTGCTTTTTAGGCAAAATACCAAAGCTCCATACACGTCTTAAAAGAATCCAATCTGAGTTGTAAATCTGTCCACGATTGGAGCATATCAGTTTTGTGGGGTTAGATTCTAACTTCGGAATAACGGAGTGGATGGAAATTAAAATGAAAGCGAAGGACTTTAAACTAAAACTACGTGAAAAGAGAGCAAAACGCACATAAACAGCGCGTGTAAATATTAATAAAGATGGCAATTCCACTGTACCTGTGCATGCCCTTTATTTTTGCCCAAGCGTCCTTTATTTTTTTAGCCTAACACGGTAACACGGGCGGTAAGAATCAGTGCTGCAGTGATGAGCCCAGGGCGGTAGTTATGGACTAAGAACAGTGCACATTAGGATGGAAGTGATAAGCTGGGGGCAACAGTGATTGGCCGGGACGGCAAAAAACAGGGCAAAGTCATAAGTCGATGGCGGCAGTGATGAGCCAGGGACAATAGCCATGAAGTAGGAGTGGCGCGAATCAGAGTGGAAGTCTCCATTCTTGCTTTCTCTCCATTCCTGCTCTCCATTCCTGCTTTCTAAGCTCCCACTGGCTGTGCCCACCCGGCAGCTCCACACCAGAGCTACATTTCATGTGATGTACGCCCGGATAAATACCGTCCGGAACGGTTTATTTTGCCGAATACCGAAGGCGTGCAACGCCTTCTTAAATGCAAACCGCGATGTAGATGTGTGGTATCAAAATGTCACCGAATTAAAGAAACGCGTTGTTTTATACTTACGTGACAGGAGATAATGACGATCGGCTGTGCCTGTTTCTGTATTGATGTTTATTGTTTCAAACCTTTTGACTTCACCTGTCAGTGGGTGCCCATGCCTGTTGGTGATCCTTGAAATACATACATACATACATACAAGTGATAAGGCGAGGGCGGCAGTGAGGGCTCGGTGTGAAAGTTATGGACTAGGGGCGGCAGGAGCGCAGCCAGAGCTTTGGTATGGGAGGCACACCAACTTTGGGGGCACCCCAGGTGAAAAAGGGCACTTTTAATGCAACCTACAAAACGTACTATATCTTGGTTTATATCATTTTTGGGGGATCTTGGTTTAATAAAAATGCAAATCAAGCATTGACGGAGAAAGAAAACTCGATTAAAACAAAAAAATATCACCAAAATGTCACGGAACTAGCCAAAACACGACTGTTTTAGATAGATTTAAGGGGAAATAGGCCAACTCATACAAGTACTTAACATCAGAGAAATCAGCGGAGCCTGTGATATCTGTTAACATATGCAAGTTAAGAAATTTTAGAGTCGAAAACTCATTTGTTATAGGGGAGAGTGGGGTAAGATGCCCCATCGGGTAAGACACCCCATCCCCTCTTCCGGCAATTCGGGCCACTACTGGTAAATAATATTGTTCTTGGTCGAAAGCAGAGTCTTTGATTGTTTCTTGCGCAAAAATTCAGTTCCCTCCTGTGAGTTGCGTGAAGCTGGTGGGTAAGTCTTTATTTCGATGCTTTTCTAAGAAAAAATTGCCCACATAGGTTGCATGATTGGTTGGTATGATATGGTAGGTTGGTATGATTTCTCAACCAATAATGATCCAAAAATGGCAGCTGGCATAATTCAGACAACCCTAAAGGAAGAGATTAGTAACTTATCAATTCAGAAAACCACACGCAAAACAGTTCCTATTCGGCCATGGATTTCTCATGGCCTTCTAAAATGCATTAATAAGAAAGCAGACCTTTATAAGAAATACATTCACTCAAAAGCAAAAGCAGATGAATTACTATATAAGAGATACAAAAATGTCCTCACAACTGTTATAAGGAATGCCAAAAAGTTATACTACCAGAGAAAGTTAGAGGAAGAGAAAGATGACCCGAAGAAACTTTGGGAGACCTTACTGAAGCTGACTCATAAAAACAAACAAAAGAGAGACCTTCCTGAGATGTTCAAGCAAAACAATCATACAATAAGTGATCCAAAAGAAATAGGAAATTGCTTTAATAATTTTTTCTCAACCATAGGGACAAATCTTGACTCAGAACTCCCCCCGTCCACCTCAGATCCGCTTAGATACCTAGGTGTAAACGTGCCTGATACACAATTTGAGTTCCAAATGGTGAACACCAGAATTGTCCAGCAGATTATCGCTTCTATTGGCAACAAAGGGGGTGGATATGATGGGGTGAGTGCAAAAATTCTGAAATCAATAAGCTCTACTATATCTTGTCATCTAGCTCACCTCTTTAATCTTTGTCTCCTGCAGGGAATATTTCCTGATGAATTCAAAATTGCGCTTGTTGTTCCAATCTTCAAATCTGGTGAAAAACAATCTTTCACAAACTATCGACCGATCTCTATACTCCCAATTTGTTGGAGTCTTTCTGAAATTGGGCCAGGAAGTGTATTTCCAAGAAAGCTATGAAGAATGTTGAGTTTTGACACTTCAATGAGATCTAGCAATTTTAGGATTTTGTATTTCTTAAATAAAGGACCTGTATGTGCCAAATAATCAGCCTTATCTATTATGCGGATTATTTTCTTCTGCAAAATGATTAGTTTGTTTAATTTGTAAGGGTACGTGCTTCCCCACACAGGAAGGCAATAATTTAGAAATGGTAATATCAGGGAATTGTACAGGAGGAGAGTATGAGTTGAACTCAGGATATATTGACACCTGCGTATTAAGCCTATATTCCTAGATATCGTATTTTCAACGTTTTTAATGTGATCCGTCCACCTCAGATCCTCACTTATAACAACACCCAGGTATTTGGTAGATAATTTGCGCTGCAAGGTATCACCGTTTATTTCAAGAATATTGGATGCGTGCTTTGTTTGACTTCCCATTACGAATGATGGCACACTGAACTCATTAACTGAGCATTTCCCTTGAGTGTATTAATGGTAAGATTTTTTTCCTTCAGGTTTTATCTAGTTTGGGTACTGATGGGAAAGATGCCCCCTCAACGAATGGGGAAAGATGCTCCATGGGCAACTTTACCCGTGGAAAGGGGGCGTCTTTCCCCAGAGCAATATAACGCCATTTGTTAGAGTAAAAAATATGTGTTAAACTTGGGGTTAGTCTAAGCCTTACCCACGGGCAGCGCCACGGAATTGTTACTGGGGGCTACGGACCCTGGACTGGTAATGGGGTGGGACGTGAACTTTGACTGTCTGCAAAAGCTAATGACCATGAAGGTCATGAAAGAATTTACGTAGGTCAACCTACGTAGGTAATAGGGAGACAATAAAAACCTAGGTCAATTCCCAAAACTTGTTGGGAGACGTCCCTTCAGATTGGCGAGTTAGGGGATCCGTCCTCCGGTTCCTGTCCTCTGCTTTCGATGTGTATGACCGTACGTGTTAAATAAGAGCACACTACAATCTGTCGCTTTGTTTCTAACCTTTCCAATCGAAGGCCTCGCACCTGAACCCAGGCCACTAACGCAAGGAATCCCATAACAGCCAAATTTTGTGGTTTGTGCTCTCATTCGATAAAGCGAATCCCAGCTCAATCATTAAAACCTTGAGACAATTATTTGGGAGTTGACCGGACCTGGCCTGATACCCCAACCGGAGCTGACCTCAAGGCGGTTTCAGATCAAACTGGTGTGGTGGAAGCACAAAGCAATTAAGTTGAAGTGAACAAAACCGTAAAACATATTTCAAAACAATATTGGCCAAAATCGGTTAAATTTGGCCGATTGGGAGGGAGCCATGGCTGGACTGTTTACACTGGATTCGCCTACGAATGAACTAGACCTGAAATATTCCACATGGTTAATCCTGCAAAGCTCTGTACCTGACCTCTTACGTCGTCCCTACATTTGCCATCCCGGTAGCCCAGTTGGTAGAGCGTTGGGCTCCGGCCCGCTGCTCAGGAACATGCAGTGGCAGTGCATGTCCAGGCTTGGGATCGGTTCCCCTGAGACGCTCCGGCGCTCAATAGTTTACCGGACGTAGGTCGGCTGGCAACTGACTGGTGAGAGGATGACCTGAGCGAGGCGGCCGTCCCTGGGATTTGTGGGATGTTTAACTTTGACTTTTCAATTAACTCTTCATTGCAGGAGTTGCTCGCTCCGATGGTGGGGCTAGGGTCTCCGTGACAAGTCCATTGATGACCTTAGTGAGGCTCCAACTCCAAAAACCGAACTTGCAACAACATTCGTCTAAAAAGGTTCTTGAAGACAGACTGGTAAAAGAGGTTGCAAAAGCAAAGGTATCTAAAAAGACGTGCCGAGGCAGGCAAAAGCTGTATAAGGGAAGAAAGACAGTGGGCATGATGATACTAGATATCTCATCTGCTGAGCAGAGAAGGCCTATGCTGCGTTACGTTACCGAATTACGCTACGTTACGGTTCGATTTTGGCCAAAACTACGCTACGGAATTACGCTACGTTATATTTTATTGACTACGGCATTACGGTATTTTAGCTACGGCCACGGTAAAGAATATATCGTATTGCGATATCAACATTTTGTTCACACATCTATACTTTAACCCTCGCCTCGGTGGGGGGTGTTTGAACATCCCCCTCGAGTTTAACCGGCGGTACGAAAAAACAGAAATCGGGCTGTATTTGTGTAGACAAAGCTGAGAAAACCTTCACATTCCTCAAATCGTGGTATCCTGGGCCCCTTTCTAGGTTCCTGTTGCAATGTTTTACCTGTGACCCCTGAGAGGTCATCTGGGCTACTTAGGCAAATTTTTAGACTTGTGTCAATAACTTTAAAGGAAGTGACGATAAAACTTGTATTTTGATAACATTACGTTGAGATTGCTACTACGAGTTGTTTAATGTGCATATTGACTGCGCTAGATTAGATAGTGATCTTGACCTGACCTGATATGTGACCTGTTGACCTGATGTTTATGACCTGATGTGTATGACCTGATGTGTGTGATCAGTGGTCGGGAATTATTGTCACCAGTTGAAGAAAAAATAGAAATAAACCGACTTCTAATTTTTACAGGCCCAAAAATGTGTCCGTGTATTACACTATCCACCAAAACGTTACGGTCTTAATTTGCAGCGATTTGATGCATTTTTCGTGAAATTGTTGTCGTAACTTTTTTCAAATATTATCACTTCTATTTCAAATTTCGAATTAAAGCAAATCGTTACCAAGAAGCCTTAGCACCACGATCGAGTTCACGAGAAGGTGTATACATATATGACGTAACTTTTTTCGTAGTACGCTACGATACGCTAAATTTTGGCGTAGTACGCTACAGAATCCGCCCAGCTACGCTCATTTCTTATCCAGAGCTACGGCTACGGAAAAATAGTTCCGTAACGTAGCGTAGGCCATCTCTGCTGCGGAGTGAGTTTTCTTCTCTCGTGCGAAGAATGGATCGAGTGCACTGCCTGCGAAGGCTGTGCCATAAATGATAGACTGGGAGCCTGAGACGGTTAGTGGGAGGAAGCTTCGAGTCGCCACACGTCATTTTTACTGTCTGAAGTGGATGTTTTTGCACTTAACAACTTCTGGCCTATATTTCTTTTAAAATGGTGAATTGAAACAATGGGAACACAGAATAGACAAGGTAGGGGATTTAGGGAGGGTTCTCAGAATCCTCGTACCAGTTTACTTCGTTTCGTTCTTCGTCGTGTTTGTTTGTGTGTGTGTTTCATTTTATACTACTTTTATGGTATGCTTTTATGCTTGGTTTTATCGTTAGTTTTACGTAACTTAGTTTATTAGACGTGGGAACGTGAAAAACCACCTACATGTTTTATTAATGTGCGTGGACGCTTCTAGATACATTCCGACTTCTGAATAATACTTAAATGATTACCAATGAAGCTAAGAACTACGAAAAAGCTACTTCATCAACGATATACCAAAATGGGGTAAGATGCCCAGGAGTGGGGCATCTTACCAAGCCCCAGGGACGTCTTACCCACCCGATGGGGTAAGACGCCCCTTTGCAAGCCTCTGGTAAAATCATCATAGTTAGAAAATATGATAATTATCAGCAATTTCATCGACTCTATAAGTAAGATAAATGATCATGCTACGACTTGACATCTAAAGCAGCACTGTTGGTACCACGGTTTTTTCATAATCCGGATTTCCCTAAGCCCTGGGCATCTTACCCCACTCTCCCCTACCAGCTGGTTTTTTCGTGACGAGTGAGCCCTGGTTGAACGCCGGAATACCCGGTACTCAATATATCATTTGTTTTGAAACTCAAAATTTCTGTGAAGAAAAGCTATAAAACCTACCTGAAATGTACCCCAAATGTACCCCAGCCAGGCGGCCACAGTTGTCAGCTGTTGGTGTGGCGACAACGCTGACGTCACGGTGAGTAATCAGCCAATTGAAACCCCTGAAGCCTATTGAATATGGTAGTAGTTGCCAGATCATGACGTCATCCACAGGCAGAGATTTATCTAAATAAAAATATTGCGCTTATTGTACATTTGCCAGAGAAATCATGGACGTTTTCATAATTTTCGCCTAAAAATACCTCAAATTACACTAAATTCCTGGATTCGACCAAGGTGCCACATTCCCTTTAAGTCCTCTTGGCGCACTCAAGCTGTTTGGGCTGTAACTTATAACATCCGTCAATAGGCGGAACATTTAAAAAGTAAAAAACACCCTAAAAACACATAATTGCGAATAGCACCCAACTAAACAATCTCACCGAGTCGGAACTTTGAGAGGAGGGGCATCAACTGATTGTCCATTTCTGGTGTTGCAACTGGCGACATCTATCAGCTGATTAAAAAATTATGGCCTTTGGTAGGTACACTCGACCCGTGTTACATTTGACCCCATTCTCCCCTAGGAGTCAGTTGTGCGAGTTCTCATATTTATCTAGTTCCAGAAATGTTGACGAGTTCTACAATTCATGTGGTCTGAAATGCACCATCTTCCTTTCAGGTGGGCGCCGTAACTAAGTCAAGGGACGCCTTGGGTAGATCAGGAGGAATGCCTTATTTGCCCCCTAAATCCACCTATGAAAACTCCAAGCTCAAAAGCTAATTTCGAAGCCTGAAAACATATTTTCCTATTTTTCTGTGAACTACAAAGCATTCTGATGTAAAAGGAGTCAAGTTTTAGAGCTGGGGAATAATCAGAAAATACAAAAGCACAAGTTGAAAACAATTCAAAATTCTGAGAACAATTTTTGAATTTTCGCAAATCCACCACCGGCCGGGGTGTTCCTGCGTCAGTGCCTTTCATTCAGACAAGTGTAAAACCCACGACCCCACTGTGGAGGTTTACTCGTGGTTTCACTCCCGCATCGGGTTTCCCCTTTTAATTCATCAGCCAGTCTTGGATTTGAGTATCACCCAGCGGGACCGTGCACGGGGGAGCGACCTCAGGGTCGAGTACTCTGCCCGTGTTTCACGGTCTGACCCCGCCCCGTCCTGAAATAGACAAAAGAGACCCGCACACCACGATCCAAGACCGTGGGCGAGACTCGGATCCCATCAAGCCATTGACGTGGCCTGGCCCCCGGAAGCCGAACGAACCCCTTAAGGGAAAGGTGACTCTGCCACTGTCACTCAATCCAGGACTCACCCGGCCCCGGGTTATCACGCTCGTCAGCGCCTGCAGCCACGAACTGAGTACGGACCAACGACCCCGGCATTCTTCGCATTACGTGAGCCCGGTCTGCGACGCTAGATCCCGTCGGATTCTGGTACTAGTATAGATATAACACGCATACTTTCCTTTGAGCTTTCGCCCGCGGCTACCGCGCTGGCCAGTCACAGTATAACGACGAAGCGCTCCACTCCACAGTGATGCAGGAGGCATGAAAAACGGGACGAAATTCATAACTCAATGAATAATAATGATAAAACAATGATTTTGGGTTCAATTTGAAGCTCTCCATCAGGCAGTTTAAGCAAGCACACCAAATTTTGTTTTTCCTCTTAACCCTCATTTGCCAGGGGGTCAATTCCAACCCTCTCTTAATTTTTTTCGCGATGGGAGAAAAACTGCTCGGCTTAGCGCAACGCCGCGTGGCAAGTGCAAACCAACATCAATTTGATACATCTTGACGAAATTTCAATCCAAGGTCAGGTCAGGTCACCGAGTTATGATATCATTTCTAAACCGATGTAAGGCAATGCTGGTTCTCGAAACAAGGTTGGCAAAAGCCGGGAATAACTCAGCTTCTAGAGGAGTTAGATCGAGTTTCTATACACCATTATAAAGCTCTTGTAAAGAAAAATCTACAGCGGACATCCATTTTGAGGTCAGGTCCATAACGAAGGCACCAGAGTACCCCTTGGCACCTATTGGGTGCGCTACTTTATGCAGAGGCTATCCAGGGTTCTTAACGGTTCTGACAGTGGCTGTAGCTTTATGAAATAATTACATAGTCGCAAATCTGACCATGCGCTAAGCTGAATAAAGGTAATAGTAAGGGAAACAATTGATATGATTGATAATTTGATTTAATGATTGGATTTCCCCAGTTGTTAGCCGGGAAATATTGGAAGTGAAAAATGCATTCTCACCTCGTATTTATTAGCATTGGTAACACATTTAGGGGAGCTTCGGGTATTAAAACATCATCAGAAGATAACCACTGTTAAGCTTTAACAGCCAGCAAACGCAACAAAATGTGCGACAAGCGACTTTCTTCAAAATCCAAGAGAGGTAGTATGTACAGCCGGTTCGATACTGATTGGTAGGTATTACGGTCGTTTTTTTCAAAATATCTCTCAAGTGATGGTCCTTACAGACACCATTGTTGCCTCACCTGCTGCGTTTTAACTGGATGCATGAACGGACCTGCGAAATACTTCATAATGTCCAAAATTTGGAAGTAATTGAGAAAAGACACGGAAAATCATCGGGATCGGTGAAAAGTTGTTTGTCCATAATTTTCCAAATTTACATCTCATCCAGTTTACAGGGTCCCAAATTTAAAGAGCTCGTCAAAATTCATTGCTAGAGACGAAAGGTTTATGAGAAGAGTAATCGTTTTAAAGATATTTCTTAAACGAACTGACACTAATACTTACCAATCACTGGGGAACCGGCTGTATGTATGTACATACATGACAGTCAGTTATAACAGGGGGCCGAGGCCAAAGATTAACGGAAAATCGGTTTAAAATAACATTTAAAAAAGGGAACAATGTGAGCCAAAGTTAAAATCTGAATTTACTTATTAAGGGCCTGATCCCACTATGCCCTAATAAGTATTGAACTGACCCTAATACCTCCTGAATTGACACTAATACCTGCTTTCGTTATCTCAATTTACCCTCCTGTTTCTCATTTTTATTGCCTCCTTCAATAAAAGGCTGTCCATCAATAACGTTACGCATATTTTTTATTTTTTACCCCCTTCCCCCATTTCAATGTGTCATTTGATTGGAGAAAGGAAATAATACACGGCGATTGGTGGATGCCGCGCGCGTCATTGCCACAACCACCCGCCGAGTACGGGTAGAACATAAGCTCACTAAAACTGTCATAACTTTTTTCGGCCGTCGGTTGCCGACCTACGGATTCCACCAATGTAAAGAAGACACTTCCCAAAATACATGGTATGATTGTCTAGCTGATCCTGATTGTGCCTTTATTTTGCTAGTCTAAGGAAATATGATATATGTTTTAAATTTTTGTTCCGAAACATATGTTTATTAAAATGAGCTCACTGCATTTTCTGGAACAGCTAGAACCGTATTTTTGTAACCTGAAGGTTGCAAAGATCCCGAGCTTTGCGGTAGTATACATTTTTTTATGGATGGCGATGTGTGAGCACCTGTTATTAACGTTTTAGATCACGCTATTATTTCTGACCAGATACTCGTATTTAGAAAGGCAAAAGAAGTTTCAAGTTTCAGCTCCTGTGAAACCAATGTGGTACGCTGGAGGAAGAAAATAATTATGGTTTTCCGGGTTACAAACAATTCTCAAACGCATCGCATACATTTGATATCAATTCTAGAAAGTCATTTTTGGCATTTTCGTCCCGTTTTTTAGACCCGCTGCATCACCGTGCACTCGCAACCCTCGTCAGGGTCGACTCGACGGTCGTAAAAGAAGCGTGAAATCTATGCAGTGTCCAGCGTGCAGCCGGGATACCACGAGGCGCAAGAGGATTAGAGGTCCCGTCAGACCTACAACCGGTCCCCGCATCAGACAAGTGGTGATCACGGCCCCCCTTTAGCGTCTTCCACACGCCAAACGGTTAGACGGCCCTGGACCACGTTTAGGCACAGTTCTGTGTGGAATGATGTCTCTCCCTGCCCCTATAACCCCGCCAGGCACACACGGGGCATCCAAGGGAAGGCAGCTCCCACAGAGGATTGAGTATGCATCATGTCCAACGAATGACCCCAGCTAACGTTATGGAGCTTTAAGAAATTTCCATCAAAGTCTGCTCAGAAAACGAGCCAGTTCACAACGTTTCATTCCGATAACTCGCTTAACCTTACCAATCAGTGTCGTACAAACTCAACTCTTATATTTCATTAAATTTAGTCACGAAATAAATCAGTGTCGTACAAACTCAACCCTTACATTTTCATAAAATTTAGCCACGAAATCAAACAGTGTCGTACAAACTCAACCCTTACATTTTCATAAAATTTAGCCACGTAATAACGATCACCAATGACAATAATATTAGCGGAGATGCAAGCGCACGGGCAAAGCATTAATAATTTGGCCATTCTCAAAAATACTCCATACCTGCCTCCGTACACTCTCTCGCATCCACACCCACACCCATACACACACACACACACACACACACACGGCCACGCGCACGGTGCGACCTACCTCGGGGAAGCGACGGGCAGGAGAGAGCCCCGTTCTAACCTACACACGGCTTATGTAGCCTTAGCGGGGCTCCCTCTGCTGCCGCGTCGTTTTGCCGCTAGTCGGCCACACAGCCCACACCCACCGAGCCAGGCTAGATTCCTAACAGTCAAATAGCAAAATAATTCACACATACATAATAACTTTACACAAGTATCAGGTCACTGATATCAATTCTCAGGCCGACGCCGACTTCAGACGACGAGACAGGTAAAACTGTTAGGTTAGAACCTGATTACTTACTTCACTCGTCATCGGCTTCTGACCCCCCCGTGAACCGTTCGCTGCCGGAAGGCACTACTGGGCCACATTTGAGAGAAATCATAATTGCGTGGACTACTGAGACAATTTTGAAAATCGGTCAATAACTTTTTTACTTACAGGCTTTCAAAGTCAGACCTATATTTTGAGACCGTCGCAATCGCGCGGTCGCACCAGCTCGCCTCCACTGCAGACCGAGTGGTGACGTCATAGCGTCATATAGTCATGTTACCTGCACGTCAAGTTTAGCCCACGTGACGGTCAAGGTCTAGGTTAAAGGCCAAGGTCAAGGTCATTGACCCCAGTTTTCCGGTCTGATGGCATTATTGAGTATGACTTATGCTATGGCTTCGTATTTAACGCTGCTCAAGGTCAAGGTCAAAGGTCTTTTTCAAGGTCAAACCCTCGATTCCCGCCCAAAGGCTGCTATAGTGCCAGTTAAATTGTACATCATTGTGAATATGTCATATTGTTGCGTCATAGGTCATTGATCTTGGATGATCTTGTCCTAAAAATTTCAGAGAACATTTTGTGGTATCTCCTCTCTATGACCTTAGTCCACTTTTGGTGTATTCCCGGTTTTTTCCGTATGATTACGGCATTTCCCAACAGGTCTCCAGCAAGGCCCAGATTCGACCTTTACGACCTCGTTTGGCCTTAAAAATATTAACCTAGGTCAATGAAACTTGGCCATGATGTAGATTACTATCGCTTCCACGCACCCTCCAACGGGTGTTTTCCTAAACCTCTTGGCTTCCGAGATATCAGGGGGCACTTAACGACACCCCTCCACTGCGCGTTGACGCCAGACCCCTCTCCACTGCGCGTGTTAAGGCTGATGTGAAGGGAGTCAGTCGTAGGATAGTTCATTTTGTTTTAAATGTTCATATCATACTAGTAGAAAAGGGTGGGGGGGTGCAGGAGGAAGTAGGTCCACACTTTTTCTGGAGAGGTTTCCTTATTTCAGCTGATAAGAAAATAATCGTAAAGTTTCTTAACCATTGTGTGGGGATGGTAACAAGGGACCGGAAAACCCGCCGAGCGTTTACTTTTACGGGAAAAAGTTTCATGTGAGCAGGAGATTAACGATTGATTGCTCCTCCTCCCCATGTTTTGATCGGTTTGTGTCGCACATGGTTTATGTGTAGTGCAGCTGGACAAAGAGTGCATCGTCTGCGTCCTCCGTTTCAACTTTCCCATCCAACTGATTCAGCGAAGAATTCAGCGTCTCTATCAGAATGCCGGGTCAGGTGATGTATGCACATGGTGCGCTCTGAGAAGTCAACTGCACTGAAAAATGTTTGACCACTCATCATACTCACTAGCTTTTATAACCAGCAATATGTATTGGCCCGTATCTGACGGTCGATAGAAATGCATACACTTATGTATCCAGCATTTATGTTACCTTATATGTCCGTTTTTGGTTTTGGAGAGGAAAATATTATTCTGTCCAATTGCATAAATGGCACTTCAAATGCAAGGCTGAGGGGCACAGCAAATGCCAATGAGGTAATCATATGACCAAATATTCTATACACCAGTCGGACCGTATCCATGTAAAGAGTGCCCTTCATAGTGAGGTCGACGAACGTTATGACGCTGATATGAACGAGGTAGCAGCTGTATGTGAGACGGCTGAGTGGAACGAAGGCGCTGTATGATAAGAAGGTGTTGATCCAGCCGCCGTAGCCGGTGACACAGGCGAAGATGACCCAGCTAACGGCCAGGCCCCAAGCGAACCTGTGCAGGCCTCCATAGACCACGGCGACGCCGGTACTAACCGGCTGCCACGGCATCTGGTAGTTGCACAGCCCATACACGACGGAGAGAGCTATGACAAAGGAAGCCAGCCAGGCTGGCAGCCAGACCCAGGGTTTCAGGGTGATCTTCTTGCCGCGTAATCGATGCAAGAGATAGCCGAGAGAGATACCCAGCAGCCACACGGTGCACCGATTCCACGGGTAGCCGTAGTTACTTTTCAGCTCATCGTCGTGAGGACCAGGAACGAGGAATAAGAATGTCGGTGGTAAGCCCTTCACATCCCAAAGCACCACGCGCAAAATTAAGAAGGCAACTGTGA
The DNA here is from genome assembly GCA_034440635.1 of Lepas anatifera. Classification (NCBI taxonomy): domain Eukaryota; kingdom Metazoa; phylum Arthropoda; class Thecostraca; family Lepadidae; genus Lepas; species Lepas anatifera. The sequence goes on from JAOTON010001459.1 coordinate 46,517, forward strand.
GTAAGCCCAGCCAGAGCATACCGAGTAAAGGCTTCCACACCAGAGGCAATAGCACCAAAGGCGAGAACACAAACATCTGCGTATCAGCAGCCAGGTACCAAGCCTGTGGCACACACGTATCTGTCCACGAGAAGAAGTTGTTGATATAGAGCAGTTCGTGCCAGCCATATTTGGCGCAGTTATCTCTTGTACGCGGTCCGGCGACACCCCAGAGGGGGCCGTTTCCGAGATGGGTGTACCAGGTGGCCAGGATGCCGACCACCATGGCCAGCGCCGGCGTCAGGCGCATCCAGCGATGCACGTAGAAGGCCACCGGGTTGAACCGCCGCGATTTGTCGTAGAGAGAGCAGAAGCCGTAGGAGAGGAGCAGCCCCGAGAGCAGGAAGAACGTGTCGACGCTCGGCGTCGCATTCGCAATCACCATGAAGAGCGGGTTCTTGAACCAGTCCGCGGATACCAGCGGAGTTTGGTTGTAGTAGGCAATGTTGGAGACCGCATGGCCCAGAACCACCCAGGACATGGAGAGGAAGCGAATGCCGTGCAGACAGGTCAGAGTGCCCGGACTCTGTCGGGTGTTCAGCAGCTTCTGCACGTTAGTGTAGGGCGAGAAGGCGACGAGTGCCTGGAGACTGGTGGCCAGAACTGGGGGCTTCTGCTGCTGCAGCACTGCTGGCTGCGGGGCGCCTATGTACAATATAGCCGACAGTCTCTTGTTGATACTGTCAGCCACAGAGGTCATTTGGAGCTCTATTGCTTGTTGCTTGACGAAACGTCTATGGAAGTAGTCGACGGGAATAGCGAGCACCATCAGGCCCCCGATTACGCTCATGACGACGATGACGAAAATATCGGACCACGTGAGCTCGACTGTGTCGGTTTTGGTGTCGGATGGCCCGGCCTTTACAGTGAAGTTTTCCCCGAGCATCTCCTGCAGACCATCTCTGACGTCTTCACTCGAGCAGCTCGACGGTACGCAGAGTCCAATAGCACCCGTGTTGAGGCCCAGTCCAGGCACGAGAATAGCCTCTTCCTGGGCGTATTCTTCTCGCTCGGCCAGCTGCTGGCTGAATGGATCCTGTCCTGCCAGGAACACGGCCACGGGCGTGTACTTCCCCCGGAACTTACGGGCGTTCTCTGGCAGGTCAGGGTACTTGGTACCGTCTAGCTTCACCTCCACCTCTAGACATTCGTCCCACTCGCCAAAGGCGTTGACATTGCCTGCCAGAATGCCGTCAGGCAGCTTCCCTGTGGCATCCAGCATAGCGAACGCCCAGAGCTCCATGCGTCCTGTCCTGATTTGTTTGATCTGGTTCCAGTAGATTTGGGTGTGGTTGCGACATGCCTGGTTGCTAGACTGCAGTGTGGGCGCCAGCAGTCGCGACACCAGCCTCGTTTGCGAGTCGTCCACCGGCTGGTCGTCCAGCAGGCTGGCCATCCAGTCCACCATCTGCTCCAGCTGAGGCATGGTTACGGCCTGCAGGCTGGTGCGCGGGATGTAGCCGAGCAGTGTGCCCCCATGCTGTACATCGTGTCCCACACTCGGCGCCGCCGTGCAGATCAAAATCACGCCGACAGAGACCAGCAGAATGCGCCGCATGCTGTCTCCTCACTCCGGAGCAGGCTACTGCCGTCATCAGCTAGCAAACTACCCGCTATCAAAAGCAGAGCGGGTGACCTTCGTACCGCTCTTCAGATCGATTTCGCCACAGTGTAAACATTCGATATGGGATGTGACTGTGCGAATACCAGGCGCACGACACGTCATTCTGCGCCGGGCTCTTCTCATAACCTGTTATCAAAATACGTCGGCTACACTTCATTTTTTGGCGCAGATTGTCCACATCATCGCTCCTTTATCTTGAAGTTCTAGGCGTCGCCTGTCTTATTCGTGACCGACACTGTCGTCGAGATACAGATTGGCGGTCTCTTTACCTTGTTGACTGGTCAAAATCGATAGGTTATCAATGATAAAGTTGAGTGGTGATGCGTTTGAATACCAAACCCAAGTGCCCAAGAATGCCAAAAGCGGGAGATTGGGGGACGCGAGCACCCCCCCCTCACGCCCAATTCGTAAACCAGCGGGACGTCCTCCCAAATCGGTAGACGATATCCAGGTTTTTCGCCTTTTTCTACCTGGGGCGTTCCAGGACAAATCGACCAGGCACCACCTGAATTGTACATAGCATAGTCTTAGATTTTGCTCCAAATTCGACACACGGTTATCAAATGCGTACAATCCAGATTTGAGAATATTTACTTTATCAAAATATAGGCTTTGGAGGTACAGCCTGGTGAAAATTGTGGAAATCCGTGTTTTTGAAAAAAAACATGGTGGCATACAATCATTATTTTCTGTGTAGTCCTTCGTTATGGATGCTCATTTAAAACGTGATTGTATTTAAGCTTATATTACCCAGTTTTGAGCATCTAGTTGTTTTTATCATTTTTTAGTCTTTGGAAATTTGTATTCAATTTTTGAAACATTTTTTAGGTGTGGCCAGTGATTCACCTTAAAATGATCTGCAGTAAAAATGTTTCTCTGTACCTGTGGTTTCTAAAAACATCAATACGATTTTGCGTTCTTGAATTTATCGATGTCTAATCAGCCAGAGTGACGCCATGCGCGCGAAAATGGGCCGCCCGGCAAGCCTCACTGATAGCCGACTGGCAGGGTTGGAAAAAACCCGGGTTTTTGTAAAAAGCCCGCGGGTCTGGGTTTTTTAGGTTTTTGTGGGTTTTTCCGGGTTTTTTGGTTTTGCTTTGTAGCATTCTCGTCACAGCGTTTCTAGATTAATACCATTGTTTGAGCACGCATTAAGACTGTGATGCTTTCAGTATCATCGTTGCCTATCAGTCTTTGCCTCAGGTGGCGGCGGGGAAAAGAAGCTCCTATTCCCCAAGCTGTTCTGAAGTACCCGATTGACGGCAGCGTGCAGAACCCTCCCTAATTTTATGGGCACCCGTGGATAAGAAAAAATGAACCGACTTTTGATCAGAATAACAATTTTTGGGGCTTATCAACTCATCCACCTCTATGTTTATACCGCGTCGTCGACTCTTGTTCCAGATTTCTCTTAGGAGCCGGATTCTCCGTACTCAAGAAATCCACCGGACGTAAACCCGGGCGACCCCATTGAAAGCAAGTGCGCCAAGCACCACACCACCCCGCCCCACCGGAATTTACTTTCAATTTTTTTTCTTCTTTCTAAATCAGTAGCTCATATTCTTCACGGGCAAATGCTAGCGCTGAACATCTTTGTCCGGTACATAAAATAAAGGCCGAATTACAATTCTCGGAGCATAGCAGGGGCGTATCCATTATCTGCTCAAGGGGAAGGAGCGTGGATATAGGCTCGGGGGCACTGCACGGGGCCCCCAAAAAAGTATTAAGTCGCCCGAGAAAGGGTCTTGGTATCCTCAAGACCAGCTCTGGGGATCCAAGAACGATTCTTGGGGCCCCCGAAACCAACTCTGGGGGCCCCAAGGACCGAATCTAGGGACCCCGAAACCAACTTTCAGCCAAGTCAGCCACGCCAATGCTCCCTGTAATTGGGCAAGTGTGCCTGTTGGGAGTGGCCCTAATAAAACAAAAATAAAATAGGTCTGAGACCAGCTCTATGGACCTCCGAGACAAAACCTGATAGGCCCTGGAGGTCAAAGCTGAGGCCCCCTAGACGAATTCTTAAAGGCCAACCGAAAGCAACCGTGGGCTTCCCGAGAAAACGTTTCGGATCCCCCAAGACGGACTCTGGGGGCCCGCTGAGACCAGCTCTGGGCGCCCCCGTGACAAACTCTTGAGTGTTCTCTAGACCAGCCTGTGACTGCACCACCATAGGCCTTAGAGGTTCCATGAGCTGGCTAAGGAAACTATTTGTATGTTTCGGGTCAAAGACAGTCAGAGTCACAATCTAAGATTTTACTTTTACTTTGGCATATTTTGACCCTGAGGAGATGTTTGCAATTGAATGAAGATATATATATATATATATATATATACATACGTATAAAGGTTGGATTTTGGAAAAAACTGTATGGTAGAGAAAAACTAACGTCCTATTCAGGTCAGTATTGATCTTATCCAGCGAATCTTACCTGTGGTGAAAAAAAGATAAAATTTGTGTTGCACAATGTGCAATTTGGCCGACATGTGGGTTTTTGGCAATTATTTTTCTGGTAAGACGGCAAGAATTTTCCAATGCACTTTTCCAGCGGGCTGTATGATGTGCCATATGGTACCGATTCTGCCAAACTGGTATATTCTACACATACCAAGGCTTAGTAGCTTTAAAAGTGATGTGAATAGCAAAAAAGACAATATTTTTACTCAGGGACATCTAGAAAATGAATTACGAAAAAGCGTGCGTGGGTTTTATCCGTTAAAAAAACCCACTAAAAGCCAAAAAACGCGGACAGTGGGCAGTGGGCAGTGCCAACCCTGCCGACTGGCACTCCGGCCAACCGACGACACGCACGCGTGTGGTGCTCAGCGGAGACTATGGGTTAGACATTTGTTGCCAGGGAAACATGCATCTACATACATAAGCACATGGTATTGTGGAAATTTTCATAAAGTATAGACATACCGTTGACATAAATATTTTCCAGTCTTTTTCTTTCATCTTTTGTTTTCGGCTTCAGTAAGGTTTCATTAAGAGTAAGGAACGTAAGCAACATACGTTATAGAATATGTGTTTTGAAGCAAGGTGGAATCAACATTATTCAGGTCCTGGGTGGAAGCGAATTCATAGGTAAAGGGCTGTGTTATGACTGTGGCATTTGGTTCGGTTCTCCAGCAGAGGAGGCAGAGGAGGCTGAATCAATGTACCAAAAGACAGTTTTAATTTCTATTAAGGCATGAAAGTGACCTACTTTGGTTCAGTTTGGATGGACGTTCCCCCGACACGCCTACCACTTCGGTTCTGAAATAAAATGACAAACCCCAAGCACATCATATTATGTTTCGAAAACGGTAATAAGAAATTGAAAGCACACAGCGAAGAATAAACCAACATCAAAGGTTCAAGAATCTATCTGTTCTGACGGTAGTTTCGTTCAGCAGCGGCAATATATGGGAAAAATCGACTTCGACTGAACCTGTTGAAACGCCCGGTGAGTCAGTCGATGATGATTGTGTCTCCGCAGCGAGCAGCTCTTCAGTAACTGCCTCCGGCTGCTGTCTGACTCTTCTTGAGCAATTGTGACATTTTCTGAATTTAAATTGCTCTGCCCTGTAAGTAGGCGGCTTTTGCGGAGAGCACTCGACGGGGTCAGCACCAGAGGATCTATTTTTGGTCCCGGTGTCCCGGAGCCGGGACCGGGTGCTGGGCCCGGCCGGCACTTTGCCGGGATCAACTGGGTCTGTACTGGGACCGTGCCGGGACCTCTAAGGATCGGAGAGCGTAATAATCTTAACTAGGACTTGTGTTCCTTGGGGCCCATATCAGATTGTGATTAGTTAATTTTTAACCGATTACATTAATTCTCCCTTAGTAGGGGAAAGTGCCCATATTACGCACAGTGCCCAATTACGCACGAACGTTAGAAAACTCTCAAAAGATGGCAGCGCATTGCAACAACAACCAGCTGACTGCCACTATCGCATTCTGCTGCCTTTCCTGTTTGAACGTGACACGGGAAGGACAGGACACCGCGAGCTCCAAGGTATTTATAACGCTTTTGCTAATCAGTATTATTTTCCTTGACCTATGAAAATGCGTCCATGTAATTTGCATGATCTCACCTTTTCGCTTTTCGCCACAATAAGAAAACGACTAACGTTTGATCGGCGTGCGCTATTGGGGAAGGGAAAGGTGCTAATTTCGTCTACGATAATATCTTTGATGTGCCATTTTTATCAGTCCAGATATGCGATGCAGAAGCTCGGCTGTGCGCTATTTGGAAGTGGTGCCCAATGACGCACGACTCATGCTGTCTCAATCCCGCACAGTTTGAATTATAGATGATTTTTGCGTATGGTTTATTTTTTGCAATGTAAAATATGCGAAATGATGATGTAAATCGCTTGTTTTCCATGGGGTAAAAACGAATATTTAAAATAATGTATTCGTCCTTACTGGTGCTATAGCATATGACGCCGGAGCCAGGGGCGTCGCGATTTTCCACGCTCTCGATCTCAGATACGAAGTATTGAAGGTAAATGTGGTTCTAGTTCATATCATCGGAAATACGACGTCAAGACTATATCACAAGACAGTACTCCAGATTCAATTTGGCTCTATAAGTTTCGTACTACCTATAGGAAAATAATTGCTCTGGAATGCTTTTAAAGCCCATGGACGCCTGGGGTTCATGCACAGGTCTATTAGAAGCATACATGTATTTCCGTAGAGCACGCTAAAAATGCATGGTAAAAACCCACTGATGATAAGACGAATCAGCGCCCGGACGGTGGCTCCGGGACCCCGGGAGTGCCATAATTCACGTCCCCGCCAGGAGTGCGTCCGGTGGGAGGCATGTGTGCCCTGTAGGGGGCTGGACTGACTCATTTGAAATCCTTTAAATTTCTATCGAATTTTTTTAATTGGCCCGGTAGTTTCAAGGACCAGAGAGGGCTTTGAATAGACCTCCAGCCGCTACTGGGTGGTGGTAATAAATATCACTTGAAACGTTTGGTGATCAGCCCGCGTAATCCCTCATTCCATCTCCTGTGCACCTACCCGCACTGGCAATCATTTTGCAGCGGCTTTCTAGACGTGATTTTAATTTCCTTTCTTTTCCTTTTCCAGATCCCGTGTGCCTTGTCATGGCGCGTGTACGCCGCGTGGTTAACTGGACCCACAAAGGACTAAGCACGGCTGTGGAAAAAGTTCGAATGAAACTCCTAAGCCTGAGAAAGGCATCCCAGGTCTTCAATGTCCCCGTCCGGACAATTCGAGACCACCTGAATGCCAACTTACGGGAGGCTCCAGGGAGACCGGCCGTATTCAACCGCGCTGAGGAGGCAGATCTGACAGCAAGGCTGAAACGTCTAGCTAGAATCGGCTACGGGGTGACACTTCCGGAAATCCGAAAGGTGGTGTTCGAATTTTGTGAGAGAAACGGCAAAGCTACTCCGTTCAAAAACGGCCTGGCTGGAAAGAAATGGCTCAAGGGCTTCCTGAAGAGGAATCCAGGTCTCTCAGTCAGGCAGTCAGAGAAGCTAAATTTTGCACGTGGGCAGAAAATGAACAGATCAACTGTCAGGGAATACATCAACCTTCTGAAAACCCGCATGACTGAACTGGGTATCATGGACAAACCTGAGCGCGTGTTTAACGCTGACGAATCTGGCGTGCAGCTGACTATGGGTAAAGCCCCTCGTGTCATTGCCTGTAAAGGTGACAAACGTGTGTACCAGCAAGTGCCCGCAGAGAAAGCTGAGACGGTATCAGTCATGGTGGCGGGGAACGCCTTAGGATCTTTCATACCTCCGATGATCGTGTACAAGGGAGCCAGGATGCAGCCACAGTTCGGTATGAAAATGCCGCCGGGGTCGAAGATCGCACTCAGTCAGTCTGGCTACTTCAACTCGTTTCTGTTCATGCAATGGTTGGATCACTTCGGTCGCTTTAAGCCCAGCGGCAAAGTCCTCCTGATAGTCGACGGCCATCGGAGTCATGTGAGTGAAGATGTGGCAGACAAAGCGGAGAAACTCGAAGTGGAACTGTTGTGTTTGCCGTCCAACACGACACACGAACTACAACCGCTAGATCGAACCCTCTTCGGTCCCTTCAAGACCTACTTCAATGCAGAGTTCCAGGCTCACCTGCGCACTCACCCTGGACAATCACTGAGGAAGGGGCCAGCCTTCGAGACCCATCTGGCGGCGGCCCTCCAGAGGGCTTCGAAGCCATCGACTCTTGTCAATGGGTTCAGAACAACTGGAATGTTTCCTCCTTCCATGGCAGCAATCGATGAAGAGGCGTTCGCTCCTGCTGATGTCTCGGAGCGACCACTGGGCTCCGAAGAGCTGCTGGCGACGCCCCCAAGAAGCGTTGAAGACGAGCCAGAAGATGTCTTGGAAGTGTCAGACATATCAGAGAAGGCCGGATCTGAAGACCCAAGCTCTCAGGAACTGGAGCTGAGCACCACCAGTTTCGAAAAACTGCTAGATACACCAAAGAGTAAAAGGGGACAGGTGAAAAGGAAGTCTATCAATAGTTCAGCGGTGGTGGTAACGAGGCGAATTTTTTAGCGTGAGAGCAAGAAGCAGAATAAGGAATCCTGTGATAAGAAAGGAAAAGACAAGAAAGAACGTGAGAAGCAGAAACAAATGGAACCGCAGCCATCCTCGTCCAGCAGTGTACTCTGCATTTACTGCAGTATGCGGTTTGAGCTCAGCTGCGAACAGTGGATCCGATGCAATATCTGCGGTGGGTGGGCATGCGTCCCCTGCACTGACGCACACCGTCACCAAAAGGCATGGGTCTGTGATCCATGTCACCCTTGAGGCAACACACGCATGTCCGTTCTGCGTAACTGCTTCTTTTTCTGAGCAGTTTTATGCTTCTTGTATGCATTTGTGATGCATTTCGGTAGCTTCAGGATGATTTGGGCGGCATGGCAGGACATTTGCTCGTTTTCGTTCTGAGTCGTTTTCGTTCATCCTACGTCTGGATGATTTTGAAGTTAGTTGAGCAAAACAGGTTGATTTGTGCAATAAACCATTTTCGAACTGTGCTTTGTTTTATACATAAGTATCTGATCTTATAATCACTAGAATAATAAAATGCCACATAATTTTCCGACTTCAGCTCAAGAGCTTTAATAATAAATAATAATTGTTGGGGTTTAACGACGCACCAACTGCCAGGGTTATACGGAGTCGCAAACTCTCACCCTGTTGGGAGGGATTTGCGGGATCAGATCAACTTATTCAGAGGCTCTGCCCGGACCTGAACCCGGGACCTGTGGCTCAGAAGGCAGGCGCTCTACCACTGAGCCACGCATCCACTCTCAAGAGCTTTGACCTGGGGCGAAGGTCACGTGATAACTTACGTAGATCATGTTGCATATGGGTTGATTCATCTGAACAAGGCAACAGCTTGATAGCTGTACCACGTATATGTCTCCTTGACCTTAGGTGACCTTACAAGACTTTTACAGACGTCATTGACTAAATAGTTCATATGGGTCATACAAAATCGCCTATTATAACATCGGTTTCACAAGTTCTTGACCAAAATGAGCGGGAGCTTGTCAGCATGGCCAATTATTCGTTTTTCCCATTGACATACAAAATGTCACTGACCTGACCTGACCCTAGGTCACACATTCCAAAATCGGAAAAATACAAGTTGTCAGGTACTTCTCATCGTATTTAGTGGTATGAATTTGATGTTCATCGGCTAAAAACTCTTTCGTTAATAGATAATTTAACGAGCTCAGAGTTGGTGCCACTTTGTGACTTTGTGACCTGACATGACCTAACCTGTATGCAATTTCTCCGGATAACATGCAGAATCGATCTTTGAACAGCAATTCAAAGTTACATGAGGCTATCTTAAACCGTTTCGGAGCTATCGTAGAAAATATACGAGGGATCGAAAAGACCCTCACTAGGGCAAGGGTTAATAATGTGATGTGCGCTTTTTGGTGCGTTAGGTGTGCGTTATTGTGGCACTAGTTCCCTATTACGCACAAATGTAGACCTTCGGAAAATTAGTTGTTACCGAAAATTTAGACGATTTAAAATGTGGCTCTACTTTGACATCAATTAACAATTCACTAATCTATAAGCATTCAATTTTTTGATATCGTGACGCAAGTAAGTTCGCCGCAAAATAAATTTTTCCCTTAGGTGTGCGTTATATGGGCACCTTCCCCTATTTGACGAATAAATAACCTAATATGGGTAAATACGCACACATAAACTGTCTTACTTAAACCTATATGCAGTAGGGTGTTTCAGCCCACCATAGTAAATTTTGTTTGTTTGGAACGAAGTCATATGGACTTTCCCCCAGCTTTATGCGTGAAACTGAATCGATTGACACCCTTAAAAGCAAAATAAAAGGACATTTAGAGGTCGCGTACTTTTATCACCAAAAATCATTACGCTTGAAAGAGGCGCATTCTTTCTTGGTGCACTTAGGTAGAGCCCTCCGATGTAGTTCCACCACCCGGAGCAGGTACTGCTTCTGCTTCTCATCCTTGACGAATCCGTTGGACCTCTTGATGAGTGTGATCTCCCTTTCGCGCTGTTTTTGTCCTGAGTCGAAAGTTAGAGTCGTTATGGCGTCCCATTTGATATAATGATCCTTCCCATATGTAGGAGTATCGCAACATATTCGACGCATATGTTCTAAATTCAACGTAAGAACATATTTTAAGGCACATCAAACGATCAAACAATTACTGGTCAAACCAAAGGACAGGATAGACAACCGGAAAAACCAGGCCCAGTATACAAGATGGAATGTAATGACTGTCCAAAAATATACATTTGAGAAAGCAAAAGGATGATGGAAGTCCGACAAGACGAACACCGAAAATCTCGACAAAAACCAATCCGAGAGAATTGACGAGAGAGCAGCGGAGGCCACAGCAAAACAATCATTCAAAAAGGATCATTATATCAAATGGGACGCCACAACGACTTTAACTTTCAACTCAAGACAAAAACAGCGGGAAATAAAAGAGGCAATTTACATCCAAACCACCACGGAACCAAAAATAGATAGAAATATCGGCAAAGTTACCATCTTCTCTGGATTTTTTTTACCTTTTAAAAGGCCAGCCAAACAAGAGATTGAATTGAAAAATAACACGTGTTTAGAACTAATAATTCTAAAATGATTCGTCATGTTTATAGCTAAGATTGTTCTTTCAAAGTTTACCCTGTCTTCGTGTTTTTCGCGTATTTAGGTTTATGTCATAGTGTTTTCTTCATCTCCCTTGAAAACAGGGGCGGGATGCTCCCGAAATCGGTCGGGTTTTATGCTCAGGCTAGTCTTGTGCAGTAATAAATGTTTTATTTAACTTTAAGAATATTTCAGATGTGAAATAGAAAACCAAGCAAAAGAAAACCAGCGCCAGCATCAGTGTGGAAATGTGTACATTCATAGGCGTAGGAACAGGGGGCAGGGGGCCATAGCCCCCCAATATTCTTGATTCTTAACCTTAACCCTATGGCGTTGACTGGAAAGAAATGACTTCCAAATGCACCTTGGCCTCCCTAATATTCTGGACGTTTCTACGCTTATGTGTACATTTTAATACATTTGATAAAAAGCTGCAAAAGTGCGCGACCTCTAAATATTATCGAAATACATGGAAATTTCACACCGAAGCTTGTAAGCAGATGAGGTTTGAGGGGAACGTCGATATGCGTCAAAATATTGCATTCTGGAACAATGAAACACCCTAATATGCAGGGGTGTAATTTTCTATCGCTTTGGGGGTGCGCGAGCACCCCCAATCCCAAGTCGAGCACTCCCAATCATGTGTTGAGTACCCCCAATACATGTGCCGTCCCTGGCTTATCACCGCTACTCTGAAGAGTGTCACCCTATCTCATCACTGCCACCTTGATTCGTGCCGCCCCTGTCAAGTTTTTCCCGTCCTGGGTTCATTACTTCCACTCTGATTGGTTCCACCTCTAGATAATCAATGTCACCTGACTTATCCTTTCCCCCTGATTTATGACGTCACATCACTGCCGCTCCCGCCTGATCACTGTCGCCAGCAATTAATCACTGCCGCCCCCCCCACCCTTCTGGATGATAACTGCCGCCTTTTGTTAATCACTGATCAGCTGACTGATCACTGACGTCCCTGGTTTATCACTGCTGCCTTGATTCATGCCGCCACTGGCTAAACACCCCGGTTTACTTCAACACCCATATACTTGCCCCTCCTGGTTAGTCAATGCCACCCACTGAATTATCACTGCCGCCCCCTGGTTGATCATTGCCGCCCCTGACTGATAACTGTCACCCCTTGACTGCTAACTGCCGCCCCTAGCGGATGACTGCCGCCCCTGGCGGATAACTACCGCCCCTGGGCAGATCACTGCCGCCCACTGACTGATAGCTGCCGTCCCTTAGCTGATCACTTCCGCCCCTGGCTGATCACTGCCGCCCCCTGGGCCGATCATTGCCGCCCTCTGACTGAAAACTGCTGGCTCTTGGCTGATAACTGCCGACCCTGATTGATCACTGCCGCCCCTTGACTGATAACTGTCGCCCCTTGGATGCTAACTGCCGTCCCTGGCTGACTATTGCCGCCCCTTGGCTGCTAACTGCCGCCCCCGGCTGACCACTACCGCCCCCTGGCTGATCATTACCGCCCCCCTGACTGAAAACTGCCGCCCCTTGGCTGTTAACTGCCGCCCCTGGCTGATAACTGACGCCACCTGGCAGATCACTACCGCCCCCTGCCTGATAACTTCCGTCCTTGGCTGATCACTGCCGTCCCTGGCTGATCACTGCCGCCCCTGGCCGATAATTGCCGCCCCTGACTGAAAATTGCCGGCCCTTAGCTGATAACTGCCGCCCCCGGCGGGTTGACAAGTGCCACCCCCTGGCTGATAACTGTTGCTTCTGACTGATAGCTGCCGCCACTTGACTGATAAATTTCGCATCTTGGCAGCTAACTGCCGCCCCTTGCTGATCACTGCTGCACCTTGGTTGATAACTGCGGCCCCTGACTGATCGCTGCTGCCCCTGGCGTATCACTGCCGCCCCTGTTTGATAACTGCGGGCCCCAGGCTGATAACTGCCGCCCTTGATTGATAACTGCCGCCCCTGGTTCATCACTGCCGTCTCCCGGGGCAGTGAGCATCCTGGGGATATCTTGGCAGTGAGCGTTCTGGGGGAGCATCTTTCTGTGGATATCACTAACGGCATGTTACATCTGAGTAGAGTTAGTTTTAATGTCATATATTCATCCTAGTAGTCTTTCAGGTTTTACATAACGTCGAGTTTCATGTTACCTATAGTCTCTGACTTTGTTATATCGTGTGAAATTGTCCGTGCCATTTTTCAGTATTTGTATTTAATTTCATTTGTTGTGTTTTATATAATCTTATGATACAACTTTCACAACCTGACCTGTCTTACCACCTGACTTAGTAAAATTCGTGTGGAAATGTCGTATTTGCGTATCTTATGTAATGCTATGGGTGCCATATGACCCTAGATGTCAGCGCGCTCTAAAACCCCAAATATGATGATGGACCGTCTCACGGCTGATCACTGCCGCCCCTGGTTTATCACTGCCGGCCTAATTCATGCCGCCTCTGGCTCATTGATGTTGTTCCTGGCATATTTTGACCCAGATGCGCGCCGCCCCGACTCATCGCTGCCGCCCCTGGTTCATCACTGCCGCCCCTGGCTGATCACCGTCTCCCCTGGTTAATAACTGCTGCCCAGATTAATCATTGCTGCCTTGATTCACACCGCCCCTGGCTAATCAATGCTGTCCCTGTTTTTTATTAGCCCATATATGAGCGGCCTCTGGTTAGACACTTCATCCCTCGAATCTTCACTGCCACCCCCGGCTGATCACTGCTGCCCCTGGTTTATCTCTTCCGAGGAGACCAGTCCGGCCATAGCCCCCCAAAACCGGTCAAACTTAGGCCCTGCTGTCCGGACAGTTTTGTCAGGAGGAATCTCTAACACCCTTCGAGAAAGCAAACAGAAGGCCACAATCATCTTATCTTTATATGTTTGTCTATTGGAGGAATTATCCGAGCCGAGTAAATAGTACACTGCTGTTGCCGTGCTTTTCCTCTTTTAGTGTCAACCAGGGGGGGAATTTTTATCTCTTTGCGGTGTGCGAGCACCCCTAATCACAATGAGAGCACCCCCAATACATGTGTCGCCTCCCCCCCGGCTCAGCATTTCTGCCCTGATTCATGCCGCCTCCGTCTTACCACTGTGATCATGCCACCCCCGGTTCATCACTACCACCCTGGTTTATGCCGCCATGGTTCATCACTGAAGCCTCCTACCTATCACTGCCACCCTGATTCTTGCCAACCCTGACATATCACTGCCGCCCTGATTCAAACAGCACCTCGCTCATCACTGCTGCCAGTGGCTCACCAGTGTTATCCCCAGTTATCACCCCCACCCTGTTTAATGCTGCCTCCAGTTCATCACTACCGCCTCGGCTAATGAATGCCGCCCCTGGCTTACAGGGGCGCAGCCAGGGGGGCACAGGGGCACGTGCCCCCCCATCGGTGCCGGGGTGCCCTTTTGATTGCCAGGTGATGTACCCTCTTTGGGCCGTGCCGCTCGAAATTTAGTGCCCTATGCCGTTGGGTCTAGATAGAACTAGACTGCATTTAGCGATTTAAACTATTGTTTGACAATTAAGTGCCTTTTTGGTCAGTTAGGGCATTCTGTTGCCTTTCCAAGCACCCGGGAAGAGTAAAGGCACGTAATCCGTTTCCAGATAATGCCTCATCGTCGCCAATAATCGTACGGGCAGAGCTATTCTGGTGCCCCCTGAGCACTGGTCTTGGCCCCTGGAGCTGATCATGTGCCCTCAGAGCTGATCTGATGCCTTCGTAGTCAATCTGGTGCCCCCCCTCCCCTGAGAAAATAATTGTGCCTTCTGAACCTATATATTGCTCTCTGAGTTAGTCTGATGCCTCCGAGCCTGCCTGGTGCCGTATTAGCTGTTTTAGTGCCCCTTGAGCTGATCCGGGCCCCCTGAATTTATTTAATGCCTCCCGTAGTTTATCTACTGTCCAGGGCCGCAGCCAGGAGGCACAGGGGGCACGTGCTCCTATCGGTGCCGGGTGCCCTTTTGATTGCCAGGTGGTGTACCCCTTTGGGCAATGCCGCTCGAAATTTAGTGCCCTACGCCGTTGAACCTAGATAGAACTAGGCCGCATTTAGCGATTTCAACTATTGTGTGACAATTAAGTGCCTTTTGGTCAGCTAAAGCATTCTTTCGCCTTTCCAAGCACCCGGGAAGAGTATAGGCACGTAATCCTTTTCCAGATAATGCCTCATCGGCGCCAATAATCGTACGGATGGAGCTCATCTGGTGCCCCTGGAGGTGATCATGTGCCTTCTGAGCTGATCTGATGCCCTCGTAGTCAATCTGGTGCCCCCCCTCACCTGAATAAATAATTGTGCCTTCTGAACCTATATAATGCTCTCTAAGTTAGTATGTTGCCTCCGAGCTTGCCTGGTGCCCTATTAGCTGTTTTAGTGCCCCTTGAGCTGATCCGGGCCCCTGAACTTATTTAATGCCTCCCGAAGTTTATCTACTGTCCAGGGGGCACAGGGGCCACGTGCCCCCCTCGGTGCCGGGTGCCCTTTTAATTTTCAGGTGGTGTACTCCCTCTAGGTCGTACCGTTCGAAATTTAGTGCCCTACGTCGTTGCACCTAGATGGAACTAGAGTGCATTTAGCGATTTCAACTATTGTTTGACAATTAAGTGCTTTTTTGGTCAGCTAGGGCATTCTGTCGCCTTTCCAAGCACCCGAGAAGAGTAAAGGCACGTAATCCGTTTCCAGATAATGCCTCATCGTCGCCAATAATCGTACGGGTGGAGCTCATCTGGTGCCCCCTGGAGCTGATATTGTGCCCTCTGAGCTGATCTGGTGCCCTCGTAGGCAATCTGGTGCCCCCATGAGAAACTAGGTGTGCGTTCTGAGCCTATATAATACTCTCTGAGTTAGTTCGATACCTCCGAGCTTGCCTGGTGTCCTTTTAGCTGTTTTAGTGCCCCTTGAGCTGATCCGGGCCCCTGAACTTATTTAATGCCTCCCGGAGCTGATCTACTGTCCAGGGGTGCAGCCAGGGGGGCACAGGGGGCACGTGCCCCCATCACTGCCGGGGTGCCCTTTTGACTGCCAGGTGGTTTACCCAACTTGGGCCGTACCGCTCGAAATTTAGTGCCCTCCGCCGTTGAACCTAGATGTAACTGGACCGCATGTAGCGATTGAAACTATTGTTGGACAACTTAATACCTTTTTCGGTCAGCTAGGGCATTCTGTCGCCTTTCCAAGCACCCGGGAAGAGTATGGGGACCTAGTATGTGTCCACCTAATGCCTCATCGTCGCCAATAATCGTACGGGTGAAGCTAATCTGGTGCTCCTTGATTTCATCTCGTGGCCTCTCAGCTGGTACTGTGCCCCTTGAGCTGATTACTTGCCCTCTAAGCTGATCTGGTGCTCCTGAGTCAATCGAGTGCCCCACTGAGCAAATAATTGTGCCTCCTGAAACTATATAATGCCCTCTGAGTTAGTCTAATGCTTTCGAGCTTGATTGGTGCCCTCATAGTTGATTTAGTGCCCCTTGAGCTGATTCGGACACCCGAGCTGATCTCATGCCTCCCCAAGTTGATTCTGTCTCCTAAGTCAATATGGTGCCTCTTCAGCTGATTAGGTGCCCCCTCAGCTGATTATTAATGTCTCCTTAGATGGCCTGGTGCCCCCTTGAGCTGGTTTGGTGGGCCCTGAGCCCACCTTGTGTCCCCTGAGCTGTTATGTTGCTCCCTGAGCTGATTTATGCTCCTGTCATAGTCTGGGGGGGCTGGGAGCTGATCTGGCCCCCGAGCGGATCGGGTGCCACCTGAGCTGCACTAATGCCCCGTAGTCGATCTGGTGCCTCCTGAGCCCATCTGATGCCCTCTGAGCTAGTCTGGTGCCACCTGAGCTAATCCGGTGCCCTTTAAGCTGATCTGGGCCTCCTTACGTGATTTCATGAGCAGCTCTAAAGCCCTGAGCTGAGCTGGGCCCACAGAGGCTGATGAGGGCCCCTGAGATGGTATGGGGCTCCTGAGCTGATTAATGCCTCCTGACTTGATCTGGTATTCCCGAGCTGGTCGGGGACCACTGATCTGATTGTTTGTCCCCGAAGCTGACCTGGTGCCCTATGGGCCGATCTGGTGTCCCCTGAGCAGCTCTGGGGGTTTTGAACTGCTTGGGCCCCGAGCTGGTGAGGGATCCCTGGGCTGATTTAGTGCCCCTGACTTGAACTTGCCCCCTGCGCTGATCGATCTGGTGCACCCTGAGCAGATATACTGCCTCCTGAACTTAACTAATGCCCCCTGAGTCGATCTTGTGCCTGCTGAGTTATCATTGTGTCTCTTGAGCCCATCTTATTCCCTCTGAGCTAGTCTGGTGCTCCATGGCTAATATGGTGCCCTTTAAGCTGACCCGGGCCTCCTGGGTTGATTACGTGATTTCCTGAGCAGCTCCCAGGCCCTGAGCTGATCTGGGCCTACAGGGGTTGGTGAGGGCCCCTTAGATGGTATGGGGCTCCTGAGCTGATTAAGTGCCTCCTGACTTGATCTGGTATTCCCGAGCTGATCTGGGTCCCGAGCTGGTCGGGGACCACTGATCTGATTGTTTGTCCCCGAGGCTGATCTGGTGCCCTATGGGCCGATCTGGTGTCCCCTGAGCAGCTCTGGGGGTTTTGAACTGTTTGGGCCCCAAGCTGGTGAGGGATTCCTGAGCTGAATTAGAGCCCTTGACTTGATCTTGCCCCCTGACCTGACTTCAGGCCCCTGAACTGATCTGGGGCCCCAAGAGCTGATCTGGGGCCCAAGAGCGGATCTGGGTTCTGAGGGTACCCTGAGCTGGTCTGGGCGCTGAGCTTGTGAGAGACCCTTAAGTTGGCTTGAGGCCCTCTGAAGTGATCTGGCGCCTTAAACTGTTCTGGGGCTTCTTGAACTGGTTTAAGGCCCTATGAGCCTATATGTGACCCATTGAGCTAGTCTGATGACCTCATCTCTGGGACCAATGAGCTAGTCTAGTCCCTGGGTGAAACATGAGCTGCTCTGTGGCCCTGATCTACATCAGGGGCCCCTGAAGTGGTCTTGAATAGCCAGATAATAAGAACACAAGGCCAACTCCCATTATCTCGGGGCGGGGTCACTGAGCTAGTCTAGTCCCTGGAGGCACAACTGGGGGGGATGGGGGAAGCTGCTCTGGAGGCCTCTGATCCACACTTGGGGGACCCAGAGCTGGTCTTGAATAGATGGGGAATAAGAACACAATGGAAACTCCCCTTGTAAAACGGAGCTAACGAGGAATGAGGAATCTCTAAAATGGCGTGTGATACCTAGGAACCCCTGGTTATATAAATTGCTTATTATGCTGGTGGATTCTGGGAAGGGATGATAGAAAGGCATGTGCCCCTGAGCTCAGAGCACAGTCCCCTAAACCAGGATTTCTACTAATTAATTTAAATGAAGAACTAGTTTTCACAATTTTCAGCCCAGGCACACCATCCCCATCCAAACCACCGGCCTGTTCACCTTTTCTTTACTCTTAACTGGGACCGAGCCTTGAGAATATGGAACCTAATAAACGCGTTCAAAAGGTATCTCCCAAATCTTTCCGGCAGCAAAAATGTGTTCTTCCAAAGACACTATGCTACTCCTCGTCCCACGGCGATTGTGGGAGGCAAGGAACTTAATCCTCGTTCAGCCAGGGCTCACTCGTAACGACAAAACCAGTGGGCATAACACATGAATTTTTGACCCCAACATGCCTTAACCTGCACATTGTAACAGATATCACATGCTCCGCTGATTTCTCTGATGTTAAGTACTTGCATGAGTTGACTGATTTGTCCTTAAATCTATCCAAAAAACAGTCGTGTTTTGGCTACTTCCATAACATTTTGGTGATATTTTTTCCTTTTTCGGTTTTAATCGAGGTTTCCTTCTCCTTCAATGATTTATTTGCATTTTTATTGAAATAAAGATGCCCAAAAAATGATATAAACAAAGATATAGTAAGATTTTTTAGGTTACGTTAAAAAGTGCCCTTTTTCCCCGGGGTGCCCCTCAAAGTTGGTGTGCCCCCCCATACGAAAGCTCTGGCTGCGCCCCTGCTGGCTTATCACTTCCGCTCGAATTCGTGCCGCCCTGTGCTCATGACTGCCGTCCCCAGCTCGGGGGCGGCGGATTCCATTTTCGGGCGGTTGTACAAGATTTTCGGGCGGGTGCGCCTTCCTTCTCAGGGGGAAGAGGGTGCCTCCATACCCAGGGGGCACCTTTGGCTTCCTAGGGGCGCCCACTCAGGGGAGGGGGCGCCGTCATCATTTTCCTGCGTTGAGTCGATAAATAGGGTCTATTTACTCTCCATGGGATGGCTTTGATAAAAGGGGGCACCATTCATATTTGAAACTGTTTTGATTTCGCAGAGAGCCCTACCTATTCAGGTAGGCGGTGATTAAGTCTGATGTTTTCTTGGCCGGTCGGGGGCGCCGCCCAAATCCGGGGCGCTTCCCCGGACGAAGCCAAAACCGGGTGTGCAAAAATATGCTTTTGCACAACCTCCTTTTTTCAGGGTGTGCAATTGCACACCCTGTGGTTGCATGATCTGGAAACCACTACCATATTCAATAGGCTGCAAGGGCTTCAATTGGCTGATCCGTGACGTCAGCATATGTCGTCACACCAACAGCTGACAACAGTGGCCTGCTGCTAAGGGTACATGTGAGGTATATTTCAGGTAGTTTTTAGCTTTACTCTACGGAAATTTTGTGTTTGAAGGCAAATGATATAGAGAGTACCGGGTTTTCCGACATGCTATAAACTTGGCTATCTCAGTTAAAATCACGTTATAAAGGTGCCACATTCCCTTTAGGTCCTTTGCTTTCATTTCAATCTCTATCCACTATGCAATACTGAAGGTAAAATTTAACCCCACAAAACTGATACACTTCAATCGTGGAGAGGGGCACAGCCAGAGGGGTACGTGCCCCCATCGGTGCCGGAGTGCCCTTTGATCGCTAGGCGGTGTACCCCACTTGGGCTGTGCCGCTCGAAATTTATCGCCGTACGCCGTAGAACCTAGGTACAATTAGATCACATTTAGCGATTAAAGCTTTTGTTTTACAATTTAGTACCTTTTTTGGACAGCTAGGGCATTCTGCCGCCTTTCCAAGCACCCGAGGAGAGTATGGGTACTTAATCCGTGAACAACTAATGCCTCATCGTCGCCAATAATTCTACCGGTGGAGCTAATCTGGTGCCCCTTGAGCTCATCTGGTGCCCACTGAGCTGGTATTGGCCACTTGAGCTGATCACGTGCCCTCTAAACTGATCTGGTGCCC
Source organism: Lepas anatifera (assembly GCA_034440635.1). Taxonomy (NCBI): domain Eukaryota; kingdom Metazoa; phylum Arthropoda; class Thecostraca; family Lepadidae; genus Lepas; species Lepas anatifera. The sequence goes on from JAOTON010001459.1 coordinate 66,552, forward strand.
GTTGAGTCAATCTGGTGCCCCTTGAACAAATAATTATGCCTCTTGAACCTAGCTAATGCTATCTGAGTTAGTCTGATGCCTCCGAGCTCGCCTGGTGCCCTATTAGCTGTTTTAGTGCCCCTTGAACTGATCTGAGCCCCCTGAGCTGATCACATGCCTCGTAGAGTTGATCCCCTGAGCCAGTATGGTGCCTCCTGAGCTGATCAGGTGCTCCCTGAGCTGGTCTGGTATACCCTGAGCTGATCTTGTGTTCTCTGAGCTGATCTATGCCCCTGTTTTGGACTGGGGGCTAGGAGCTGATCTGGGCTCCCGGACTGATCAATCTGGTTCCTCTGAGCAAATATGTTTCCCCCTGAGTTGAACTAATGCCCCCTGAGTCGAACTGGTGACTCCTGAGCCAACATTTTGCCTCCTGAGCCCATCTCATGCTCTCTGAGCTCGTCTAGTGCCCCCTGAGCTAGTTTGGTTCCCCTGAGCCAATCTAGTGCCTTTTAAGCTGATCTGGGCCTCCTGAGTTGATTAAGTAATTTCCTCAGCAGCTCTGGGGCCCTGAGCTGAGTTGTGCCCACTGAGGCTGATGAAGGCCCCTGAGCTGGTATGGGGCTCCCGGGCTGATTAAATGCCTCCTGGCTTGATCTAGTACCTCCTAGTTGATCTGTGCCCGGAGCTAAACGGGGACCACTGAGCTGATCCCTTGCCCTCTCTCTGAGCTGATATGGTGCTCCCTGAGCTGATCTAGACCCCTGCTCTGGTCTGGGGACTAGGAGCTTATCTGGGCCCCCGAGCTGATCGATCTGGTGCCCCCTGAGCAGATATTGTCCCTGAGCTAAATTAATGCCCCCTGAGTTGATCTGGTGCCTCATGTGTCATCATTGTGCCCTCTGAGCCCATCTGATGCCCTCTGAGCTAGTCTGGTGCCCCCTGAGCTAATATGTTGCAAGGCCCTATGAGCCTATCTGCGGCCCATCAAGCTAGTCTGATGACCCCATCCCCATCTTTGGGGCCACTGAGCTAGTTTAGTCCCGGGCCAAGCATGAGCTCTGGGGGGGGGGCTCTGATCCACACCAGGGGTCCCCTGAGCTGTTCTTGAATAGACAGAGAATAAGAACACAAGGCCAACTCCCCATCACCTCGGGGGTTACGGGGCTAGTCTAATCCCAGGGGGCACAACTGGGGGAATGAGGGACAGCTGCTCTGGAGGACTCTGATCCACACTAGGGGGCCCCTGAGCTGGTCTTGAATAGATGGGGAATAAGGACACAGTGCAATGTAAAATGGAGCTAACGCTAAAACGGCTTGTGATGCCTAGGCACCCCGGGTTAAATGAATTGCTTATTATACTGGTGGATTCTGGGGATGGGTGATAAAAAGGCATGTACCCCTGAGCTCAGAGCACAGTCCCCTGAACCAGGATTTGTACTAATTAATTTAAATGAATGAAGGACTAGTTTCTCACAATTTTCAGCCCTATCCAAACTACCAGCCTGTTTACTTTTTCTTTACTTCAACTGGGACTGATCCTTGAAAATATGGAACTTTAAGCGCGTTTAAAAGATATCTCCCAAATTACTCCGGAAAAAAATTGTACCTATCCGTCCAATGTCACTATGCCACACCTCCTCCCACGGCCCTTGTGGGAGCCGCGGAACTTAATCCGCGTTCAACCTGGGCTCACTCGTCAGGACACAACCAGTGGGCATAAGAAAGGAATTTTCGACTCCATTATGTCTTATCTTGCACATAGTGACAGATATCACAGGCTCCGCTGAATTCTCTGATGTCAAGCACTTGCATGAGTTGGCTGATTTGTCCTTAAATCTATCTCAAAAAGTCGTGTTCTGAGTATTTTCATGAGTTTTTGGTGACAGTTTTCTTTTTCTGGTTTTTATTCAGTTTTCCTTTTCCTTCAATGCTTGATTTGCATTTTCTTGGGCCAAAGGTACCCAAAAGTTGACATTAACTAAGACATAGTAAGTTTTTTAGGTTACGTTAAAAGTGCCCTTTCTCTCCCGGGGTGCCCCTCAAAGGTGGTGTGCCCCCACACCAAAGCTCTGGCTGCGCCCCTGATCGTGGAAAGAAATAAGCTCAGATTTGATTATTTTAAGACGTGTATGTAGCTTTGGGATGTCGCCCAAAAATACCTGCCGAACATTAAAATAAAATGTTCCCTGTGCTATAAAAGGCGCAAAAAGCGATGAATAACAGATTTGGTGTAATGAAGGGGTGCCGCCCCCAACGCCGCCGTCCCTAAGGGGCGCCGCCCCCCACCGGCTGAGCACCCCTAAAGATTTTTGGAAAATTACACCCCCTGGTAGAGGTTGCCAGATCATGACATCATCCACAGGCAGATATTTATTTCTTTTCCTAGAGGAGTATTTTAAAAATCAAAATATTGAGCTTAATGTACATTTTTCAGAGAAATCATGAGTGGTTTCATTATTTTCGGCTTAAAGTACGCCTAATTACACTAAATTCCAGGATTCAACCAATGTGCCACATTCCCTTTAAGGAAACAAACTCTGGAGCAAGCATCAACACTGACGTGACAGTTGTTTGCCACGTTTTCTCAAAGAGTAATGAGAAAATCCCAAGATTCTGAGGAGCAGAATCTGCGATGATTCCGTTTTGAAAGATAGTCATTAACCCTTAGAGGTAAATATCGGATCAGTGCTGGGTTACCCGATCTCTCATTACGGCGCCAAAAAGATCTCTGGTTCCTTTCAAATATATGTTCAGCGAACTTTCAGTTCTAAATCATACCTTGGGCTACATTGGAGGATGTAAAAGATGCAAAGAAAGTGTCGCCACAGGCATGAATCCGAGATTTGGGGCAGGCGCCCCCACGCCCACCCGTGGGAGCCCTGCAACAGCTGATTCCGTGTACTGCGGTACAGCATCCCGTCTGAGCCACACTCCGAGAACGGAGCGAAAAGCGGGGCTGGCGGCCAACACGTTTAAGGTATCTTAAAAAATTTCGGCAGATACGCTGCTGAAAGCCGTGTCTGCCTAAATTAATTGCGTGTATATATATATATATATATATATATATATATATATATATATATATATATATATATATATATATATATATATTAGACAATGTTTAAATGTAAACTTTCAACTCGAATTTGAAATAAAATTTGCATACGCGTCGGAAAGGGGGGGGCAGGGGGGCCAGGCCCCCGCTTTTTTGGCCAAAAATTTCCTGATCTCAGTCAAAATAAGAGAATGCCGGACATTCTTATATCCAGCTGCTGCGGAAGGCAACGAGGAGCCCAAATTCGAACAGTTTTTGGTAATGATGTTGGAAGTTTTTTGTCAGCATCAGGTTGAAGTTTGACTGGCCCCCCCACTTTTTGCCGGTGGCGACACTTATGAAAATTTGAGCCAGAGATGTGAATCCAGCTAAGCCGATTGGCGAAGTTACGCATTGACACAACAGGGTACCTACTGTACCTACCTACCTACATGCATACTATGGGAAGAGGTCCCGAGGGGGCAGAGGGTTAAGGGGTCAGGGCTGCCCCTAGATTTTGGGGCTCTCATAGGCTTTGCATATAGGGCTTGAATTGCTGTGCCAGCATTAACCCATCCAAGACGCCCTCCCTGGGTCGAGAAGAAGAGATCTCCGGTCTTGATACATGCGGAGGTGGGGTGCCAAGCATACTCTCCACCAACTGTATTGGTGGTTGTCCCAAGATTCGTAAAGCAGCGGATTAGATCAGCAGAGGAACCAGCAGCAAACGCCTGCTCGCCTCACTGGCGAGTGAGCGGTTAGCTCGAAAGCATTGCAGATCATGGGCAGCGGCGGCAGCGCATGACAGGGAGCTGCACCTGAATTTATAATGACAGATTTTAGTTTTGAAACACACGAGGTCGGCTGGCTTGCAGTGTTTTTTCCTCGAAGATTGTCTCCTCTTGAAAGCTGGGGGTGGGGACAATGCCACCACATCCTTAAAAATAGGGGGCAGCTACCTCCGCTGCTCCCCCTCCGTTCCCACCTTGGTGTGTGAGATGTTTTGAGCCATCCATGATTCAGTCACCATGACTGCGGGAGTTGACTTACCACAGCCGCAGTCCCGGTCAGCACCCAGCTCACCGGCCTGGTCCGCCATGTTCCTGGGCGAACAATACCCACACCCGGCCACAATGCCTGCAGCTTGTTGCTGCCATTGGACAGCAGCACTCCCATTGTGTTGTAGGCGAGTCTGTGATTGGTGGATGCGCCTGGACGGCGTCCGGTGGTTGGCTGAGGCTCGGCGGCCCGCCAGAATGTGCCGGCCGTGCCTCCAGCCTCCCAGCAGTTGGAGCTGGCGTCCGCCGTGGAGTGGGGAGACAGTCCGGGAGACGCGTTCAGGAGACGACGTAGAGGTCAAACGGGAGAGATAGCAGCCCGCCACCAGTTGGAACGGCCTGGAGGTCCGGCTGTCCGTAGGGAGCGGCCACTCACCCTGACAAGAGGACTGGAGGTTCTGCTGAGAGCAGGTAAGCAGCAGTGCATCACTGTAAAACAATGGTGCCTAAACGGTGATATGTGGCCCGATTTGATGTCACTGGGTTATTCTGAACCACCCACGTAGGCCTGGGAATTCGAACCGCAAATGCTATAGTAAGAAAACATTGATACGTCCAGCCGCCATTAATTAACGCGCATCGACGCGCATTGACGGGGGCGGGTACCCAACCCCACCCCCTCGGGTTTTTCGGAGACAGCATAAAAACGACGGCGCCTAACGCCACCGTACTTGGTATACCTTTTCTCTCGTCATTTGTACAACTTTTGTCAAAGTGTTAAGGTCAGGTCCTCTCAGGTCAGGTCACCAGTACAGGTCAAGTGACCTAACCTCAAAAAAAAGTTTAAGATAGCATAAGTCGGAACAGGGTGAACTTATCCGAATGAAACTCATATCACATAATGGGCCCACCAATTTCTCTAAAATTTGTTCCGGTGTTTTTGATATCGATGACCTAAGGTCAGGTACGAGCCATGACCTTCCATTGGAAGTACATGGGAAAAATGGTTTTAACTGAATACCTTAGTGACGAATGGTGATAGAGCGTTTATTTTAGCTTCATTAGATTCGCCTTGTCTCTGCAGTTCTAATGATTTGCATTTTATCTAATTTGACCTTGACCTGAACTCAGGTCAGGTCAAATCAAGGATTTGACCTAGCAAGGTCATATTGTATATCATTTGATTCGGCTTGCTGCGTGGATTCACATGGTTCAAGTTGTTTTGCTCTATCTTTACTTGTTCAGACCGAAACTCAGACCGAAACTTTACTTTACTCAGGCCGAGTTGTTACGACCGAAACCCTTCATTTACATGTTATCCCTGTGACGGCATGTTTTGACCTCTAGTGACCTTAAATGTGACCTGAAAAAAATGTTACGAATATTTTCCATGGAGAAGTGGATGGGCTACCCAACGCCGTTTACTGTTTTTTCGCTACCTAGCGTGATTCTTGAGAACTTTGGAGGGGGCGGGTCCCCGCCACCCCCGTCAAAGCGAAGGGAAGCTCAGACCCCCGTCAATGCGCATGTTAAGGCTAGCAGATTCATTTTATCTTACCTTCAGTATACTTTCCAGGACCTGGATATATTTTGAAGGATGAAGGCATTACCACAAGGGCCGTATTATTTGCTTTGTTGAACGCCCCAGATGATTTTTTGCGAATAGACCGTTCCATGTTTTTCGCAAGATTTCGAGCGATTCAGATTCTTTTCAGCCATGTCCTGAGAGAAACTGATGTCATTGTCGGCAACGAAATTGTTACATCTATAATAATTGTTCGGCTTAACGACACACAAACTGCCAAGGCTATACGGCGTCGCCAACTATACCCTGTTTGAAGAAATTTGAATCCAAACAACTTATTTAGCGGCTCTGCCGGGAGGTGAAACCGGGACCTGTAGTTCTGCTGACATTGGTGCCATCCACTGGGTCACTCATCTCAGACAACGAAATTGTGTGTATCTGGCTTTTCAACGATGTTTTTTATAATTCTGTAGGGGTCTGAAGGACGTTTGAATTTGAGCCATGAATGCTGTGCTAAGGCAGCTTAAATACCATCCTCATTGGTATGGGACAATAGAGTCATGGTACCTTCGTCATCGCACATGGTCATGGTACCTTGGGCATAGGGGAGAGGGGGAGAACTGGGACGAAAATTGAAGGCTGATTTTAGAAATTTGCAGAAAATCAGTGACTGATTCCATAATATTAAAAATGGTACCGTTAGATAGAGCAGACAATTCTCTTTCATTATAAAATGTCACAGCTTCCAATACTCAAAAGGTATTTGGCCAATGTAACGAAATATAAAAAACACCTGAGGTGGAGAGTTGGGACAGGCCCAGGAGAACTGGGACACACAGCGGGGAGAAGTGAGACATACGGGGGAGAATTAGGACATGGACCGACGTGTGATATAATATACAAGTGCATTTACCCGTGCTCCACCGGGGTACCAGGGCCACCCCTGCTCCACCAGTGGGGGGGCATCGATGCCCCCTCTAACTCCGAAAATATGGGGGTTAGCACAAATCTGCAAAATACATTACAAAGCTCGTGATAATTCAGTATAGTTTTACGTCACATGTTTTAATGCTCAGGTCAATGGCTTGGTCTCCAGATATCAAGTTAGGTCACAGACTATTTCTACTAAAATATGCAATGCCTAAGAAACCTGAGCATATCTCTTATGGCATTAGAGCTATTGACATATGGTCAGGTAAATTTGATAGGAAAATGTCAGAGCTTTTTCCGCTATGAAGAACGAAATGGCCTCCCTCCAAATGTTTCACCTCCAAAGGGCACCTCTTGACCTAACATGGCTTAAGGTCACAAAAGGTCATAAAGTGGCCTAGCCGTATAGCAAATGGAAGTCAAAGCTGATACATAAACAATGACATTTAATTTAGCGCTCTAGCTTGATTAGGCCAAAATTTATCGTCAACATACTGTGTTTGACCCATGGTGACTTGTGATTACCTCAGATAGGTGAAACACAAAAATGTCCCCTGGAATCCGTGAAAGGGTGGTCGAGAATACTTTTTGAGCAATCTGAGAATTAACAATCATTTTCTATGGCAGCTTTTCTCATGTTTTTTGTATGGGAGAGGTCACCTCGTGACCTGATCTCAGGTATCCAAATCAGAAATCCAGGACATAAATTGTTGTAGACCCTGGAGGGGCCATCAAGTATAGAAAGTTTCAAATCAATTGGCTTGAAAATGTAGCTATAGTTGAGCTCAAATTTTGAAGTGAGGTGACCTTGGTTGACCTTGTCTGGTGACCTGACCTAGTGTGGCCTAGGGTAAAAAACTTCAGGGATAGTGGGAAAACAATGGGGTTAGAGGTAGACATCTCAACCGCGGTGCTGCGTCGCGTCATTTTTTCTGTTATTTTGAAAATTCTGAGGAGGTCATCGATGGCCCGGTGGGGTGAGGGTTAGCATAAATTCAACACACGCTTTGCATGTTCACGGTATATGAACATATACGTCAAATTCCACCAGAGCCGGAGGAGAACGAGACATATTTCCACATCTTTGTAATATGGTCATAGATGAACATAGTTCACCTGACCATTCGGCCCCACATCACTTCTGTCACGATACAGGTCACAAACCTACGAAATTTGACCAGGGATGGCATCCGTGCACGGCACACACGCCTAGCCTGTCCCAGCCCATTGCACGTCCCGCATGTATCCACTCTTCAGAATACCTATCCAAACGCAGGACACATGGTGTTATAACAAAATATAAAATGTTGTTATCTTAATAAAAATGAAATGCTAGTTGGATTTTAAATTGCAGCGTGAAATGGTAAGGGCCCATATTAATTCAATGTGTGTAATGAGGATAAATAACTATAATTAAAGATAATACCTTCAAAGATATGATAATCTTACAAATCCTACGCTCGTAAATGACTACAAAATAACCTTCTTCCATGGACTATAATCAATCGCATTACATATAATCTATATTTCGGGGAAGTGCAACCTTGCGGGGAGAACTGGGACACTGAGTCCTACTTCTCCCCAGGTCACCATTTTTAACAAAGTCTTCCTGCACCGGAATTCTATCAATCCTAATGTTATGTATTTCAGGGCATTACGTCTCCATAGTATACAGAAATACAAAAGCGCGACAACAGCCATATCACAGTTCTAACAATCACGCAAAACAACTTAACATACCCTCAGAAAAACAAGTTTTTGCTGACACTCACGTATCGTGACCACCGCCAGACGAAAAGGGGAAGTATCACCATGGTGATGTGCGAGCAGTACGACAGTAGTGGGGTCAGCAAAAAATAATCGAGAAAACAGGCAGCTTGCGGAGAAAACGGCTCTGTCCTACTTCTCCCCCGTCCCAGATCTCCCCCCTCTCCCCTACTTCCTGAGGTCTGAATACTTTTAGAAAGATGAATACATTGTCGTAGATGCAAAAGTATTAGCTTAAGGACTTAAACGCTCAGGAAAAATTGTTTGAACAAAAAAGCGTCGATGTTTTTTTTGCAGGCCTGCGGCGAGCGGTTTCCAATCCATTCTAACCATACCCAGAGGAAAGCTGATGCCATTCCCAATAACGCATCGGTGTGAAGCTGGCTTCTCGACGCTGATAATCAAAAGCAAAGCTAGGGACCTATGGGAGCTTAGAAAAAATATTTGCGTTGCGCCCTATTTTCAACAAGACTCAGAAATAAGCGATTGTTGAAAAGGAGAATTAATGGATGCAAGCGCGGTCTCAGCTTTGTTTGCATAAAAAATAGCATTATTCCAGCTTAAGTGTGCAAATATGTGCAACAAAAGGATTGGAAAACTTATATAATGGGTTTTAAACTGAGGAAGCAATTTTGTAGTGTGCCTAGAAACCACTATTCGCATGTTTCATTTTCCCCAAAGTTTTCTATATTGAATTTCCGCACGCTTCAAAATTGAAAATAAGGGACATTATTTCCTGATTTTAAGCCATGAAGGAATCCCTTCTATTTGGCAGTGCATGTCACGCGATGCATGTTAACAAATGTCATGCTTCCTGCAAAGTTACATGCAGTAAGCAGCTGAGCTTCATAATGATACCTGGTGCTAGGTCAACCTAGGATAGTAAGAAGAGGCCATGTTTTTATTTTTGAGCTGTTGAATGTGGCAACAAAATGTGGTTTCTTGAATTTCAGTCCTGTTTTCATGAAAAGTCCGTGTTAGAAGTTCAACAAGGTGTGACACTCCCTTTAACATCATGTTTGCTATGGATGGGCCCATTCAGTTGTTTTAATTTTACAATGGTAATCAGTGTGGGCTGGAAAAAAACGCTTTAGATACTGACTGATACTGTCCCTGGGTTCCTACCTTCAATTAAATCGCCCAGCGTTCAGACGTGTTCCTCAAGGCGTGTGTGTTTCTGAATCAGGATGCACTATTTCTAGTTTGGAGATGACTTTCGCCCCCGGATATGAATGACCTCCGCTATCTTTCTATTGTGATGTCATTTTGAGTTTTCTCAAATCTGTATTGATAGCGGTTGTTTTGGAAACATTATGCCTCAATGCCCAATCGCGAAATGGACTCCGAAAGGTGTTTCTGGTGTGGAATTCAGCGCGTTACGCCTATATCGTTAAACTTAAGCTGCACTGGTCATTTAGCCTCCCACATGTTTCAAATATATGTTTCTTCCCTTACACGAGTTGCATGTAGGTACAATATTCTGGGGGTGGTGCATTTGCTCTTGAGGCCAGGTTCGCAGGTATGGTAAGTCTTTGAGCCAGAAGGGCACTGGGATGCTGAAATATCGGATCGCACAAGATTGCTCTTCAGGGTGTTTCTGCATTGCCAGGGTATACGTTGGGATCAGTTTTCCTAACTAGGGGTTGACCTCGACACAGAGAGGTTCATCTACGCGCTGGAGTGCCAAGTGGCCGTCCCCTGAGATACTGCGTCGCTAGTGCTGTCGTTGAGGCCGCTGAAGCTTGAGTCGTGTTTACCTTCATGAAGTAGTCAACTCTTGAGCTACGTTGGACATCGCTTTCGTTGTAGTTTTTCCTGTGTTTTCTCGATAGAGCTGGAAGTTGTCTTCTGGTTGGAGGACAGCTTGGTGGTTCGTCGAAATTATCCTTGAATTGCAGCCTTCTTTATCGACATTGGCAATTTGGTGGATGATAAATGAAAATGCCAGAGTGATTTTATGTAAAGCTTAGTCGAACATTTTTCATCGGCATCGATTCAATCTGAAGGTGGCCGAAAATCGTATTCTTTCCCATGTCAGTATCATCTTCCATAGTTCCATAGTATCATCTTCCAAATTTGCTGTTTCGGTGTTGTGAGTTCAGATGAAGGCTTTAAGTTGTTGGTAAGATCCAGTAAAAATTCTGCTGAAGTCATCAATGTACCTTGTGTACAGGTTCAATCTTCCTGGCGCATTTTCCGATGCAGACTCTTCTAATTTATGCATGAAGATGATCGTTTCTCACTGGGCGACTTTGCTTTCCGCATGACAATGCCATGTTTGCCATAGCTCTCGTCAAATCTAAAACAATTATACTCCAAACAATGTTTGTGAAGGTTAGTGACGTAATCAATCGTGAGTTCCAACAGTTCTACGTCATCTTGATGCTCTTGTACAGAGAACACATTCCACTGGTGCCACTGTCTCGTCCAGTGGAATGCTATTATAGGGGTTAGCGAATATGCGTCTAATAAATTTAATACCTGATATACAATTTAACTCTAAACAAACAGTAAGATGGCCAAGGTAGCCCCCTCCCCCAATGCCCCACTTCGGAGGCGGAAAGTCACACAAAAATTATGAGTTACACAGGCTACTCTTTGATTTGTATATCCATCACGACTTTCAACTTATACGCAGAGGCGGGAAGCTCGCCAAAGCATCAGCCGGAGATGGCGCCAGGTCTTGAACTCAGACACCGGTAAAGTGCGACTCAGATCTATCGATGCAAACTAAGAAAGTTGCAGTGCATGACGGGGAAAACATTGCTTTGTCCGCTCTAAAGTTCGGTTTCAATCTCTTAGGTGATATCTTCCGTATTGTGTCCAAATTAATTCAGTATTTTTTTCAAACGGATGCCCTTCCTGGCTTTAAATCCGCTGGTGATAGTTTTAACCCTCGCCCCACCAAGGGCCATCAATGGCCCCTAAGGTTTTTTCAGACTAACAGAAAAACGACGAGGCGCTGCACCGCGGTTGAGGGTTCCTACCTCTCACCCCATCATTTTCCCACCATCCCTGACAATTCTTACACCGGGTCGCACAAGGTCAGGACACGAGGCGAGGTCAACCAAGGTCACCTCACTTCATCTTTTGAGCTCTACCATAGCTGCATTTCTAAGCTGATCGATTTCAAACTTCCTATACTTCATGACCCCTTCAGGGTCTACAAAATGTATATCCGGAATTTTTCGATTTCGTGACCTGAGATCAGGTTACGAGATGACCTCTCCCATTCAAAAAGCATGGAGAAAAGCTGTCTTATGATTTAAAAGTCACAAAAATGATTGCAAATGCTCAGATTGCTAAAAAAACGTTCTTGGACACGATTTCATGGATCCCAGGGGCGATATTTTCTCTTTGACCTATCTTAGGTCATCACAAGCAGGGGTGCAGCCAGGGGACACAGGGGGCACGTGGCCCCCCATCGGTGCCGGAGTGTCCTTTGATCGCTAGGCGGTAAACCCCGTTTGGGCCGCGCCGCTCGAAATTTAGTGCCCTACGCAGTTGTACCTAGATGCAACTAGATGAATATTAACGACTGCGTTAAATATAAGTTAGGATGCCCAGACAGGACAATACGGAGAGAGCCAGCCAGCACACGGCTGGTTCATGAGACACGGGCCGACGCACTAGAGCGACGATAACGTCCTACGCAAACAATAGGGGACCGGGCGGCCGAGGGGTGCTGCGTGGCCTCTGGCAGCCCAGCGGAGAGAGGGGAGACAGACAGAGTGTGACCCTCGGCGAGGAAGGACCGTGACGCATTACGCTCACATTACGCTCAGGACAGATCTTTCGTCCAGCCGGATACCATGACAGGTAGGTTGCATGGTTTCTCGTGACGCTCCGGGTGTCTCGTGTGAGGGTGTGTATCGACGTTTCGAGCTTGGCCTCCCGGTTTTATAAAACACTACTGACACGGCCTGCTGACGTCACGGCCTACTACACGGCCTGCTGACATGGTCCGCCGAGGGACGCCTCCCGGTGTCACGGCCTACTGACACGGCCTGCTGACATGGTCCGCCGAGGGACGCCTCCCGGTGTCACCGCCTACTGACTCGGCCTCTTGACATGTTCCGCCGAGGGACGCCTCCCGGTGTCACGGCCTACTGACACGGCCTGCTGACATGGTCCGCCGAGGGACGCCTCCCGGTGTCACCGCCTACTGACTCGGCCTCTTGACATGGTCCGCCGAGGGACGCCTCCCGGTGTCACGGCCTACTGACACGGCCTGCTGACATGGTCCGCCGAGGGACGCCTCCCGGTGTCACGGCCACTGACACGGCCTGCTGACATGGTCCGCCGAGTGACGCCTCCCGGTATCACGGCCTACTGACACGGCCTGCTGACATGGTCCGCCGAGGGACGCCTCCCGGTATCACGGCCTACTGACACGGCCTGCTGACATGGTCCGCCGAGGGACGCCTCCCGGTATCACGGCCTACTGACACGGCCTGCTGACATGGTCCGCCGAGGGACGCCTCCCGGTATCACGGCCTACTGACACGGCCTGCCGACATGGTCCGCCGAGTGACGCCTCCCGGTATCACGGCCTACAGACACGGCCTGCTGACATGGTCCGCCGAGGGACGCCTCCCGATATCACGGCCTACTGACACGGCCTGCTGACATGGTCCGCCGAGGGACGCCTCCCGGTGTCACAGCCTACACGGCCTGCTGACATGGTCCGCCGAGGGACGCCTCCCGGTGTCACGGCCTACTGACACGGCCTGCTGATATGGTCCGCCGAGGGACGCCTCCCGGTGTCACGGCCTACTGACACGGCCTGCTGACATGGTCCGCCGAGGGACGCCTCCCGGTGTCACCGCCTACTGACACGGCCTGCTGACATGGTCCGCCGAGGGACGCCTCCCGGTGTCACCGCCTACTGACACGGCCTGCTGACATGGTCCGCCGAGGGACGCCTCCCGGTGTCACGGCCTACTGACACGGCCTGCTGACATGGTCCGCCGAGGGACGCCTCCCGGTGTCACGGCCTACTACACGGCCTGCTGACATGGTCCGCCGAGGGACGCCTCCCGGTATCACGGCCTACAGACACGGCCTGCTGACATGGTCCGCCGAGGGACGCCTCCCGATATCACGGCCTACTGACACGGCCTGCTGACATGGTCCGCCGAAGGACGCCTCCCGGTGTCACAGCCTACTGACACGGCCTGCTGACATGGTCCGCCGAGGGACGCCTCCCGGTGTCACGGCCTACTGACACGGCCTGCTGATATGGTCCGCCGAGGGACGCCTCCCGGTGTCACGGCCTACTGACACGGCCTGCTGACATGGTCCGCCGAGGGACGCCTCCCGGTAGCACGGCCTACTGACACGGCCTGCTGATATGGTCCGCCGAGGGACGCCTCCTGGTATCACGGCCTACTGACACGGCCTGCTGACATGGTCCGCCGAGGGACGCCTCCCGGTGTCACGGCCTACTGACACGGCCTGCTGACATGGTCCGCCGAGGGACGCCTCCCGGTAGCACGGCCTACAGACACGGCCTGCTGACATGGTCCGCCGAGGGACGCCTCCCGGTATCACGGCCTACTGACACGTCCTTCTGACATGGTCCGCAAAGGGACGTCTTCCGGTATCACGGCCTACTGACACGGCCTCGGGACATGGTCCGCCGAGGGACGCCTCCCGGTATCACGGCCTACTAACATGGCCTCCCGACATGGTCCGCCGAGGGACGCCTCCCGGTATCACGGCCTACGAACACAGCCTCCTGACATTGGCCGCCGAGGGACGCCTCCCGGTATCACGGCCTACTGACACGGCCCCGGGACATGGTCCGCCGAGGGACGCCTCCCGGTATCACGGCCTACTAACATGGCCTCCCGACATGGTCCGCCGAGGGACGCCTCCCGGTATCACGGCCTACGAACACGGCCTCCTGACATGGTCCGCCGAGGGACGCCTCCCGGTATCACGGCCTACTGACACGGCCCCTTGACATGGTTCGCCGAGGGACGCCTCCCGGTAGCACGGCCACTGACACGGCCGGCTGACAGAACGGCGTGAAGACTTACACACCTCACACAGTCATCAGTCGGCACGCCGTTGTCACGAACTTGACCCACAGAGCGTACTATTTTCTAAGCTCCGGCCTTCAGCTCAAAACATACATCTCCTGGCTTCTCAGACGGGGCGCCGGTAGCACCATACAAGCCGTGCAGCTCGCTGATGGCAGGGCCCGAGAGGTGATCGCCCAGAACCACACCCAATTCCTGACCACCTGGGATCACGACCAGGTTTGGTCTGAGGCAGCCGCCGTCGGCAGCCCCCGTACTGGAGGAGGACAGGGCTCAGGTCTGCCACCACCCCAGCATTGCTTTCGATTTCAGCGTTGCCACTGCCCCACCCCGTGCCGGCGGGTCGCTTCCACGTCCCAACCGAGCCGGCTGGCACAACACGGCAGCGCACGGCGTCGGGACAGCCGGCCGTTTCCACGGCCCAGGCGAGCCGACCGGCCCGGAGGCACCGCCCCACGCCAGCGTCCGATTCAGCCGAGGGCGCGCCCAGCAAACAAAGACAGTGCCAACCTACCGGACTGACCGGGCCGTCCCCGCGACTACGGGCGCCACCGCCGCTGACGGCGCCGAGCGTCGGAGCGACAGTGTTTGAACGGGAGACCGGGGTGTTTTCCGGGCTCAGGGTGACCACACCTATCAACGTCTCAGAGCTGGAGAGGTAACTAGCCCAAATCGATTCCATTAGTCCAGGGAAACGTACCCCTGTGATACACCGTTTCCGCTGCGGTGCCGACATCGGGTTCGTGGCCCCGCCGTCTCCCTTTTGTAGAAATAACAGTTCAGCAAAGCGCGTGCCAGTGGCGTCACGGCTGTCATTGGGAAAGAGGTTCTGGCCGACCAAAACCAGGGGGCCTTTCCAATGCCCCCGCTCGCGGGCTTTGTAGTAAACGCACCGTCGGCTCAAGACAAACCGGACGGGTCTGTCAGACACATACTAGACCTCTCCCAGCCAGCCGGCTAATCCATCAACGACTACGTCAATCCCGACGACTTCCGCTTACAGTATACATCGATAAATGACGCATTCCGACTCATCACCTGCGCGGGGGGGCCAACAGACGCTCCTATTTAAAGCCGACATCCAATCGGCTTTTAAGCTCATACCGACAGCCTAATTAATGGCGTCTGCTTGGCTTTCAATGGCAAAATTCCTACTTCTACCAGGTGACATTTCCGTTGGGTAGTAGGTCCTCGCCCCGAATCTTTAACGACTTTGCCGACTGCCTGGAGGGCTTATTCCAATCCGGGACGGACACTGCTTTTATAAGGCATTGTTTGGATGATTTCTTCGGAATAGGTCCCGCGGGGCATGGCCAGCGCAATCACGCATACCATCACCTTCTTTCTGTCGCTTGTAGTCTAGGCGTGCCATTAGCCACAGAAGTGCGCCGCCCCCAACACAACCATGGCTCTGCTTGGCGTGGTTTCGGACACCGCGTGACCATCTCTCTCCCATTGGACAAGTTGGATGGCCTCCGGGCCTTGCTGGGCAGCTTGCAACAACGGAACAAATGCACACACGGGGGGGGTGCAGTCAGTAGCCGGGAAACTGGTCCATGCTGGTGTGTTCAGCCAGGCCGCGCTCTCACGCGGCGTTTGCTCGACCTGGTGTACTCGGTCCGGCACCGGCAGCACCATGTCCGCCTCACAGCGGAGGTGCGACGTGACCTGCTCTGGTGGGACAGGTACCTGCCAGAGTGGAACGGCACGTTCCCCCTCTTACCACCAGTGGCGACAGACACTGTTGAGGCGACGCTGCACACCGACAGCTCACGATGGGGCATGGGGGCCTGGTGCAACGACGACTGGTGGCAATATCAATGGCCGCCACACTTTTCCGTGCTCGCCACACCGTCCATGACCTGGCTGGAGCTGATACCCGTCCTTGTCGCCTGTCTCTTATGGGCTTCACATTGGCAGCGACAGCGCGTACACCTGCATTCCAATAATATGGGAGTAGTTGGGGTTCGGAATCGAGTATGGTCCAGGAACAGCCGTATCATGACCTTAATTCGGCACCTCCTGTTTATCACCGCTCAAGCCCACTGTGTCATAGACATGTGCTTTGTTAGTACTCACCAGAGCGGCCCGGCTGACGCCCTCAGCAGGGGACTAACGAGTCGGTTCAGACAGCTGCGCACCTCCGCTGGACCGGACCCAACTCCCCTGCCAGCGGGACTATACAGCTATTTGCTTAACCCAGAAAAAAAACATTACGGCTCTGACGGGACTGGGGTTATAGAGCCTCGAATGTATGTAGAATGTTGACCTCTGTAGGAGGTCAACATGCAGTGCACGTGCGTGCGTGCGTGAGTGTGGGTTTGTGTGCCGATACTGCTCACCTATGTACCCCCTCCCCATCTCCCTAGTTTTTCCGCCGAGAACAATAAACGTTTTCACGCACTCCGCCAGGGTTTTCCCTCTCTACATTCTGTCCCGTTGGTGAATTTGGCGTGATTACCCTCGTTACGCGGGATAAATATCACGAGAAGGTGGAGTTAACGGCCTTTATCAGCCAAAGTCTGTCAACGGCGAAACGAGGTATCGAGTGACTGGAAGGCATCCTAAATGAATATTAACGACTGCGTTAAATATAAGTTAGGATGCCCAGACAGGACAATACGGAGAGAGCCAGCCAGCACACGGCTGGTTCATGAGACACGGGCCGACGCACTAGAGCGACGATAACGTCCTACGCAAACAATAGGGGACCGGGCGGCCGAGGGGTGCTGCGTGGCCTCTGGCAGCCCAGCGGAGAGAGGGGAGACAGACAGAGTGTGACCCTCGGCGAGGAAGGACCGTGACGCATTACGCTCACCCACCCACCGCCCATATACCCATCATCTTTAGGATGTAGTATTTCCCCACTCGCCTATCATACTGGGTTAGGTATAGGCATATTCATTATTTTCATCCTACCACACTAGTCGTTCTCTACCCAGGGCGTGATTACCCTCGTTACGCGGGATAAATGTGACCTCTCCCATTCAAAAAGCATGGAGAAAAGCTGTCTTATGATTTAAAAGTCACAAAAATGATTGCAAATGCTCAGATTGCTAAAAAAACGTTCTTGGACACGATTTCATGGATCCCAGGGGCGATATTTTCTCTTTGACCTATCTTAGGTCATCACAAGCAGGGGTGCAGCCAGGGGGCACAGGGGGCACGTGGCCCCCATCGGTGCCGGAGTGTCCTTTGATCGCTAGGCGGTAAACCCCGTTTGGGCCGCGCCGCTCGAAATTTAGTGCCCTACGCAGTTGTACCTAGATGCAACTAGACTGCATTTAGCGATTAAAACTATGTATTGTTTGACAATTTAGTGCCTTTTTTGGTCAGCTAGGGCATTCAGTCGGCTTTCCAAGCACTCGGGAAGAGTATGGGCACGTAATCCGTTTCCAGCTAATGCGTCATCGTCGCCAATAATCGTATGGGCGGACCTAATCTGGTGCCCACTGAGCTGCTATTTGTCCATTGAGCTGATCCCGTGCCCTCTTCCCTGAGTTAATGTGGTGCCCCGTGAGTAAATCATTGTCCTCTTGAACCTATCTAAAGCTCTCTAAGTTAGTCTGATGCCTCTGAGCTTGCATGGTGCCCTATTAGCTGTTGTAGTGCCCCTTGAGCTGATCTGGGCCCCTGAGCTAATCTCATGCCTCCCAGAGTTTATCTTCTGTCCCCTGAGCCAATATGGTGCCTCTTGAACTAATCAGGTGCCCCCTGAGCTGGATATTGATGCCTCCTTAGATGATCTGGTGTCCCCTGAGCCGGTCTGGTGCACCCTGAGCTGATCTATGCCCCTGCTCTGGTTTGGGGGCTAGGAGCTGATCTGTTCCCTGGGCTGATCGATCTGGTGCCCCCTGAGCAGATATGTTGCCCCCTGAGCTAAACTAATGTCCCCTGAGTCGATCTGGTGCCTTCGGAGCTAGCATTGTGCCTCTTGAGCCCATCTCATGCCCTCTGAGCTAGCCTGGTGCCCCCTGGGCAAGTTTGGTGCTCCCTGCTCCAATCTGGTACCCTTTAAGCTGATCTGTGCCTCCTGAGTTGATTAAGTAATTTCCTCAGCAGTCCTATGGCCCTGAACTGAGCTGGGCCCACTGAGGCTGATGAGGGCTCCTGAGCTGATATGAGGTTCATGGGCTGATTAAGTGTCTCCTGACTTGATCTGCTACCCCCGAGCTGATTTGGGCCCCGAGCTGGTCTGGGAAGACTGAGCTGATCCCTTGTCCTCTGAAGTGATATGGTGCTCCCTGAACTATATAGACCCCCCGCTCTGGTCTGTGGACTAGGAGCTTATCTGGGTCCCCGAGCTGATCAATCTGGTGCCCCCTGAGCAGATATATTACTCCCTGAGCTGAAATAACGCCCCCTTAGCTGATCTGGTGCCTCCTGAGTCATCATTGTGCCTTCTGAGCCCATCTGATGCCCTTTGAGCTACTCTGGTACCCCCTGAGCTAGTACGTTGCCCTTTAACATGTGCCCCACTGGGAGGCGAAATTCGCCCCCCTCCTGGTTTTCCCTAGATAACGCAAAAAAACGAAGAGACGCAGAGCAATGAAGCTTACAGTACCTTATTCCTGATAAATTTTACGCGTCTGACCAAATTTTTGAGATCAGGTCATTTCAGGTCAAGGAGCTATCTAAGGTCAAGCGACCCGACCTCAAAACCTAAAATCACGAGTTTGAAGCAGCGCCTAAGGAATATGTGCCAACCGATCAGTTTGAAACTTTCACAATATGATAAAGTCATTGGGCTCTACAAATATTTTATCTCGGCATGGTCTCTCCTGGCATGGCCTCCCCTGATGTCCCCTTCTTCATGAGTTGGCTGATTTGTCTTTAGCTCTATCCAAAACAGTCGTATGTTGGCTAATTTAGTGAGATTTCGAGGAAAATTTTTTTCGGTTTTAATCCAGTTTTCCTTCTCTGTCAATGCTTGATTTGCATTTTTATTGAACCAAAGGTACCCAAAAGTTAATATAAACTAAGATATAGTATAATTATTAAAAGGTTTGATACTACGCAAAGCCAAAGGTTGTATTTATCATACCACCGGCTTCGGAGCCATCTCAGTCCCATTATCAAGTAACAAAAACAAGATATAATAACACAAGCTACATAACTACACAGTACATATTTCGGTAAACTCTGTCGAATCGTCTTTGTGATGCTGCTAGTTGCTCAAATATAAAACATAATGCGTGAATGCTTTCTTCCTTGATCCTCATTTTTGCTTGAGAAGGTCCAAATACGAAATTCCAAATACGAAGAAACCAGGCCCCATCTACAAAATGGAGTGCACAGATTGCAACAAGATCTACATAGGAGAAGGCGGAAGAATGATGGCAATTAGGTCTGCTGAACACAAAAAGTCACTTAAAGCCCTGAGGGAGATGACCTTAACTGACAGGCAACCCGAAGCCACCGCCGAACGCTCATATGAAACAGGGCATACTATTGATTGGGACGCAGAAGTAATCATTTTTTTAAATTATTTAAATTTTGTTCAAGTTGTTCCTGGTAACGCTGCTGGAGTCGGAGTCTTACTAAAGTCATCAAGGGACTTGTCACGGAGACCCCGACCCCACCACCCGAACGAGCAACTCCCTCAATGGAGGGTTAATTTAGAAGCCAAAGTTTAACGTCCCAGAAATCACAGGGACGGCCGCCCCGCTCAGGTCACCCTCTCACCAGTCAGTTGCCAGCCGACCTGTACGTCGGGTAAACTATTGAGCGCCGGAGCGTCTCAGGGGAACGGATCCCAAGCCTGGACATGCACTGCCACTGCATGATTCTGAGCAGCGGGCCGGAGCCCAACGCTCTACCAACTGAGCTACCGGAGCGGCTACTTTCGAATCCAGAACAAAACAACGCCAAATTAAAGAAGCCATCCAAATACAAACAACAGGAGAAAACTAAATCGAAATACATAGGCAACTACGTGTTGTATCAAGGCTGGCTCGACCTTCTCAAGCAAAAATGAGGATCAAGGAAGAAAACACTCACGCGTTATGTTTTATATTTGAGCAACTAGCAGCATCACGAAGACGATTCGACAGAGTTTACCGAAATATGTACCGTGTAGCTATGTAGTGTGTGTTATTATATCTTGTTTTTGTTACTTGGTAATGGGACCGAGATGGCTCCGAAACTGGTCGTGTCATAAATACAGCCTTAGGCTTTGCGTAGTATCAAAGCTTTCAATAATATATTTCACCAAAGCCATGAACCAAACTGAGAATAAGATATGGTATGTTTTTAGGTTAGGTGCCCTTACCCCAGGGTGCCCCTCAAAGGTAGTGTGCCCCCCCCTTATACCAAAGCTCTGACTGGGCCCCTGATCACAGGTCACCAGGGTCAAAAATAGTATTTTGACGATAACTTTTGATCTAATCAAGCTAGAGCGCTGAATCAAACGTCATCGTGTATGTCTCGTCACTGGCTCTCATTTGATTTATGGCAAGGTCGCTTTCTGACTTTTTTGTGACCTCAGGTCATATTAGGTCACGAGGTGACCTCTGGAGGTCAAACCAATAACGAAAGGTCATTATGTTCCACATATCGGAAAAAGGTCTGGCATTTTCCTATCAAATTTACTTAACCAGATTTCAATAGCTGTAATGGTATGAGAACTATGCCTAGTTGTCTTAAGCATTGCATATTTTAGTGGAAATAGCCTATCGTGACCTAACTTGACCTCTGGAGGTCAAAACATTGATCTGAGCGCTTAAACGTACCTAGCAAAACCTTACTGAATTCACACGAGCCTTCTAATACACTTTGCAGATTTGCACTAACACTCATATTTTCGGAGTTAGAGGGAGGCCATCGATGGCCCCCGGTGGGGCAAAGGTGGTGCCGGACCCCCGATGGAGCGCGGGTTATGCCTTTTGCCCAACTGCTTCTACGGGACAAAATTTACTTACATAGGAATGAGCATTTTTTGTTACACTGCTCAGCTGGAGACAGAAAAAAGGATGGTGAAAAACTGTCGAAGCGGTCAATCGATGCATCAGTTTGGGAAATGACAATCCCGTATTTGTGTAGATTTTGTGTCTGAAGAGGGGCGCGAGCATGTATTTAACCACATGATTGAGTCGAAACTTTGTTCAGTTTCGTCTCCAGGACAGTTATCTGGGATTTTTAGACATATCAGTATAATTGTTTAAATTTAATTGTAATTTCTTTATATTTGATTTCCCGTCGAAGTCATTTAAAGATTGTCATCATCATACTTGGGGTTTAGGGGCGCACCGACATCATAGGTCATACGGCGCCCATAACAATGAATTAAGAAATACACATCGTGGTATTAATTGGTTCAGTCAGTGTTAAAATTGCAGGGTGAGACACAGATAAAAAAACAAACAAACGAGTCGATGGTAAGACGAGTCAAGGAGTGAGGGATACCAGCAGTCCGTGCATTTCAGGAACGGCTGCCTCCGGGAGAGTAAATTACATGAAAGCTAGCCTTGTTTAGGAATAAAACAATATTGGAAGTGTCAGCAGTGCGGAATTCTCCCAACAGATCCTCCAGTGAAGGAGCAACCGGCAGATATCGCGCCCTCTCAACCTCGTAGTCGCAACAATCCACTAACACGCGTGTCACCGTGAGTCGCCCGTCGCACATAGGCCCTAAATGCCTCCATCCGTGGCCAATGTTACGAAAATGCAACTTTTTCACTGCACTTGAAGCAGGCATGGAAAACACGAACCGTGCTCTGGAAGTCATTGTAGAGTTGCTTGAAGTAAGCACTCGGGCGCCCCACCCGCAGACCAAAGATCTGCTGCGAAAACTACGTAAATTTCAAAGTGCTTAAAATCGGCTGGGTGCCTAAGTGCTAAAAGGCTGGCTTAGAAAGAAAAACCAAGCTCAAATATACCTTTCTGGTGCCTCCTGTTTTGTTGTTCGTGGTTACGCCTATGAATTTATGGCAGACCAAGATTGTCATATCGTTGTATATGGATTAAATGTATATAGTTTGCAAAGTTTCAAACTAAAATTCCACCACAATTCATAGCGCCATGGCAATATCTATAAAATATATTACGGACATCTTAGGCTGGATTGAGTTGCTCCAAATGCCCCTCTTTTCAATGTCATGATTACGCCCATTTAACATCAAAACATATATGTCGAATGCCATTTTCTGCGTCATTCAATCATCTGTCAAATGAGCTCTTTTGTAAAAAATCGGGTGGAATTTGAGGTATTGCGAAGGAATTTTCCACGAAAAGTAATAGCCCTGTTCCAGCTGTCAGCACAGTTTTGTCAGCGCCAATCAGCGGGCCGCGTTGCGCCTACGTCACAGGAATGTAGCCTCTCCCCCGGAACTACTTCTAGAGGTTTTACAGGCTGATGGCCTGCTGTTTGCGCTGCTGAAAAATAGTAAGTGCACGAAGTGGCCGTCTAATATTTTTTAATGGAATAAAGGTTTAAGTTCCCTTTGCTTAGCACAAACAAGAGGCGATTATGGCGCTGATGTTTCTTTTTTGGAGGAGAGGGTGGAGGTCCTGCTGACAAAACTGTGCTGACAGCTGGAACAGGGCTAATATTGGCCACGGATGGAGGCATTTAGGGCCTATGTGCGTCGCAGCGCGGGCCCGCCGGCGGACCATCACATTTAAACATTGTACCTAATGATAAGTCACATACAACATCCATGTGTGAAAACTAGGTTTTGGGAAACTGAAGGTGAAGGAGAAGTCGCCAAGCTGAAAAACCGGGAAAACAAAGAAAAAAACTGGAACGCCCTGGAACACCGGAAGGGAGTCAAATATCTCCTTTGTTCTTTGCATTGTTTATTAATGATCTGCCAAACGAAATTCAAACAAATTCTTTGCTATTTGCTGACAATGTGAAGCTTTACCACCAAATTCATACTCCGAAGACTCAGAACTGCTCCAGGCTGATCTAGATAGACTGGCTAAGTGGTCCGAATCCTGGAAGCTAAATCTGAATCCCTCAAAATGTCATTCGTTTAGAATCACTTTAAAAAGGAACCCCATCCCGGCAATGTACAAAATTCGAAACACACCTCTGGAGCACATGGACAAAGTTCGCGACCTCGGCATTTGGTTGGATTCCAAATTGAACTTTTCAGAGCATATAAACATCATCGTCAGCAAGGCAAACAAGATGTTGGGTCTGTTAATGCGCTCTCTTCAGACTGGCCGAGGTGGTGGAAGACTTAAGGAAGGACCAATTTTGGCTGCATATTTTGGCAATGTTCGATCAATTCTGGAATATGGATGTGTCACCTGGGGCGGAGCTGCAAGATGTCATTTGGACAGATTAGACAGGGTTCAACATAAATTTTTTATTTGGCTCGCATCCAACATTCACACATCTCGACCATCTCAGTCCTTGTCATACCATGATCTCTTAAAGCTCTTCAAAACTAGCAGTCTGTCCCAGAGGAGACTCCAGTAGGACATTTGCTTCGTATTAAAAATAATAACCGGGAAGGTGGACTCCGCCTTTCTGCTCGGGTGCTTCCCACTCCATGTACCTCAGCGGCGAACCAGGGGGATGCAAAGCCACCTTTTACATGTTTCCCTGCCCCGTGCGGAGACCGTCAAAAGAGGCTTATTTCGCAGGGCAGCGATTGCTTTCAATGGCCATCTTGGACGCTGTCCCGAGGCAGACCCCTACGCTTCTACCTTTAGGAGTTTTAGAGCCAGGGTGAGGAAATATGTTAAAGCTCATCCATTTTAGGCTTCTTATCTTATTTTATGCCGTTTTCATGTCTTAATGTATTGCAGTGCTTCTGATGTATTTTCATATGCTTCATATTCATAGCTTCCTGTATATTTTATATCGAGTGTTTTATATTATTGTTGCAGGAATAGGTTGCATTACATTGTTACACGGTTGCATTGTAAATATTCATTGGTGTGCTGTTTTATTGCTTGACTTCAGCTGTAATTGGATTTCCACATACCTGTTGCTGATAAACCTGAATAAATGAAAATAAATGAAATGAAAATGAAAACTGAAATATGAAAATACAAAGTAAAAACTTTAAAAGGGGAGAAGTAACGCCCGGTAACTGTTTTCCAAACTTCCGTTTTTTCTGCGACGATGACTCCCAAGAGCCAACGGTTTTCTGCCTGGTTTTATATCGAATCTAGTCTATTTTAACTATCTAGTCTTTCCGCCCAAAAAGGTCTTATAACACGTCGATGAAAATCGAAAACTGAGACCAAAGCACCATCGGGATTGATGTGCAAAATAGGAAGTTTCGAGGGACTAAGTCCCTTATTTCTCCCGGCTTGACCTAAACGTCTCTGGTCCCCAATATTTCACGGCTCCCAGGCTGCTCCCAGGCACTGCTTGAATGTGTTGGTGTGAAGGTTTTAACTGAGTTTCAGGGAGTTTGGATTTGCAGGTTTTTCGGAACATGCGTTTTGTTTGTGCTCCACCTTGATGGTTGGATTTTGGCAGTTTCTCAATGAGCTACCCTCACTTAGCGTGTTGTGAATTTAGCTACGTAGTCCGTTTTATCTACTTACCGTACCTAGTGATCTTTTACACCAATTACTAGGTTTCACCAGTTGTGTTTCTGACGCCACTAGACTTTTGAGTGCTTCATTTTTCTCATTGTAGATGCTGGGAGTTGAGTTGTATGGCTTATAGCAACTGGAATATTTTTTTATAAATTTTTGTGTGTTTTTTATGTTTTTGCGTTCCTGTTTCCGGGAGCATTTTTGTGTTAGTAGCAAGTATCATTCATACAACGCACTCACACTCTGTACAGAGCGGAAGTTTCCATTTGCCGGCAACCTTACGGGACGGCGGCACCGCACTCGGCGGGCCATAGGCTGCTCCAGTCTCCCCAAGCCGCAGCGCCCGGCATAGGCCGAGCCCTCACATGAGAGCCACGGGCGGGAGACCAGACCGGTGGATCACTTTAAAGGCCGATCAGGCCCGTGCACCCACAAACAGGGACACCGGCTGGCACGGCGTTGATTCCACTGCTGCGGCGCGCACTCCCCAGTGTACCGCTATCTCCTGGGTAGGAGGCGGCCGCGGAAAAGGCTGCCACAGGTCAGCCTTGGTCCAGGGGCCTTCCACACCCAAGCGTGACGCCTTTGCCAGCTGCGCCACGGGGGTGGCAAGTTTTTGTGTGTTTGTCTTCGGTTTCCGTGGATGTTTTACATGGTTGTCTTGTAGCTACGTCTGAAAAGTTTGGTACAAAGCATCTTTTCATTCCCAATTGATAAGAAGTATCATTGTTCCTTGCTGATTGATTTTATCCGCTTTGGGATCCAGCTTGTTTCGTAATTGTTTTTGGTCCTTGTTCCAATCAAAATGACGAAAATAACTGATTGTAATCAAGACGAGCTTTCCGTTTTGTATATGCGCATCTTCTTGGCCCTCTTAGTTTGCGAGTCAGAGGATGCTTGCCCCCGCTCCTCCCCAATATTACGGAAGTGGCTCATGTCCGCCACCTGGTCAAAGGTTAAAGAGGAGCAGAGTAAAGCGGCAGCTTTTTGCGAGCGATATCTGAAAAATTGATGCACTTTACACCAATCTTAATTTAATAATGAAAACCATAGCTGTGCAAAAATGTATTAGGTACGTCACCAGCCTCGTGGAGGAGTTGGCACATTTTTTAAGCTCTGTTTGTTCTGTTGGATCTGTGTGCTGCCGAACACCGCCCGCTGAACCCGCCGGCGGGCCGTGCGCTTTTAGCCGCACCTCCGTCGCTCGCCCCGTCAGGCGTCGCTATCGGCGACGACGCTGCCCCCCGCGTCGCCGACGGGTGGGGAGGGGGAAACAATGCGGTCTATCTGAGACAACAAAGCGCAGAGGCAGAGCGTGTAACGAGACAGGTCCGATCGCCACGCTCGGCGCCGAGTGACTGGCGCAGAATGGGCCCTCTGTTGCGTCGGTGGGGCCCACCCACGCTGCCCAGCCGGGCCCGGCTCTCGGAGAGATGGCTGGTCTCCCTCTACCAGAGGTGCCTGGCCGCCCGGCCGGAGCCCTGGACCAACTACATGCCACTCTGGAGACGTGGGCGCCCATATTCCAATCTGTTCGACTTGAAAGCCCACACCACTGCATCAGCTTCTGATATCGTGGCATGCCTTTGAATATTCTTGAAAATTTCGTATTTTCATTATTTAAGGGCTGTGCACGTGCGCACGTGAGACGTGGCTGGTGCTGATAGAGTGCATTAATTTGTTTCTTCTTTTTAAGCAAATGTTCACATCAAATTTCAGCTCAATTGAGCCGCTAGCCTAAGATATTGAAGAGTGGCGTGCACGTGCTCACGTTGTGAAAGACCCCAAATGTAAGCACTGCTATATTGTTCTGAGATCAGCCCGAGTATGCAATAAATTTCACCCGGATCGGATTCAGTTTGTGAATTAGACCGTATATGTAATATTCGCTCACCCCATTTCCGTGCACCTACGCACGAGGTGGTTCGACTCGGGATAGAAACAACCTGTCACATAACCTATTACACACTGGCCTGCTATTTTCATTCAGCGATATGATTGATCAGTCTGTAGGGCCTTGAAGCCTCCCCTCACGGCATGTTTTTGGCGATGCGCTTTAGCTTTTCACTGGCGTGATGGTCAGGCCGACCTGGGTTAGGCAGAGTCCTGTCGCTCATCATGGTATCCTTATGTGGGGAGACCTGTTGTTGTTGGTTCCCTGGGGCCGGCCGTAGCTCGGGGGCACTTGGTGACATATGCAGCGTCAGGCTCAGGCCGCCGCGGCCCAGCCGTCCCGCAGCTGCGCTGGGTCCAGGACGATGGTGCTGAAAAGACGTAGCCTCGCGCACGCCGAGAAGGCTCCTTTATTTAACGTTTTATTCATTATTTAATGTTCCTGCAGACCGAGTGGTGAGGCAAAAGTTTCATATAATCGGGATGGTAGGTCACGGCTACCTCATATGAAGGTCAGGGTCAAAGGTTCCAGCTCAAGACCATACATGCATTTTAAAGGTGATTGATTCCAGTGTTTGGGTCAGATGGCACTACTCAGTATTATGTATGTTATGCTATGGGGATGCGTTGCTCAGTGGTAGGGTAACTGCCTTCTGAGTCACAGGTCCAGGGTTCAACACGTGCATTGGCGGGGATCTGAGCCACCTTCACTTGACGGGGGACGGGTACCCGCCCGCCCGCCCATGTTATGCTATGGGGATGCGTTGCTCAGTGGTAGGGTAACTGCCTTCTGAGTCACAGGTCCAGGGTTCAACACGTGCATTGGCGGGGATCTGAGCCACCTTCACTTGACGGGGGACGGGTACCCGCCCGCCCGCCCTCCCTAAGATCTCAAGAACCACGCTAGGTAGCGAAAATAGAAAACGGGGTTGGGTAGTCTATTCACTTCTCCATCGAAAATATTTGAACCATGTTTTTTTCAGGTCACATTTAAGGTCACTAGAGGTCAAAACATGCCGTCATAGGGATAGCATGTAAATGAAGGTTGTCGGTCATTACATCTGAACAAGTAAATATAGACCAAAACAATTTAAACTATATGAATCCTCGCAGCAATCCGAATCCAATGATATATATATATATATATATATATATATATATATATATATATATATATAATATGACCTTGCTAGATCAAATCGAGGATTTGACCTGACCTGAGTTCAGGTTTTTTTAATTAGATAAAATGCATATCATTAGAACTGCAAAGACAAGGCAAATCTAATGCAATGAAAATAAATGCTCTATCACCATCCGTTACTAAGTTATTCAGCTAAACCCATTTTCCCATGTAATTCCAATGGGGAGGCCATGGCTTGCACCTGACGTTAGATCATCGATATAAAAAATACCGGAACATAATTTAGAGAACTCGGTGGGCCCATTATGTGATATGAGTTTCAATCGGATAAGTTCACTCTGTTCCGACTAATGCAATCTTAAACTTTTTGAGGTCAGATCACTTGACCTGTACTGGTGACCTGACCTGAGATGACCTAACCTTAAAATTTTGACAAAAGTTGTAAAAATGATGAGAGAAAAGGTATGCCAATTACGGCGGCGCTACAAGCCGCTGTTTTTGTGCTATCTCCGAAAAAACCCGAGAGGGTGTGGGTACCCCCGTCGATGCGCGTGTTAAGTCCCGGCAGAGCCTCTGAATAAGTTGATCTGATCCCCAAATCCCACCCAACAGGGTAAGAGTCTGCGACGCCGTATAACCATGTCAGATGATGTGGTTAATCCCAACAACTATTACTTTATTGTTAAAGTCATTCAATGTCAAAGTCAAAGGTCTTTTGTCAAAGTCAAACCGTCATTTCCCGCACAAAGGCTGCTACAGTGACAGTCATTTTGTACCTAGGTTATTGAGAATATGTAATAAGTCCTATTGTTACAGGTCGGTGGCGTTGATTGACCTTGATCTCAAAATGCCAGAGTACATTTTGTGGGACCTTATCTCTATGACAGCTTGCTTTCAGTGTACTCCCGGCTTCTTTCCGCACAATGACGGCATTTCAAATAGGTCTCCATCACGACCCAGATTTGACTTTTATGACTTCGTTTGCCCTTGAAGATATTGACCTAGGTCAATGAGAATTGGCTATGCAGTATGCCACTATGACTCCCACAGGCCCCTGAACGGGCGTTTTTCTAACACTCTTGGTTTCTGAGATTTTATAGGGCCACTGTAAGACCCCCTCTACTGCGCGTGTTAAGGCAGGTCCAGACTCACTTGTTTGGTGGCAGTGCCTGGGGTGGGGCGGAGGTCTTTGCGTTTGTGCTCTGATGGCTTTACAATAGCGGCGGCTTTGTCGCAGCGACGCCGTGTTTGCTTACGGGTGGCGGCGTGGCGGGGCGCACCACGCCGGAAGCCGGCCGCCCCGGGCCACCTGTGCCGGCGGCCCATTCCAGATGGCTTGTGAGCTGGCGGCGGCACATTGTCGGTGGCTCTGTGTTGTTTGGTTCTGGAAACACGGGCTCGGCATCCAAACGGAGCCGAGCGGGCCGACTGGGTCTCCGATGGCGGCTGGCGCGGAAGGAAAACAAACTGCGGGACGCTGCAGTAGCGGGCTGCTGCAGCGGCGGGCTGCTGCTGAAGCGGCAGGCTGCTGCAGTGTAAAACTGCCGCCCAAGTCAGCTCATCAGTCTCTTAAACTTCCAGAATTTACTCTAAAATACTAGATCATATTCTTTCTGGCGATGATCGAATGTATTAGTGAAGTGGCCATCATGGTGTTAAAAATATCAAGGAACAGTCATACAAAGTACGGCAGTGCCATTTTGTCGACCATCTCGGAAACAAAACTTGGCATGAGGGCAGTGGCGGATCTAGCCGGTAGGTTGGGAAGGGGGGCAAACTAAGTATGATCATCATCATCAGTTTATTTGGGTGCATCCCACAAAACAAGGCATTTCATGCACCCTGCCAAGTAAGAAAAAATCGAGTTGTGTAAAACATGCGTGACAGAGTAAAAGTGTAGACAAACTCCATACCCTCGTTAAATCAGACATTCAAAACATCGCCTCTTAAAACCCGCAACAGACCGTGTCTGAAGCCGGATCGACTAGCAGAGTGACGTACTTCAGGCGGAAGAGCATTGCAGCGGGCTGCACATGCAAAACTCAACCTACGCTTTCCAGCGTTCGTCTTTGCGCGTGGAGGACGTAGGTTGCCTATTTGGCCAGTGTCATGATGATGATTAACATATTTAAACAATGTTCTCAGAGAGTGGTCAGAATCTTATGTACAAGACACTGTTGATGGTACTCAGTAAGTTGATGAGAATTGAGCAGACCAGGCTGCCTCACATCACGAGATATATGGTCAAACTTGCGCTTTCCGGTATTTACACGGACACTAAAGTTAACGAGTTTTTCAACACGAAGCAGTTGTGTGGTCTCGCATGTACCATAAATAGAAATACAATATATTATGACAGATATGACAAGACCTTCCACGACTTGTTTCAGAACTCACTTTGGTATGAGGTGGCGCACATGAGTAAGTGCAATGAGGACTCCAGTGCATTTAGCTGTCATATGATCAATATGGTTTTGGAACGAAAGATGACGGTCCATATAAATTCCGAGGTTTTTTACTTCACGTGATTCTGATACGACTGTATCACCCACACGTATGCTCACCTGCGGATGGCCCCTGAGCATAGCTCTAGCTCTGGTACCCATAACCAGGACCTGTGTTTTGGACGCATTGATCTTCAGCGAATTTTGAGAGAACCAACTTAGCACAACGGACAGATCTTTCTCAAGAGATGAAATCATACTCTGCAGGTTCACTTTATGGCCTGATATCAACAGCTGTGTATCATCGGCGAATTTGATAATGGAAGACTTCTCGGCGTACAGACTTAGTTCGTTCGCAAAGATAGAAAACATCAGACAAGAGGTAGATCCGCCTTGAAAAACCCCAGATGTGATCGGGAGAGGTTTCGACAAAATCTTAGACCCCTGTAAGATGAGTTTGAATTGTTGCTGGTGGTTTCTAAGGTAGTCTTGAAACCAATGAATATTTACGCCGTATACCTAACTCAAATTTTTCGAGCAATTTGGCATGGCTAATAACATCAAAAAATTTGGACAGGTCCAATAATACGAGAATCGAGATTTGTCCGTCATCCATAGCCCGGTATACCTTGTCCGTCACGACAGTGAGTGCTGTCTCGGTAGAATAGTTTTTTTCTATAACCGTGCTGCGTTTGGGAAAAAAGTCCCCTATCGTTAAAGTAGGTGCTCAGCTACCTGTGCACCAAGCGCGCGGCAATTTTTGTGATCGCAGGTAATCTTGTTATGGGGCGTCAATTTGATGGATCAGAAGTGTCTTCCCCTTTCGGTATCGGTACAACAATACCATGTTTCCACAGTCGTGGTCAGTAAAAGTAAAAAGCACATAGCAAAAAAATCACGGGGTGAAAGATTTTGCCTTTTTTATTTAATTTAACTAAACGGCAGGTTTGGCGGTAAATCCAAGTCCAAAAGCAAGCAAAAAACATCTTGGGTTGAAAAATGTGGCCACAAGATGCTTGCTTTTGCTTTCCAAGACCCAATGTTTACACCGTAGTTGGCTGGTTCTATTTTAAATTGAAAGTTGAAGCACCAAAACTTTGCTTATAAGCTAAAAAGGAATCGGGGCAAGAAGGAGGTCGACCGCTGGGCGGGGGGGCGAAAAATAGTTTTGCCCCGAGCTTTTACGTTTCGGGAAACAAATGCCTTTTTGCCCTCCCCATGGATCCACCGCTGCATGAGGGGGTGGGGGCAAAAGCCACCACCAGACCATGTTTAGGTTAATTATGTAGTTTCTGTTCTGCTGTTCGAGAATGCTGAAATGTGTTTAATTATTTCAGATGTCTTCCAAACGGAAGTCGCCACCTTCGAAGCTGCGTGCGCTGCCGGCTGAGCTGACCACCAATCACCCGGAGCCGCCAGGAAGCTCTGACGTCACAGTGTCGGATGATGGCACTGAGCCGGGCAGAGCATCTCCACTCTACCGGCGCCACTGCAAAGACATGGAGAGCGTTCTTCGAAAGCTATCCTCTAAGATACTGGACGACATCGCTGTGTCCATGTAAGATTTAAGTATAAGTATATAAGTAACAATGCATCCCTCCATCTTTTTTAATAAATACTTTTCCCGTGGGTGGATTGAGAAATAACATGAGATGAGCTCTAAGTTTTTTTCCTGTCAAAGTGGAAATTTTTACCCACAGGATGAAGTAATTTTGAAAACACATGAAGTGCGGAAAACACTGAATTCCACTCAGTTTTGTCTATGAATTCCTTGACAAAAGGTTTTGCCAAAACTTGAAAACAACACCGGTGTTTCTTATGGATCGTGTTTTTCTATGGTCTTAAAATTTTCTTATTGACCAGGGTGTAGGAACCGTTTGAAAAGTGGGAGGTCAACCTTAGAAGGGATCCACAGCCCAAGGGGCCCATAAATATGAGCAGTTTTGAAATCGCTCCTATGGTGTCAAGAAGGCACACGTGCACACAGGCCTACACTAGCTTTTTCCATACATGACTTCTTAAGCTCTGTCGCGCCGTTACCTTTCATTGAAGAGCACAGTGGTGTGTTTTTCGCTGGAACTGGCCCCTGTCGTCTTACTTTAAATGGATTAGACTCTTCACTAAAGGCTGGCTCCGTACTCTCTCCGGTGTCGAATAACGAGCCGCCATCATCTTTAAGGATACTGACTTTCATCCTATGGTCAGTCATGAAGCGACTTTAAAAACAGCGTCCGACATGGCACCAATACGAAATATATCAGACTTAAGTGGTCTGACTGAAAACACTTAACAGCACAGGAAACAGAGAGGTGGACGTTGCTTTCGATCCACTACCATGGATATTTTGTTTCATAGTGCGGCATGATACCTATAGAAATGCTCGATGGACAAGCATAATATAGGAAAGAGAAGAGGTACATGGCGGGATTGGGAAAAAAACTGACGCGGGACGTGTGTTTCGAATCGACTACGCGGATTTGAGCAGGGTCGAAGGCCGAGGTAGTGCCCGAAGGGGACGGATACGGCACAACCAATGCGCGGCTGGGCAACTGACACGTGAGCCCTGGACCCGGCGCGGGAAGCCGTCGACGGACACATACATATAAATGAGGGGTGCCTCCTAATCGAGATCAACCATTGCGAAGGTGCTGGCGCCGGGATCGCACGCTGTGCGTGCTGTGGTATCAGCGAGCGCACGAACACTTTGACCGCTGACGAAACACGCGCAGCGATTGTTGGGGGAGGGGGCGGTCTGGCTCAGGGAGAAAGAAGGGAGGTAAACGGTGGGATACGGAATCGGGTTCAGTGGTGAATCAGTGACTAACAGAACTGCGGGGTACTCCACATGTAACAACTTTTTTAAGGTTGAAATCAGTGCTACGTTTGTTGTCACAACGGTCAACAATCACTCACTATCTCCGAGGTATGGGAGTATACACAGAGCCTGAGCAAAGAAGAACAGTTCTCAACTTTCTGGTTAGTCAAAATTATGACCAAGAAAATTATATCAGCAAAGGGACCTGGTTGCACTTTATAACTGAAGATACAAATATTTTGTAACAGCATTTCAATGACCTCACAAAATTTGGATGCCCGAGAGTCCGTAGTGTAACTCGACGATGGAATCGCCGAGGAGAGCCAGACGAAGCTCTTGGCTGTCGGCACTTCACTGCCGGGGTCTTCTTTTAGTGAGCAACGGTTACTTCGAATACATGAGTGATCCAATCTCAAAACAGACTTCAGTAATGCGTGCTCTCCATCAAGTTCGTATTCACAACATGTCTGGTATCGTACCATGGGGAAATTGCGTTTCTGCAAGAAAACCATTGGCATCCAAATCAAACAATTCACCTCATAGTCGCCCCAGTCTGATCTTTTTCCAGCACGCTTCTTCTGCACTTCTTCAAGCACTCGAACCGAGATCCTAATATCTGGAAACAGCCACCGCAACTGATAGAAAACACTGCCGAGCGCAAAACCATGCAAAATTTTTGCAGCTCACAATGGTCCGGAGCCAAACAACCGTCTGTTGTCCAGATGGTGACATAACGTGAACAAATTGTCGAATCTCTGTGCTGTCGGCTGTCGAAACATTGAATACTCGACATTTGTGACGGAGTTTCAGTAGTTTTTGGAGATCGCTATGATTTCATCTTACATATTTCTTTTCTTGAATCGTCGACTGTCTGCCCGAGATAAATGGACTTGTGTACAGCCTATGATGCACATGTCATCCCCCTAACCCTCAGTCGTAGCTGTAGGAACAGGGGGGAGGGCAGTGGTCTATGATCCCTCCAGTGTTTAAGATCTAACCATTAGCCCTATGGCCTTGACAGAAAAGAAACGACTTCAAAATACAGCTTGTCCCACCCCACACCCCACCCAAAAATTATATTGACGTTTTTGCACCTATTCCCTAAAGTATAACCGGATTTTATCACTCGCTGTCCGGATTTAGCTCACCAATGATATCGCATAACTAGCACAGTTTCAGTTGATAGTATTTCATGTTGGTTTCATCTCGATTATTTATAATTTTCAATGTATGTCTAATGTATATATATATATATATATATATATATATATTTACATTTCTTTTGTTCAGATTTACATCTCTGTTGTAAGCGGCAAAGTCAATTACGCCCCACCCTAGAATCATCTACACTGGTCAACAGCCAAAATGGATCCGGCACGTGAACACCTGTCTCTGCCTATTTCGATACCGCTGATTTCAAATTTAGTAACCGTTTTTGCCATCGGCCCTGGTTTCTTCTCCAGAGCATACCTGGTGTATAGCCCCAACGCTTTTCACACACTGTCATCAGCCTAGCCTTTTGTGGAAAAATATAGATCAAGGATGTCGAGAATCCGGATTTTCTGCACCCAGACAATGCAGCTTATCAATATACATGTGAATTTATTGCAACGGAAGACTACCTCGCATTCAAGTGCATGAACATTGTACATTGAACAAGGTTTACGCTCGGTCGCACAAGCTCGCCGGTATTGAAGACCGAGGGGTGACGTCGCAACATTATATGATAAGGATTTTATGTCAGAGTCACCTCCCTTGAAGGTCGAGTCTAAGTAAAAAGTCACAGGTCAAGGTCATACCATCATTTCAAGGTCATTGACCCTAGTGCCTTTGGTCGGATGATGCCGCCTAATATGACGTATACCATGCTATGACGTCATACGCTAGGTCACTCAATCTTGAGCTCACAGTCGCAAGTTCAAGACAAAAGTCATGGGTCAAGGTCAAACCTTATTTTCCGCCCGACGGTTGCCATCGTGCTAGTTGCAGTACACGTTAAAGGCAAAATGTAATATTCTGACGTCAAAGGTCAATGGCCTTGAACGACCTTGGCCTAAAAGTTTCAGAGAACATTGCCTCAGACCTTTCCTCTGTTACTTTAGGCCACTTTCTCTCCATATCCGCCTTCTCATCGCATAATCACGGCATTTACCAATGGCTACCCTGCACATACAGAAATTGACATATATGGCCTCGTTTTACCTTGAATATATTGACCTAGGTCTATGAAAATCGGGTTTAAGGTAGAATACCCTAGCCTCCACAAACACCTAAACGTTCATTTTCCTGGACCTCTTGGGTTTTGCACTGTCAATGTCACTGATTCCAAGTAGGCTTGCACAAAGACGACACAGACATACTGGATCCCAAAATTTTGATCTGATACGGCATTTCTGCTACCAGATTCATGTTCAGTGCCACAAATTACCCTAGAAAAGGACTATTTTATATTTGATCCACGACAAAAGTTAAATTTTGTTGACCAGTGCTGTCAAACATGGGCGCTCAACACCACTCCTCGATGGTCTCTGAGATACTCCCCGTCTCCTCGTAATATAATAAACAAATAACGAATTTAGCCTACGCTTTTACCGATTAAATGCACTGTGAGTATGAATGTAAACATCTTAACAGTAAACCATGAAATTCTCCAATGAAAAGCATCTACTCATGAAATGAGCAATCCTGAGAATTGTTTCAAAGCTCCGTGCCTTTGCAACGCACAGACCTGTAGTTAGGCTGCACCGCATTACGCTTCCTATGTGAAAACTGTGCCGCACTACATATCTTGTAGCTATACTGTGCCGCCGAGCCCACTTTGAGTCAGGCAGACTGCAGGTGTTTTAACCTTGTCTGAGCTTCATGTCTAAGAATGTCTGTTTTTCATGATGATTTACTATATGTATTCTTTGAAATTGTATTATGTGATATATTAGCATAACTCATACATTTATTTAAATAAACATTTTTCGAACATCTTAACTGAACTCTGCAGCCAAAAGTGAAGTATTTTCTGTCGTTGCACCATCAAGTTTCCCCTAAAACTAAACATTCTCACCACACCCTGTTCCGCAGATCACGGTCTTAGGACGTCGTATGTAACGAGCGCACTCCCACTTTGGCACCCCCGTGTAGCAATACCTAATGAGCAAGCGTCTGCGCCGAAAGTGAAAACGTCCCGATTTCACCTTCTGTGGTGAAGCCAAAGTTTTCCAAAAATAATATTTCATTGAAATCAGCGAATTTCCTCGTTTGCTTGTAGAAATTGTGACCTGTTTTTCTTGCCCTTTTTTAACATGTTAACATGTTTTGCTCCCTCAGTCGGCCGAAATTCCCCCTCCCCAGTGCCCAGAAATTGGCCCCCTAGTGAAATAGACAGATGACTTAAATTGACCGAATACAGACTCACCTAACGAAAATAAGACAGAACACCACCCGATAATTATAACTTTGTTCTATTTCTGGTCCCAAATTGGCAATCCACAAAAATTGTGTTAAACAATTTCCACCCGTGGCTGTCTACTCCATCGTGCGAAGAAGAAACCAAGCGTGTAGTTTCGGGAAATCCCGGCAAAACAGCCTCAGCATCAACTAATCACAATGGTGGAGATGAACGCTGGCCTACAACCAATCAAACATCCTGTTCTATCCGACCGGAAGCCCACATCCCAGCCAGTACCGTGACATTGCTTAACACTCTCAATTCCCACGCAGCCAGTTGTCAGCGCTAAGAGCTCGTTCGTGGATTACTGGACACGGTGTAGTCAAAGTGCGTAAGACTGGTTGCTGGTGTGGCGGTATGAGGTGCTTAGCATTTTTATTTATTATTGTGGTGGTGGCATACATAAGCGTCGCCACCGGTAAAAAGTGAGGCGGCCAGCCAAACTTCAACCTGATGCTAACAGCAAACTTTCCACGTTAGTGCCAAAAACTTTTCAAATTTGGGCTCCTCCTTGCCTTCCAAAGCGGCTGGTTATGCAAATTTCCGGTTTACTCCCATTTTGACTGAGATCAGGAAATTGTTGGTCAAAAAGTGGGGGGAGGATTGATGATCCCAAAAAATGTTCTGGTTACATGGATGGCGATAGCCACGCGGGGTTGGAAGGGCACCCCTTGCTTCCTATTAGATGGATAGTGTGCTAAAAATATTGCGTGAAGGTAATATCAAACTGTCAACAGTTAGTTTTAAACAGTGATACAAGTCGCTTTTTCTGTGGTTTTATGACTACCGCTAGGGGTCGTTTTGGCCTCAAATCTGGCTTTTGTGGTGTTTGTTTGGCTATTTTAGTGGAAATACAATTTTGCCCCTCTTTGGCCCTTTTTCTAACTCGGTTTGAACTTTTCCGCTGAAAAAAACCTAGCAGCCCTGGGCAGCATTTATAATCTCTAGACATGGAATAACAAAAAATTGAGAAACATTTTTTAACACTAACGCGTCTAAGTTTTATCAAACCCTCTCAAAATGGGGCCTTGCTCATTGAAGACACTATAATGACCAGCACAAGAAAGCCCCCCCTACTGACTTTTCCTTAAAAATGCCCTGCCGTTTTCTGCTCGTGATGGTGACGAACGGTGCCTTACCTAAGCCCTCAACAGCGCTCATATATTATGAAACGAAACACCATCGATGATGAATACTTGAGAAATTCCCCGAAAAAAAAATCCACGAAAAAAATGCGGCAACATTAGTCGACCCTTGAAATAACAGATCTTCCTGTATCCCAGCACGTGCTCAACCCATATTTCAGTTGTTACCTTCGGCATGGAAATATGGGTCCGCTTCGGCACGTGCCGGGAGCAAACTGTATACCCCACCATCACTAAAATTTAATATGATTATAGGACCGCATGAGCGCATATTATACATGCAAAATTCCAAGCTCTTAGCTTGCGTCGTTTTGGCTCAAGGTACTTAAGCGTGGCCATTAGGGGTGTCCAGATTTCGGTCTTTTCGAAAAATCGTAGAAAGCCGTGGTTTTTCCCATGGTTTCAAGCATTCTGAGTTCATATATGCACAATAAATCAGGTTTAAACAACATTTAGGGGTCGCGAATTTGATTTCAAAATGGGGATTTTGGCCATTTTTGCCAAAATTGGGACAAAAGTGCATATAACCAGACCGTTATGGATAGTATCAATACAAATGCATGTTTATTGAATAAAATAGCTCATTAGCTTTCGTTTGATACCAGTTTGGTATTAATACCACTTTTGGTTGACGTTTTATAGGCGTCCAATCATACAGTTATGGCCCGTCTCTGAGCGTCACTGACCTAGCGTGGGTTCAATTCCAGCTGCAGGGCACTCTACCGGAGGCAGGGAAAACGCTGCGATTGACTGCTGTTTAGCAAAATGCTACTGGTATTGCACCCATATTTTTGGACGCACTTCACAATTAAGTAGCTACTTGACTATTTAATTAGCTAATTAATTGATTAATTCAGATATCAATTGGTTAAGCCCTGCTTGTAGGTACAGTTACAGCTAATGATGCACATTCTGTTTTCAGGCCGGGACAGACGCTGCGGCCAATTAGGAAGTAAAGAATTGTGTTTCTGTCTGTTTGGCCTTTGTGTTTTGTATGGCATGGCCCAATCACAGTCAAGAACGTGGTTCACCACCACATCCGACTTGGTTGGGCACCCGTTACCAACCATAACGGGTGCAAAGTTTCCCATTTCCAGCCAGGTCCTGAGGCGTTTTCTCCACGCCTTACAATACGCAAAATGCCGGATGAGGCGTCTATGAATACTATTGACGAAGGTGAGCAGTTCTGGAAGATGGCGCGCATCAAAACATTGCAGCACAGAGCCCATAAGGTAAAGCTGACTAAGCTGTGGGAGATATGGAGGTGCTTGCAGAAAAGCAAGAGCGACGCCAGCTCTGACCGACGCGAGGTGTTTCGGAAGGCTCTTAACGAGCTGTGCGACATCGCGACACCTTATTCGCAGAATGGATACTGGACGACAGGCTGCTGATGCTCGCTTCGAGCAGGATATATGCTTCTATCAAAATAAACTCGAAGACCTTTTCAGAACCATCAGAGGTCTAGATAAGCTCCACGAAAGGAGAAACAAAAGGACGAAAGAGAAGATATGGAGCTGAGAACCGAGAAAAGGCGAGAAGAGAAAGCAAAGCAGAAGACTCATGAGTGACCAGCCGAAAGCAGTTCGCTCACAAGAGGAAATAGAGGTGGATGAGGACGAGACGGACGAAGAGCAGGACAAGACGTGGGCACCGGGTACGAAGCAACCGAGGAAAAAGGATGTCAACCTCATTCTGCACCAAAATATCATGTATCAGCCAAGACGCTGTATTACACCAAGCTCTTCATGTTTGTTGACCGGCTGGGCCTGAAGAAGAAGCTGTGAGCCGTGCTGCGTCGCATGGTGCGTGCACCAACGCAAGAAACCGCACCATGCGACGCAGCAGGGCTTACAGCTCCTCCTCCAGGCTCAGCCGGTCAGCAAACATAAAAAGCTTTGTGTAGTAAAGCGTCTTGGTTGATGGTAATAATAATTGTTAGGTTTAACGACGCTCCAGGTGCCAAGGTTATACGGCGTCACCATCTCTCACCCTGTTGGGGGGTAAGATTGACCTATTCAGAAGCTCCGTCGGGACTCGAACCTGGGACCGATGGCTTAGTGGATAGACGCGCTATCCACTAAGCCACCCATCCCCCGTCTTGGCTGATACATGATATTTTGGTGCAGAATAAGAATGACGTCCTTTTTCCTCGGTTGCATCGTACCCAAGTGTCCACGCCATGTCCT
Organism: Lepas anatifera; assembly: GCA_034440635.1. NCBI lineage: Eukaryota > Metazoa > Arthropoda > Thecostraca > Lepadidae > Lepas > Lepas anatifera. The sequence goes on from JAOTON010001459.1 coordinate 106,404, forward strand.
GCTCTTCGTCTATCTCGTCCCCATCCACCTCCATTTCCTCTGGTGAGTGAACTGCTTTCGACTGGTCATCCAAGACTTCGCATCGTCCCGGCGTCATCTGCTTTGCTTTCTCCTCTAGCTCTTTTCGGTTCTCAGCTCCATATCTTCTCTTTCGTTCTTTTGTTTCTCCTTTTGAATAGCTTATCCAGACCTCTGATGGTACTGACAAGGTCTTCGCGTTTATTTTGGTAGAAGCTTATATCCTCCTGCTTGGAGCGAGCATCAGAGCTGGCGTCGCTCTTGCTTTTCTACAAGCACCTCCATATCTCCCACAGCTTAGTCAGTTTTACCTTATGGGCTCTGTGCTGCAATGTTTTGATGCGTGCCAGCTTCCAAAGCTGCTCACCTGCGTCAATAGTATTCATAGACGCCTCATCCGGCATTCTGCGTCTTGCTTGGCTTGGAGAAAACGCCTCAGGACCTGGCTGGAAATGGGAAACTTTGCACCCGTTATGGTTGGTGACGGGTGCCCAGCCAAGTCGTATGTGGTGGCAGATCACATTATTGACTCTGATTGGGCCATGCCATACAAAACACAATGGTCAAACAGACAGAAACGCAATTCTTTACTTCCAAATTGACCGCACTGTCTGTCCCAGCCTGAAAACAGAATGTGCATCATTAGCTGTAACTGTACCTACAAGCAGGGCTTAATTAACTGATATCTGAATTAATCAATTAATTAGCTAATTAAATAGTCAAGTAGCTACTTAATTGTGAAGTGTGTTCGAAAATATGGGTGCAATACCAGTAGCATTTCGCTAAACAGCAGTCAATCGCAGCGTTTTCCCTGCCTCCGGTAGAGCGCTCTGCAGCTGGAATTGAACCCACGCATAGGGCAGTGGCGCTCAGAGACGGGTCATAACTGTATGATTGGACGCCTATAAAACGTCAACCAAAAGTGGTATTAATACCAAACTGGTATCAAACGAAAGCTAATGAGCTATTCTATTCAATTAACATGCATTTATATTGATACTATCCATAACGGTCTGGTTATATGCACTTTTGTCCCAATTTTGGCAATAAATGGCCAAAATTCCCATTTTGAAATCAAATTCGCGACCCCTAAATGTTGTTTAAACCTGGTTTTTTGTGCATAACTTAGAATGCTTGAAACCATGGGAAAAACCACGGCTTTCTACAATTTTTCGAAAAACCGAAATCTGGACACCCCTAGTGGCCATGACATACGACGAACGGATATTTTATGCACCCAAATCAGTCAGGTCAGGGGACCCCAGACCAGCTCATGGGCCCTGAAACTAGCTTATCAATGGACCCCACCAGAGCATATTTTAAGCTATAAAGTGGTGAGCATTTTGCCCACCAGTCCCCCATGCTATGTCCACCAGTGAACGACCCTGAACGGCCCAGTGCCCACCAGCCACCAGTCTTTTGATCCTCTAGGAGTGCCCTTTCGGTGGGAATTCGTGCCCTTTTCAGCTGAATGCCCACCAGTCCCATTTCCTTAAAGATGCCCTGAACCTACATAAGCACAGAGCTCCCCAGAGGCTCAGCACAGAGGGCTAGGTTAGCTCAGGGGGCCAGATTATTTTAGTGGCCCGACTCAGTTCAAGGGTCCCCCAGTTCTTTTTTTAAAACCCATTTAGTGTTTCCAAGGCCGAGGAAAAATAACGTCACGGAGCGCCGCCGTACTGGGTACTCCTTATAATCATGTGTGCAGCATTTTCTCTAACTTTCAGGCCTGGGTTGTCTCAGCTCAGATCACCGGGTCAGGTCGAGTGACCTTACTTAAAAAAATTTCAACTGGCATCAGAGTTTGTTTAACCCGGCACCGCCTGGACTCTTTTCCTATACACGACCGCCTGGGGTTCCGACCGGACTCCCTTACAATCTCGGGAACCGTAAGTGAAAGGGGAAAAATGAAACTGCGCCGGAAGCTCCTTTCTGCCTTCTTCTCTGGAACCGAGTTTGATCCAATTGACCCGTGACGTCACAGCGGGCCAAAATGGTTAAAATTTAAACCCATTTAGAAAATCACTTATAACTCAGGAATCATTAGACCTAAAACAAAACAAAAGACACCAATGTCTTAGTCTTGAGCAAAGCATTTGAATGGTATGCTGACCAAGGCATGGCAGCAACAAGGCATGACTGACCTTATGGCAAGGTCCAAGCTCAAGACTGTATCTTGTTTCGTTTAAAAGTTTTAGACACAAACAACTCCAAAAATTGTGACCTTTGATGGTGACCGTGGCATTGATCTGACCTCAGAGTGAATGATAGCTTGCAGCTTTTTTGTTTCAAGAGCTTTCAAGTGATATTTAGAAACTTTGAACTAGTTCTTTTAGAAGCCGAGTTGCACCCTGGTTTTGTCAGCCTTATTTTAGAAGAGCAGAATCGCTTTACTTGGGTCTAGAAATGACGCCATGACTCGTTGATCTGACCTCAGCTGCTGCTATTTTTGGCCGTAAGTTGTCGAATTTATCACCCTACGGTTCTGCAAAGTGACATTTGTCCCATTTGAATCGACTCGGAATGATTTGCAAAAAAAAAAACGAGGGGGCCAATTGGATTCCAGGGTGACGTTTGTATTTCATACTATGACTTAGGGTCAGGCAGGGATCCTCTCCATTGGATTGACCTCTGCATTGCAAATGTAGTGAAAATACAAAATGACGGAAATGGATTCATTCTTATAGATACGGCTTAGAATGACTTCTACCCAGTATCTCGATAACTTAGGCCACTCTCAAGCGTCTGATCGAAGGCTTTAACCTGCGAGCTCTGAGGGCTTTGGTGCTACTTTAAAAGTATGCTCTTGGACTCGGGTGAGCAACTTCGCAAGGAAGCGTTACGTGAATCTATTTGTATACAATTGTGCCTGTTTTATCTTTATATCAACATAAGTTGGGAAGTAACCGTGCTCTGACCTTGGGTTGGGTCATCTTCGCGTGTTGGTCTGGGATGGCTATATTATGAATAGTTCGATTCCCCGTAAGGAGGGTATTCTAATCATGCCTAAAGCTGCCTTTAGTTTAACCCAGTCAGAATTTACAGTAAAAACCTGTTCCAAATCTGCCACTTTCTGTGGCCCGTTATGACCTCAATATTGTCCTGAGCAGCAAAGTGACTAATGTAACTCATAATCTTTTTTCTTGGGCTATACACAGACATTTTATTTTTGGTTTTCACATAGGATCCGAAATCGAGGGCGTGTTTGAAAACCCACGTTCGCGCTGGGGCAGGGGTTAGAGTCAGTCTGTTTCGGTGAGCCTTCCAGTGAATCTGTCCGTTTCACCGCTGCAGTGCACCACCGCCTGTGCGTCTGTTTGGCAGGGACCAGGGCGTCCCCCCTGGTGACGCGTCGGCCGGCCGCGCTGCTGCCGCTGCTGCTGGAGAGACAGGTGGAGCGACAGCGGGCTCAGCAGACCATCGAGCGGCTGCGCCTGGTGCAGCGCAGCCTGCAGCAACAGCAGCAACAGCAGCAGCTGCTGCAGGTGGGTCCTGCTGCCGCTGCCAGCCTTGGCTTAAATTCGGAGGCCCCCTTTACCACACAAAATATCTTTAAACACTATAATAGGCCTTGAAGATTGCAAAAGTTTTTTTCAGATGAGGGCGCAGGTGCTTGTGCCGGCGAAAAGAGCCTTGAGCTATTTTAGGAGACCCCTTCCTCGAAACCTGACCTTGGATTCGTCACTGGAGGAGGCCCCTCAAGTGGAGGCTCCCCTTCAGCTTGTCCCACATCCTGCCTCCTGGCAGGTCATGGCCCCTCCGGCGTGAGCGGGTCCGCGCCGCAGCCGTTTACAGATCGGACCTAGCAAGAATTTAGACGGGCTTGGAGAGGAAAATAGAGCTTATATTCCCTTCAAAGTGAATAGGTTTAAAAATTGTTTTCATGGTCTATGCAGTAGGGTACCACCTTCTTGCGTTAGTTTTTTTTTGCGTTTAGAAAATCGGGGAAAAATATTTTGAATTTGCATCAGCCTGATATGTAAGTCCTCCAGCCGACGCATCCAGGCGTGCTCTTATTAGGTCACCTCCCAAAATACCTCTCTCTGGCACGATAGAGCTTCACCACAGCTGCGCAGCATTCGCACGGAAGAGCGTCATCGGGTACCGCAGCGTTTGGATACCCGAGCTGGGCTAACGAGGTGCGGCGCGCCGCGGCTGTGACGGGTATGACGCCGGCATGTTGTTTGCGCGTCACGTGCGTCAGGTAGCGCCGGTATGCGGCGAGCCGCCCGTTTGGGACAGAAGGAGACCCAGCATGAGCGACGGCCGCCGCGACATGACAGGTCAAACGGCGGCGGGCTGGCCGCTCGCAGGCTGCCGCGGGTACGCGCCTTCATTAGTCTCGGCGGCCGACTCACTGACAGACGCTCGCCAAATTGTGATTAAGGCCTGATTTTGATGCACGTTTGGGCTGCCATTTGCGAGTTGATTGATATGAACTTTGAGTTAACATGATGTTTAACACGCGCATTGACGGGGGACTGGTACCCGCCCCCTCGGGTTTTTAGGAGATGGCATAAAAACGGCGGCGCTACGCGCCGGCGTACTTGGCATTCCTTTTTTCTCATCATGTTTACAACTTTTGTCAAAATTTTAAGGTTAGGTCATCTCAGGTCAGGTCACCAATACAGTTCAAGTGACCTGACCTAAAAAAATTAGATATCAAAGTCGGAACAGGGTGAACTTATCCGATTGAAACTCATACCACATGATGACCCTACCGGACCTCTCGCCATGACCTCTCCATTGGAAATACATGGGAAAATGGTTTTAACTGAATAACGTAGTAACGAATACTGATAGAGCGTTTATTTTAGCTGCATTAGATTTTCCTTGTCTTTGCGGTTCTAATGATATGCGTTTTATCTAATTTGACCTTGACCTGACCTCAGGTCAGGTCAAATCCTTGATTTGACCTAGCAAGGTCATATTATATATCATTCGATTCCGCTTGATGCGAGGATTCATATAGTTCGAGTTGTTTTTCCTCTATATTTACTTGTTTAGATGTAATGAACGAAAACCTTCATTTACATGTTATCCCTATGACGGCATGTCTTCACCTCTAGTGACCTTAAATGTGACCTGTCAAAAAATGGTTCAAATATTTTCGATGGAGAAGTGGATGGGTTACCCAACGCCGTTGACCGTTTTTCGCTACCTAGCGTGGTTCTGGAGGTCTTAGGGGGAGGGGCGGGCACCCCCCGTCAAAGCGAAGGTGGCTCAGACCCCCGTCAATGCGCGTGTTGATGGCCTGCCTCCTCGGATCCTGGATGCAAAATGGAACTACCAGAGCGAAGTTATATATTCGGGCACAATCCTTCATTAAAATCAGCATAACATGTAAAATAAGTAAAATCACAAATTCTTGATCATATTCTCGCAAGACCTCGAATTGAGTTTCATTCAAAGGCATTTGTATGAGACTTATTTTGAAGTCTTGCTAAGCTATTACCAAGAATTTGTTAAACATTATACCTATTGTATTATACTGATTCTGATGAAGGACTATGCCCGAATATATAATCCCAGCGTACTAGCTCTATTTTGCATACAGGATTCGACGGAGCAGGCCATTAAACATCTTTGCAACTTATAATCATGCAACTCGGCTCAGCACCGTGAAAGGTATGTATTTTGACAGTGTAAGGTTGGTGGGTGACCTTGGTATGGCCTTAGGACAGGTAATTTTTACATTTTGAACCAGTACGGTCATGCTATACATTATTTGATTCGCCGCCATAAGAGGAATCGAAATATGCAGAAAAGATTACTATATCCTAACCGTCACGAGCTGGAGTAATACAATAGATATATCCTGTTAAATTTTTGAACCAGTCAGGACCTGATAGGGGAGAGTGAGGCAAGATAGACACTGGGGACAGTATGGACATCCTCTGTATTTGGTAAGCTGGCAGAGCCATGAGATGAAATGGTTTACCAAGTCTTCTTTAGACGCACTTAGTCGCGATAGCGTGTTGGTGCAGGTAAATTCTGCACTTTCAGCACAATTTTCATGAATGAAAAAATATGTAACAAATCTGCAATATTTTCAGTCAACATCGTAAAATTATTACTCCATGGCTTTCTATAGATTTTTCGTTGATACTGTGGCCTTCAATTCTTTATTCTGTTGCATTATGCTCACTGTTTTCCAGGGGCGGATTCAGGGCCATGGATCCCCAAGTGAAAAGAGGGGGCGAAACCCTCTTTTGCCCCCCCTCGGCCCCTCAAAATAAACTTATGTTACATTGTTAATCAATTGAGTCTTCCAGTAACAATAGTTTTAAGCATATTGACCGCTCAGAAGGTACTTTTTAGAAGAGGAAGGAATTGCCTCTGAATAAGCGCTGCCTTCATCACGAAATATTTTTTTTGGGCTCACTGACACGGTTTTGGCCCAGTGTTTAGTTCCATACCCACTCGACTGGATCTGCCCCTGCTGTTGGCGCTGAAGGTGGCATCAAAGTGACACCCGAGCAATGTACGAACTTATTCGATAGCAGTCAAGAGAGTTGGGCTAGTTGGTCACCATGAAGGCCACACTATGGCTGTGTGTGTTGTTCCTTAATATGACTTCCTAAGATCACAACACATGCACGTGCGTCCCGCTTTTTACTGTTTATTTGACACTTATTTATAAATTGATTCCGGTTAACGTCTATTTTTCATGAAATGTTTGTAAAAAACATGCTATTGATGTTTTAGGTACCTATGTGGTTTCTCAATAATATTCTTAAAAAGTGGCATTGCAAGTTGGAAACGGAGTCGATGAGCTTACATTTCCGAGAGAGGACGACATACGCCTAATATTGTGAAATACCCATAGCAGAGGTACTGAAAATAGCTTCAAATGGAATGTCCACCCTCTGCTATGGGTGACCATGTTGCCACATGGGTTGGGCAGAATGGACTGTTACTTTTGCGAAATTCCACATAAAATCAATGATAATAATCAATGATGCCTCGCTGCTGGCGCTTCAGCCAGCGTTGTACTTCTGGCCCCGACCAGACACGGCTTGGACCAGCACAGGCACGGAGCTCGGGCACTAGTAAGGCTATTCACGTGTCCAAATACCTGTGCCTTTTTACTATTTTAGCAGCTGCGCGCCAGGTTAGGCCAACGCGGGCCAGCTCCTCGAGCCAGCGCGGGCCCAGCCCTAGTTCTTGGTAGCTGACGGTATTGGCCAAAGCTGGACCAGAGCTACTGCTGTGCATTTCTACTACATGCCAGATCAGGCCAGCTCGGCCCAGCGCGTGCCCGGCCCTAGTTATGGGTAGCTGCCGGGTACGCCATGGCCGTGCCAGATCAGGCCAGCTCGGCCCAGCGCGTGCCCGGCCCTAGTTATGAGCAGCTGCCGGGTACGCCATGACAGCAGTTTAGCCAGCAAGCCTTTTCTGTGTATCGAATTGTGTGGACCCGACCAGCATGGTAAGGTGTGCATACGAGACCTTCGTCGCCTAATTTTTCCTTCTCAATAGAGATGTTCATGGTTCTGTTTTTTAACTTTGCCAAATCAACTTGCCTTATATGCTTTATTTTATCTTATTGTCTCTAGATTAACTTTTTAAGTAATAGTCAGTCGTTTGCGCCGATGGGCGAATTAACCGCCGCAGAAACTGTTCATCCAGCTCATCCATGCGCGCATGATTATGCAGCACCGAAAACTTGTAGATTATATATACTTGTCTTCGTGTCTTCACTTGAATGAGGTACTGGCGGAATCGCTGAGGTGAGAGCTAAGAGGAAAGGAACGGTCGTATATCAGAGATTAGATTGCGTCAGAGCCTCCGGCGTGTCAACACACACCGCTCAAATCAGCTTATCTGCTCAGCCTGCGGACAGCGGCCGCCACGTGACTCAGCTGGCCACTGGTCGCGGCTAATCAACAGCGGACTGCGAGAAGACTGCAGGGCAGTGGCGCGGACCACCGCTGACGTCCGTCAGCCGGTGACTCAGGAGAAGGATGGCGCCGCGGCGCCGTGTCGGTCGGCCGCCGCGGCATGTTTCCGCACGCCGCGCACAATTAGAACCGGCCACACCAGTGACGCCACCTGCCGGCTACGGCAACAGCCTCCATTGGCAGCGTTTGATCGCGCTGTCGGCGCTCGCCCGGAGCGTCACATCTCAGACGCTCCCGCAAACATTGCGTTGGCGTGAAATTTGTTGCGAAGTGAGTGCTTCATCAGTGAGGCGCTGACAAAGTAGCGTGACTCATTTCATAAATGAAGATGAAACAAGATCGCCGCCATCAGAGGAGACCGGCGCTCGTCGGCTGCCGCGCCCGCTTGTTTTGATGGCAGAGGCGTCGGCGTTACCTGGTGCTGACGGGTGTGGGGTTACAGACCGGAGCCTCTCGGAGAACTGCGCCGTCGGCACCTCGCACGCTCCCACAATCCTCCTGTTGCCAGATCAGCCCGCCTCCGCTGCCAACCCGATACGCTTGACACGGTCCCGCGTCGGACGCGTCATCTGGTGATGATGGCCGCTCTGTCGTCAGTAGCTGCTCTTCGCTCTCCCCCGAGCTAGATCCGTCGGCGGTACACCCTGCTGTCCTCCCGCGGTGAGCAGAGCCCTCAGCGGTCCATCGCGCTGTCCCGCGGTGAGCAGAGCCGACAGTTGTCCATCCCACTGTCCTTCCGTGGTGAGCAGAGCCGACAGTTGTCCATCCCGCTGTCCTTCCGCGGTGAGCAGAGCTGTCGGCGATACACCCTGATGTCCTCCCGCGGTGAGCAGAGCCGTCAGCGGTCCGTCATGCTGTCCTTCCACGGTGAGCAGAGCCGATAGTTGTTCATCCCGCTGTCCTTCCGCGGTGAGCAGAGCCGTCAGGTGTTCATCGCGCTGTCCTTCCGCGGTGGGCAGAGCCGACAGTTGTCCATCCCGCTGTCCTTCCGCGGTGAGCAGAGCCGTCAGGTGTTCATCCCGCTGTCCTTCCGCGGTGAGCAGAGCCGTCAGGTGTTCATCCCGCTGTCCTTCCGTGGTGAGCAGAGCCGTCAGGTGTTCATCCCGCTGTCCTTCCGCGGTGAGCAGAGCCGTCAGGTGTTCATCGCGCTGTCCTTCCGCGGTGAGCAGAGCCGTCAGTTCTCCATCCCGCTGTCCTTCCGCGGTGAGCAGAGCCGTCAGGTGTTCATCCCGCTGTCCTTCCGCGGTGAGCAGAGCCGTCAGGTGTTCATCGCGCTGTCCTTCCGCGGTGAGCAGAGACGTCAGGTGTTCATCGCGCTGTCCTTCCGCGGTGAGCAGAGCCGTCAGGTGTTCATCGCGCTGTCCTTCCGCGGTGAGCAGAGCCGTCAGTTCTCCATCCCGCTGTCCTTCCGCGGTGAGCATAGCCCACAGTTGTCCATCCCGCTGTCCTTCCGCGGTGAGCAGAGCCGTCGATGGTCCTTCTCACTGTCCTCGCGGATGGAGTCCAAGGGCAATAGGGCCTATGCGCGTCGCACCGGCGCTCAGTCCTCCATTTAAGAAGACCTTGACTTTCAACTTTTCTTTTGGCGGCCCCCATCAAGACATGTTTTACCCACCCACGTTAATTTCCCTTTAAAGCCTCCAACCGTAAGCAAATCAATAAATATAGCGTTTTGGCTGTTGGGCTGTGTTGCAGGTCATATATGTATAGGTAGGCATTAGGCAGTTAAAAGTTGTTATTTTTAAAGTGTTTACTTTTGAACAATGCAGGAGAAGTGGTTCCAAACTTTCTGATTTTTTACGTAATTATTTTCTGGAGCGTTTCCCGCGGTAGAGTTTAAATATTAACACATGTGTTAGACCTTCGGCAAGGTCCAAAAGCGTTTGGATTCTTGTCTTGCAGAATGGGCTGTTAGGGTTTTTTTCGTTTTATTGTGAGCAGGAGCTTGTTGGTTGGACCCAGCGATGGATACCTGTGTTCATTTCTCCCTTTGTTTGTTCGGCGGGACAGAGAATGCAGCACTGTGAATACCATGAGACAATACCATGCATGCACACCATACCATGCACAGAGAATGCTCTTGAGAATACCAAAAGGAACCCTTTTCCACTCCAGAATTAAATGTTTTCGGCAATATTCCCGCCCAAAAGCGGAGGTCGTCCCCGACCCACTTTTCGAGACTGGGGAGCGGGGTGGATCCAACCAGTTCTCGAGATTGGGGAGGAGACCAGTTTTTTCTATCGGCTCCTCCATGGTCCAGACATGAACTGGGCATAATCCTCAACCATACCACATACGATGGGCTGGCCCACCCGTCATCTGCCTTTTCGTCTCCGTTGGGAAAGCAAGGGTCCCTGACGGGCGGCTGGATGAAGCTCTAGCAGGGATTCCTCGGGCTGTCTTTTTAAAGCGATGTTTTGGTGTTCTTTTTAACAAGATGCTCTGTTTTTTTCTCTTGTTCCACAAGTTTCTGCCATGCCTCCTGTCCACTACTTCGTGTCTGTTGTGCCGGATCCCTGCGATTATTTTAACGTAGCCTTATTTGGACGTCACGGAGCTGTTCCACATGACACCACGGCTACTTATGTATACAGTTCAACACAAAAACCAAACCCAGAATAGGCGAGGCTCAGTATTGCATTGTAAATATTTTGCTGTTACGGGAGCTCGCCGTCCCACTGCCACAGACGCCGCGGCCGGAGGGCGTGCTGCAGCCGCTGCCGCTGCCGTTCCCGCTGGTACGGCCGGCGCAGCTGGATCGGCCGCCGGTGGCGACACCAGTCAGCCCACTCTACCATCACCAGACAGCGCCGCTCGGGCAGCCCCAGCACCCGGTCAGTAGCCACCAGCCCCAGCACCCGGTCAGTAGCCACCAGCCCCAGCACCCGGTCAGTAGCCACCAGCCCCAGCACCCGGTCAGTAGCCACCAGCCCCAGCACCCGGTCAGTAGCCACCAGCCCCAGTACCCGGTCAGAAGCCAAAACAGCCATGCTGCTCATAGTCGGGTCTGGGGTTACTGATTCGGGGGGGGTGGAGGGGTATACTTGAATTACCTCAGCTCCGCGGCACGGTACTGATTAATTCAACAGCACAGGCTTTGCAACTTCAAAAAGGCACTGGAGAATATCTTAGCTTTAGTAGGAAGTTCCCAGTCTCGATCTGGTCTCCGCAAAAATCAGAATACCGGCATGGTGCATACAAAAGATCTGAACATCAATCTGGCGTGGGCACTAAAATCAGAATGCCGATCCATCTTACGCACACGCTGCACACGTCTGCCAGAGATCAGAATAACAAATCGGTGCTCTTGAGCCCATTCCTATAATACTGGCATCAGAATGAGCCCATATCCCATGTCTACTTCGCCTGTAAAGAATGAGTACGCAGTCCTGTCAACTGTACCGCAAACACTAAGAACACACGGTTCAGCGTTGCCTGCTGATAGTGGCGCTGTGAGCAGGTGCGCTCCTGATCCACGCTGTGTGCAGGTGCCCCCCTGGTCCACGCTGTGCGCAGGTGCACTCCTGGTCCACGCTGTGCGCAGGTGCGCTCCTAGTCCACGCTGTGTGCAGGTGCGCTCCTGATCCACGCTGTGTGCAGGTGCACCCCTGGTCCACGTTGTGAGCAGGTGCGCCCCTGGTCCAACTCACCGCTGCCGCGCTGTGTGCAGGTGCGCTCCTGGTCCAACTCACCGCTGCCGCGCTGTGTACAGGTGCGCTCCTGGTCCAACTCACCGCTGCCACGCTGTGTGCAGGTGCGCTCCTGGTCCAACTCACCACTGCCGCGCTGTGTGCAGGTGCGCTCCTGGTCCAACTCACCGCTGCCGCGCTGTGTACAGGTGCGCTCCTGGTCCAACTCACCGCTGCCACGCTGTGTACAGGTGCGCTCCTGGTCCAACTCACCGCTGCCACCGCTGGTTCCGGCGTCGCTCACCTGCACTGCTGGCCCGGCGGACGCCGAGGAGGCGCCACTTAACCTCACCAAGAGGCGGAGCCCGCCGCCGGATCCGGCCCTGCAACCAGCGTACCACCCGCAGACGTCACTGCACCTGCTACCGCACATCACTGCCGGTGAGCACGTAGTATATGGCGGTGAGCACGTAGTATACGGCCGGGAGCACGCGGTAAACGGCCGGTGAGCACGCAGTACACGGCCGGTGAGCACGTAGTATATGGCGGTGAGCACGTAGTATATGGCGGTGAGCACGTAGTATACGGCCGGGAGCACGTAGTATACGGCCGGTGAGCACGCAGTACACGGCCGGTGAGCACGTAGTACACGGCCGGGAGCACGTAGTACACGGCCGGTGAGCACGCAGTACACGGCCGGTGAGCACGCGGTAAACGGCCGGTGAGCACGCAGTACACGGCCGGGAGCACGTAGTACACGGCCGGTGAGCACGCAGTACACGGCCGGGAGCACGTAGTACACGGCCGGTGAGCACGTAGTACACGGCCGGTGAGCACGCAGTACACGGCCGGTGAGCACGCGGTAAACGGCTGGTGAGCACGCAGTACACGGCCGGGAGCACGTAGTACACGGCCGGTGAGCACGCAGTACACGGCCGGGAGCACGTAGTACACGGCCGGTGAGCACGTAGTACACGGCCGGTGAGCACGCAGTACACGGCCGGTGAGCACGCGGTAAACGGCTGGTGAGCACGCAGTACACGGCCGGGGAGCACGTAGTACACGGCCGGTGAGCACGCAGTACACGGCCGGTGAGCACGTAGTATATGGCGGTGAGCACGTAGTATATGGCCGGTGAGCACGTAGTATACGGCCGGGAGCACGCAGTACACGGCCGGTGAGCACGCAGTACACGGCCGGTGAGCACGCGGTAAACGGCCGGTGAGCACGCAGTACACGGCCGGGAGCACGTAGTACACGGCCGGTGAGCACGCAGTACACGGCCGGGAGCACGTAGTACACGGCCGGTGAGCACGCAGTACACGGCCGGTGAGCACGCAGTACACGGCCGGTGAGCACGTAGTATATGGCGGTGAGCACGTAGTATATGGCGGTGAGCACGTAGTATACGGCCGGGAGCACGTAGTATACGGCCGAGAGCACGCAGTACACGGCCGGTGAGCACGCAGTACACGGCCGGTGAGCACGCGGTAAACGGCCGGTGAGCACGCAGTACACGGCCGGGAGCACGTAGTACACGGCCAGTGAGCACGCAGTACACGGCCGGGAGCACGTAGTACACGGCCGGGAGCACGTAGTACACGGCCGGTGAGCACGCAGTACACGGCCGGGAGCACGTAGTACACGGCCGGGAGCACGAAGTACACGGCCGGTGAGCACGCAGTACACAGCCGGTGAGCACGCGGTAAATGGCCGGTGAGCACGCAGTACACGGCCGGGAGCACGTAGTACACGGCCGGTGAGCACGCAGTACACGGCCGGTGAGCACGTAGTACACGGCCGGTGAGCACGCAGTACACGGCCGGGAGCACGTAGTACACGGCCGGTGAGCACGCAGTACACGGCCGGTGAGCACGTAGTACACGGCCGGTGAGCACGCAGTACACGGCCGGGAGCACGTAGTACACGGCCGGGAGCACGTAGTACACGGCCGGGAGCACGTAGTACACGGCCGGTGAACACGCAGTACACAGCCGGTGGGCACGCGGTAAACGGCCGGTAAGCACGCAGTACACGGCCGGGAGCACGTAGTACACGGCCGGTGAGCACGCAGTACACGGCCGGTGAGCACGTAGTACACGGCCGGTGAGCACGCAGTACACGGCCGGGAGCACGTAGTACACGGCCGGTGAGCACGCAGTACACGGCCGGTGAGCACGCGGTAAACGGCCGGTGAGCACGCAGTACACGGCCGGGAGCACGTAGTACACGGCCGGTGAGCACGCAGTACACAGCCGGTGAGCACGTAGTACACGGCCGGTGAGCACGCAGTACACGGCCGGGAGCACGTAGTACACGGCCAGTGAGCACGCAGTACACGGCCGGGAGCACGTAGTACACGGCCGGGAGCACGTAGTACACGGCCGGTGAGCACGCAGTACACGGCCGGGAGCACGTAGTACACGGCCGGGAGCACGAACACGGCCGGTGAGCACGCGACGCCGAGCACCGGACACGACGAGGAAAGTACACGGCCGGTGAGCACGCAGTACACAGCCGGTGAGCACGCGGTAAATGGCCGGTGAGCACGCAGTACACGGCCGGGAGCACGTAGTACACGGCCGGTGAGCACGCAGTACACGGCCGGTGAGCACGTAGTACACGGCCGGTGAGCACGCAGTACACGGCCGGGAGCACGTAGTACACGGCCGGTGAGCACGCAGTACACGGCCGGTGAGCACGCGGTAAACGGCCGGTGAGCACGCAGTACACGGCCGGGAGCACGTAGTACACGGCCGGTGAGCACGCAGTACACAGCCGGTGAGCACGTAGTACACGGCCGGTGAGCACGCAGTACACGGCCGGGAGCACGTAGTACACGGCCAGTGAGCACGCAGTACACGGCCGGGAGCACGTAGTACACGGCCGGGAGCACGTAGTACACGGCCGGTGAGCACGCAGTACACGGCCGGGAGCACGTAGTACACGGCCGGGAGCACGAAGTACACGGCCGGTGAGCACGCAGTACACAGCCGGTGAGCACGCGGTAAATGGCCGGTGAGCACGCAGTACACGGCCGGGAGCACGTAGTACACGGCCGGTGAGCACGCAGTACACGGCCGGTGAGCACGTAGTACACGGCCGGTGAGCACGCAGTACACGGCCGGGAGCACGTAGTACACGGCCGGTGAGCACGCAGTACACGGCCGGTGAGCACGTAGTATACGGCCGGGAGCACGTAGTATACGGCGGGGAGCACGCAGTACACGGCCGGGAGCACATAGTATACGGCCGAGAGCACGCAGTATACGGCCGGGAACACGTAGTATACGGCCGGGAGCACGTAGTATACGGCCGGGAGCACGTAGTATACGGCCGGGAGCACGTAGTATACGACCGGGAACACGTAGTATACGGCCGGGAGCACGTAGTATACGGTCGGGAGCACGTAGTACACAGCCGTGAGCACGTATTACACGGCCGGGAACACGTAGTATACGGCCGGGAGCACGCAGTATACGGTCGGAAGCACGCAGTATACGGTCGGAAGCACGCAGTATACGGCCGGGAACACGTAGTATACGGCCGGGAGCACGTAGTATACGGCCGGGAACACGTAGTATACGACGGGGAGCACGTAGAATACGGCCGGAAGCACGTAGTATACGACCGGGAGCACGCAGTATACGGCCGGGAACACGTAGTATATGGCCGGGAACACGTAGTATACGGCCGGGAACACGTAGTATAAGGCTGGGAGCACGTAGTACACGGCCGGGAGCACGTAGCATACGGCCGGGAGCACGCAGTATACGGCCGGAAGCATGTAGTATACGGCGGTGAGCACGTAGTATACGGCCGGGAGCACGTAGTATACGGCCGGGAGCACGTAGTATACGGCCTGGAACACGTATTATACGGCGGGAGCACGTAGTATACGGCGAGCACGTAGTAGGTATACGGCGGGAGCACGTAGTACACGGTCGGGAGCACGTAGTATACGGCGGGGAGCACGTAGTATACGGCCAGGAGCACGCAGTACACGGCCGGTGAGCACGCAGTACACGGCCGGTGAGCACGCGGTAAACGGCCGGGAGCACGCAGTATACGGCCGGGAGCACATAGTATACGGCCGGGAACACGTAGTATACGGCCGGGAGCACGTAGTATACGGCCGGTGGGCACTCACCTTACTGCCGGTGAGATGGCGCCTCCTTCCGTGCAGGTAGGTGAAAACGGGGCAACATGGATACCGTGAGTAGAATTGTTCTTCCCGGACCAGATAAACTGGTGGTGCCATAAATGGAAGACGGATATATACCTTCTACGGTTCCTTTCGACGCACGTCCGTCCTGCGTGAAAGCACGTGGGTACCAGCAGGCTGTGAAGTTCTGTATACTTTTCTTAAGTGTAAAAACCAAAAATCATTCGTGTCTTTTACCATTAGTTTTGTAAGGTCAGCGCTTGGATGTTGCTATAAATTGTATTAATTTCGCGAGGTGAGTTGTTTATTCTATTGCATTTTCTGCGCCATAATTTCTCAGTGTAGAACTGAGCTGCACCCGAACCATGTGCGAAATTGGGAGAGGAGCTGAGTAGTGAAAGGGCCCGTTATTAATTTACTTGATGCAGATTACTGTGTAATTGTGTACCCCTCATCTCAAGTAGCGCTTTTTGACACCCATACGTAGCGCGTGATAACGCCGTGGCTGATCACTCACCCTCCTTTACGTTACGTAATTTATGGACAGCCTCGAAGATGGCCAGTCGGCTTATTTTGCCCTGCCTTTGCGATTTCGACTGCCCAATATGTAATATGCTCACGGAGAAGCTCCGCCCTACCATTTGAGAGGAGCTTTCATTGTTACTAAGCTTAGGCTTACGCTTGTTTTGCATCGAGGTGCGAATGTAAGAGCAAGAGGTCATATATGTTGCTTCCGCCTTCGATTAGTAGAAAGTTGAATCATGGTTCCAGATGCAAGTTTTGATATAATTTCGTCATTGGAACTGACGTAAATTTGAGAAATAAATGTCAATACTTCGCAAGGGTGGTCCCAAGCACCACCCCTGGCGACTAAGTGACCAAGATATTGAAGATCTTAGTGGTTTTGGGGCAATTTTGTCGAAACCAAGCATTTTGGGGAGAAGCCTGGAGGGGTAGCAAGACTCGGATACCCTCGCCCTTATGACCGCCAGTCATGCCTCCAAATGAGCACGTGGTTTACATAAGTTCCGTTCAGTTGTTCAGTTTGTTCGCAGTCCTTTTAAAGCAGCGTCTCTTCCACAGCGAAGCCATTTGGGGCGAAGATTATTCGGCAGCAGCGGATGAACACCGGCGGTAAGCCGCACGTGAAGCGGCCCATGAACGCCTTCATGGTATGGGCGAGAGACGAGCGCAGACAGATCCTCAGGTCGAACCCAGACATGCACAACTCCGACATCAGCAAAATTCTTGGTGAGGAGTTAATGAGTCTTGAATGAGTGAGGAGTTGAGGAGTCTTGAAAACAGTTGATGCTGTTTTGCGTAATCTGAAGTAAGGGTGTGGATTTGTGAAAATTATGGCGGTGGCCAAATTTTCAAACAGTGTCAAAAGCCACATTATCAAAGGAGATTGTATACGTGACATAAAGTGTTTGAGCTTTTCCAAATGCCTGTTTATAGAAGAAAAAACACGAGGACTTAGATGATTATTCAACCCTACCCTATTTTGACGTTTTATAAAGGATGCCCAGGTACCCCTCCAACAAAGGAAAAATCCACGCCCCTGGTTAGAAGTATTAAAGAGAATGTGGCACCTTGGTCGAATCCTGGAATTTAGTGTAATTAGGCGTACTTTTAGTCAAAAATAATGAAACCACTCATGATTTCTCTGAAAAATGTACAATAAGCTCAATATTTGGTTTTTTAAAAATACTCCTCTAGAAAAAGAAATAAATATCAGCCTGCGGATGATGTCACGATCTGGCAACCACCACCATACTTGAAGCGCTTCAGGGGCTTCGATTGGCTGATACTCATCGTAACGTCAGCATATGTCATCACACCAGTAGCTCACAACAATGGCCGCCGGCGACGGGGGGCTGAGGGGGCTGGTGTCAGGTAGGTTTTAGCTTTTTTCTACGGAGATATCGAGTTCCAAGACAAATGAAATATGGAGTACCGGGTTTTCCGACCTGCTTGACAACTTGGCTATCTCAGTTAAAATCACGTTGTGAAGGTGCCACATTCCCTTTAATGATGTAACGCTAGCATTGTATACCCCGGACCGTGAGTGTAGCAGTGGAGCGCAGTGGGACTGGGCGAGCTGTGCTGAGGGCTGCTCCCGCCGCCGCCAGGAGCGCGCTGGAAGGCGATGACCAGCGAGCAGAAACAGCCCTTCTACGAGGAGCAGTCCCGGCTCAGCAAACAGCACATGGAGCAGCATCCCGAGTACCGGTACCGGCCGCGACCCAAGCGCACCTGCATCGTCGACGGCAAGAAGCTGCGCATCTCCGAGTACAAAGCGCTGATGCGACGGCGTCGGGAGGAGATGCGCAGTCTCTGGTGTCGCAGCCGGCTGGCCGAGCTGCTGCGCACCTCCCGCACCTCCGCGGCGTCACCCTGCTCCCCGCCAGGGGCGCCACCGGCTGCCCTGCTGGCGTCACAGCAGCCGACGCCGTGGTGACGTCACTGACGCCAGCAAAGGCACTCCGCCAGCCGCTGCTGCTAATTTCTGAGTGGTCTGCATTTGTAAATGTCGAATGTTGATGACAATGTGGAGTATCCTTATCCCAAAATCACTTTGGGAACTTTTCGTGATGGCAGGCGCACTTTTTTAGAATCTCAGTAAGGAACAAGCTAGTTGCGAGATTCATACTCTATAATGTTTTATGCAATATATATCAGTGTGACTTTCAAGGTGTCGGCGTGTTAGCTCGAAAACTCAGGATGGGGACTCGGGCGTGCAGAAGACGATGAGGAGCTAGGCGAGTGCCTAAGTCGCCTCGGAGTGTCGTTTGGTGAGCTTCTTCGTCACGCTGCTAAGTTTCAGTGAAGTAGTGGCGTAACTCGCCGGCTTCTGCGCTAACTCCTATAGGTTTTACGCGTCTTCTCGACCGCGGAGACGTTAGCGCGCAACAATGTATTGTATGTTTTCTGGGTAAAAAAGTGACCTTTCAAATGCGTATTGCGTACATGCATTGATCGGCTATAATAGTCGACAAAGGAATGTCCATTTTTATGCCATCATTAAATTAATCCTAGTTTTTAAATAGTATCTGTTGGTATCCTTCATTTCCAAGTGTCGTACGAATGAAAACAGGCCTCAAAAGTTGTTTTTTCTTGTACAGGCTTTCTTAAAAGCCAAATATGTGTGCGCCATTACTTGTTTAGCTTAATAAGCAGCTGGATTTTATGCTGAATTCCTCAGATAAAAACGGCATTCCAACCTCGCGCGATTACTTCCCAAAAAATTGAAATGGATAAAAACCTGTCCGTTTCCGAGCCTCTCGGCCTCACTTGAAAATGATAATATGCTGTTTTCCTTTCTCCCGACAATCTTGATAAGGACCAAATAAGGAATGAGCGTGGCGCGCTAGTTACGCAGCTGGGTGACCTGTAATACTTGTCTGCCTTGAGGATAATGTTTTATCCTTTGTTTGAGGAAAATATCCTAGCCATTTTCGGGAGAAGGGCTGAATCTTTAGTTGTAGCTGGACGTACATCGGCGACGATCAACGTCCGATGCCCGTAACACCGCTCCATTCAGTACCAGTACTTGCAGTGTTCGTGGGTGGTTTAGTTTATGACTTCACCTATCAATGGTACCTGTCAATGGTTGCTAGTCTGTTGTTGATGATGCGTTGATGAACAAATAATCAAATTGACTCACGGCAAGTGGCTGACTGACAGTTGACTGACAGTTGACTGGCGGTTGACTTAGTGCATTTTGACTACTCAGAAAGCAAAATACATATACCGAACCATACAAACGGAACAGATTTTAAACGGTCAAATTTTCCCTTGCGGCTCTAGCTAGCGCAGTTGCATCTACCATTTTACATTACAAGATATGTACAGTATATCCTGTAATATGGAAGCGCGAGAAAAGTGCCGTCACGAAATTTCAACACCAATAGTGCAAGCTTCGCAACAATCATTCGGTAAAAAGAAGACGTGCAGGCGAGAAGAATCGGATCTCACACACTGTTAGGAACGTGGCACCAGGGGCGGGCACAGGAGAGCCGTTTGGGGGGCTAACTGGGGAGCAATCGTAAAAACATAGTGTTTTTTTAAGAAAATCGGCCAAAATTTCACCATTTTGGGGGAGGGTATGGCCCATTGCACCCCCCCATCCCCGCTCTGCGTCCGCCAGTGTGTGGCACCTTTGTTCATTTGGGACTTGAGTGGATTTAGGAGCATTTGAATTGGAAATATTGAATTCTGCCTCATTTCCGCTATGAAATGGTTAAAAACCTGAATTACTTTAAAAACCGTATTACTTACTTTGCCTTTGCTAGAGGTAAAATGTCTCGGCCACTTATAGCCTCTGCAGCTGCAGTGCCCTAAAACTCCAATCATCATCATCATCTAGAGGTAAAATGCTTCTAAATCTGCGGGTCTCGATGATCTGGTATTTTTTTACCAGACGGAACCTCCCCAGCTGTGCTATAAATGAGTACAAATGAAAATGAAGCATTTTTAGCTAAAATCAGCCGGCCGGCCTCAGGACCCAAATTGATACTTTTCTATAAGGATCAATTTCTGATACTTTTCTTGATATGCTAAAATATGATATCACGTTTCAAACTGGTCATTTATAGTTGCCAGGATTTTTACGTTTTTTTCCTAAATGCTAAGTTCTGGAACAACTGAAATATCGATCAAGTGGTTTCTCAGCATGCTCTATCAAATGGCTATCTCAGTTCAAATCTCATTTGGAAGGTGTCACATCCTCTTTAAATTTATACAAATTTCTTAGATTCTGCCACATGGTCGATCTTTTATAGTCGCTCGTGCGTTATGCAGAAAACAAAAACACCCGGAAAATATGCTCTGTGACTTTATGCACCAGACTTTGTCGGCTTATCGTAGCTTTCCAGGGTACAGTTTTGCATATGACGCTTATTAGATGTATGTTTTGAAAATTAACCGTCATTGTCATTGTCATTCTCATCATGACAGGAACGCGGCACAGAACAAAAGATTTCACGCTCATCCCAAGCACATGGTTAGATATGCTGAAACCTGTTCTGAATACATGTCACAACATCATCACCGCTGAAGAAACATGGGAAGGTCATAATAGTGAACCAAACTTAAGTCGTGGAATTCTAACAATACTTTCACAATCACGTGCTTCACACCTTGGAGTCGTGAAGGTCGAGGACTGGTCAGTCACATGCGGAGTGCTTTGCTCTTGGGCCAATGACGTTGATGGTGTTGCCGCAGCTGGAGGAACTGTCGCAGCAAGCACTGCGGTGTCCGCATCCTGATGCTCGTACCTAAACGACAAACACCATGGCAAGTACCTGATCTTTGACGTGGCATTTCCATTCGCACATATCAACCGTGATCAACGCTAGAAAACGGACTACTTGCGTTTAGAGTTTTCGTCATCATGACATGAAAACGAAAACTCAGGAGGATCTGGCACCTCATGCAATTTACAATATGGTTTTATGAACGGCATGGGAAGGGGAGAACCACTCACCCTTTCAAGAGTGTACTAATGACAGCCAGCGGTGTAAGATTGCTGAAATGTTTACATGTGACGTTCTAAATCGGCCCCTGAAATTTGATTGATGGGCGAGGAAAAAAATTACATTAATGTTGTCGTTAGGTAACTTTTTCGTATCTGCAATGACCTGTAACTCTCGGGGTTCAAGCAAAGGAAGAGAGTGAACATCCATTAATAACGTTTAAGTTTAGGAGTGCTTTGAAAGTTCGGGAAAACCAAAGTATGGAAAGTTACATTGGTGATAACAGCTGCAAAAACATGAACATAAGGTTCTGACAGTAAATACGACATTGTGTTTTACTTTTGTCACAGCATCATACCTATCTAGTAGGTATATAATTGCCTCTTCAATCGTAGTGACCTTGAAGCCGACCACTTGTCTTATGCGCTGAACAGTCTCCCATGCCAGCGGCACTAGACATTCCGTGTCAGGTTCTGGCCTCGGTCGTTTACGACTGGTTCGGCTGAAAGCAGGGCAATAGGTCCACATAAGCATGCTACCCCATTGTGTTATCTTCAAGGTTTGTCACAATGCTGATACGATACTAATGGCAAGGGCTATCATATGCGGAAACGGGGGTAGTATTGACAAATGCAAATATTGACATTACCGTATGGCGTATAACTCCCCTATACATACATAAGCGCACACCCACACACTCACAGACATTTTTCTGCATTCACAGCGCTTGTTCCAGGCCAAAGAGGCAGGGGAAACGACAACGGATGGCCATGCTACATAATGTCCAATATTTTTTAACCATTACTCCATTTGTATTGACTAAAAATAAATGATGTTAAAACACGCCTTGTCCCTTCCCCTTGTTCGAAAAAATGTCAAGCTCCTGCCGTAAGCTATCAGTGACGGATCTAGGACTTCGGCAAGCAGAAGACAAGTATTTTGGCTGCCGTTGGACGCTTAAACTAACATCTCCAGTACGAACCACAGCCCCTTCATTGATTCTCTGGTATCCTTCCATGGTCTCTTAGTATTCTATCATAAATGGGCATCATAGTAAACAATAAACGTGCCTACGGATTAACACGCGCATTGACGGGGGTCTGAGCCACCTTCGGATTGACGAGGGGGCGGGTACCCGCCCTTCCCCTAAGATCTCGAGAACCACGGTAGGTAGCAAAAACGGTAAACGGTGTTGGGTAGCCCATCCGCTTCTCCATCGAAAATATTTGAACCATTTTTTGTCAGGTCATATTTAAGGTCACCAGAGGTAAAAAAACATGCCGTCATAGGGATAACATGTAAATTCAGTTTTTCGGCCATTACATCTGAACAAGTAAAGATAGAGCAAAACGACTTGAACCCTATGAATCCTCGCAGCAAGCCGAATCGAATGATATATGATTTGACATTGCTAGGTCAAATCAAAGATTTGACCTGACCTGAGGTCAGGTCAGGGTCAAATTATATAAAATGCATATCATTAGAACTGCAAAGCCAAGGCGAGTCTGATGAAGCTAAAATAAACGCTCTATCACCATCTGTTACTGAGTTATTCAGTAAAAACCATATTTCCCATGTATTACCAATGGAGAGGTCATGCTTCGTACCTGACCTTAGGTCATCGATATCAAAAATACCGGAACATATTTTAGAGAACTCGGTGAGCCCATTATGTGATATGAGTTTCAATTGGATAAGTTCACCCTGCTCCGACTTATGCTATCTTCAACTTTTTTTAGGTCGGGTTACTTGACCTGTACTGGTGACCTGACCTGAGATGACCTATCCTTAAAATTTTCACAGAAGTTGCAAAAATGATGAGGAAAAAGGTATACCAAGTACGGCGGCGCTGCGCGCCGCCGTTTTTCTGCTGTCTCCGAAAAACCCGAGGGGGGCGGGTACCCGCCCCCCGTCAATGCGCGTGTTAAATACACACCTGATGTCACGTGGAGAAGGCCCAGCTTGCTCAGCGGAGGCCGTTTCCTGCGCGGCCACAGTCTGCATCACAGCTGGCTGAGGTGGCGGCTGCCCTAATGGCTGCACCAGTGGAGAGCCAGGAAGGTTCTGGAAAACAAGAATAACTTTCTTAACACTTCTAGGTACAAAGACGAGCAGTATTAAGAAGCTTCGAATATTAAAAATACTGCATTGCAATAAAGACTGCAATGATACACATATTCTAAGATTCTGTACCTAATTTCCAATATGGTGGGCGAGAGGAGAATAACACTATTTTACCTGTGTATGAAAGGTGGTAATCTAGATAATAATTGAAGCCATACACGTTTATTATTACACAGACACACACACATACACATACACAGTTCCGTCAAAAAGAGCTTGAAAACATTTGAGGACGGAGCTCACTACAAGGCAAGACAGGAAATTAATAAGATAGTTCTCACATGATTTTAGCCGGAGATGTTTGCCTTAGTATAGTAACCATGACGTATATTGTATCCATACAAACACTTTTTGACGATGCAATTATCCAAAAAAAAGAGCCAGTTTGTGCATCCCACTGGCTCAGTGCTTCCACCACTGGTATAACCAGCTGTAAACCTGTAGCATCTGGTAGCTGAGCTCAAGAGGACAAGAAGTCTGGGCTGGAGAGCCTGCCTTTGATGCTGGATCGAGACAACATGTCGAGCTTTCGAGACCTGCGCCCAGTGATGGAGAGAAAGTCTATGAGGGAATACTCGTTTTGCTTCTCTGTGTTGTGGAGTGAGCGGATAAAGGCAGAGGATCTTCTGTTCCTTCTCTTCCTAGAAGCACTACTCTTGTTTGAAACACTTGCTCCATGTTCTCCCAGATTTCCTGCCGGTTGACCTCAAGGACAACTCATGCCACTGCTTGGGTGGCCTACCACAGACGTGGCGCCACCTATCGGCGCTATGACGGAGTGGTAGGCATGTCGACAGCGAGTCAGCGGCACCAGGGCCAGTAGATTCGATGGACAGCGAGTACAATCCTATATTTCAGTGGCAACACGAAAAGGAGGCCTCGCATGTCTGACGCCACCTATCAAAACTTATGAAACAATACCTGCGAAATTTTGGAAACACAGAAGTTTGCACACCACCTGTCTACACGCCGCACATCACCGTGCTTTGTGGTGTGTTCAGGTAAAATAAATGACAATGAAACTGGGTTCAAAGCAAAACTATAAAATTAGTCATTATCCTTAAAGGGAATGTGGCACCTTGGTCGAATCCTGGAATTTAGTGTAATTAGGCGTACTTTTAGTCAAAAATAATGAAACCACTCATTATTTCTCTGAAAAAAAGAACAAAAATTTCAATATTTTGATTTTTAAAATACTCCTCTAGGAAAAGAAATAAATATCTGCCTGTGGATGATGTCATGATCTGGCAACCACTACCATACTCGAAACGCTTCAAGGGCTTCGATTGGCTGATGTTCATCGTGACGTCAGCATATGTCGTCACACCAGCAGCTCACAACAATGGCCGCCTGTCGAGAGGTACATGGTAGGTACATTTCGGGTAGGTTTTAGCTTTTTTCTACGGAAATATCGAGTTCCAAGACAAATGATATATAGAGTACCGGGTTTTCCGACTTGCTTTACAACGTGGCTATCTCAGTTAAAATCACTTTATAAAGGTGCCACATTCCTTTTAAAAGAAATGTGAAGGGCTCAGCGACAGACTTCTAACACCATAAACAAATGTGATTTCTATTGCTCGGAATTTCTCGAAAATTGGCGACCCATTGGTAGTTTATGTTGCATATCAACATGAATCATAATAACTTTATCATCTTGTCTTTATCTACGAAAATTAAGGCCTGGTCCTGCAAATAACAATATGCAATAAACAATAATAAATAAGACTTTGTCGGAGCAACGAGCAAGCCAAATGCATTCACACATGCAAGGGACGAGCAGCACTGCTATTAACCGCAGCCGGCCTAGACAATGCACTAGCACACCGATGCAAGTCTAGCACCATGCAGACAATTCATGCTGTCATGCCATTCAGTTTAACAGCATTTCACATTCAGAGATGACTGATATTCACAACAGTTCAGAAATGGAGTCACGAAATCTAGCTCACCTGGGTCGGGATGGCAGTATCTCTTAGCCGCCGAACCTTGCGGTCCCCACCCGGGCCGGCGTAATCTTCGGTCAGAAAGTGCCGTGAACACACATAGAGAGCTTTGTCCCTGGTCTCCTCCAGGTGGCAATACTGGATCCACAGGTGAGCATACTTGCTTTCACCTGGACGGAAACTGAAAAAAGATTAACTTGTCAATAAATGTAGACACGGATATTTTTTTTCTTTCTGTCACAATCCAAATCCTCATCCCTCTTCATGTGATTCATAGCAAATACCCTTTAGACTGTGTCCAACCTGTCTGTAACACCCGAGTTTTGCAAGATTAGGATAACCCATAGCATGGTGAAACAGCTTTGTGGGATGCAGGTATTGTTATAGGCTTGAAGTTGTACTGGAAAGGCTCCCTCACTACAACAGCAAACAAATTTCAAAGACAACTTACGAGTGAAAGTGAATGCCAGGCTCAGAGCTACTTGACAGACAGTTGAGCACGGAGCACTTTCTCACCATCACTTCGGCCTTAATCTGAAACAAAAATTGCATACATGTGATAGATAGTCCAAAAGCTTGTTACCCATATAAGACATCCCCCACACAGATGAAGGATGAGGCTTCTAAATTTACCCCGTCTAGCATACAGAAGAAAGAACAGGGGATGTGGTTGCCATATACAGGATGAGAGGAAGTAATGACAACAGCAGGCAACAACTGAAATCAAGCCAGCAGCTGGAAAACATACTTTTTTCCATTCCGTTCATTTGTTTATTGTTTCCGTTTTTGAAGAGGGCATTAGCAAGACAATATGACGGCAAGAGTCAAGCGTAGACAAGAAAATGAGGACAGAGTACAGTAAGAAAATGTCAAACCACACACCCCCCCCAACCACGAACATCGAGAAAATCAGCCATCATGCGCGAAAAGAGAACAAGACAGAGCAGGTCAATGCAGTTAATTTCGATAGTTTTGACCCAGTTGGCTACATCACCCCCAAGCCATCGCCACCACGCGCATTCTCACCCGTGTCCAATGCCCCAGCATACCCGCGTGAGAGAGCGGGCCCCGACCATGGGCAGATCGCCAGCGCCACAAGGACTAAAGCCGAGACGTCGAGCAGCTTAAGTTAAGGTAGCAAGCCACAGGATTAAGTAACGGCAGCGGGTTAAAGTAGAACAGCCAATAAAAAAAACAGTCTAGCCGCCACCATTCCCTTCGGACAGCTGAAGCCATCACAGTTCCATCGGGTGTCTCACCACCACGCCACGACCCATGCCGTCTCTCATAGCAAGCTGGTCGTCCGGCCTATTTCTCTCACTCTCCGGCCTCGCACCGCGGCAGCGCCTCCCATGAGGCAGCCGGAAATGCGAGTGCGAGCCGGAGACACCACCGGCCGGGGTGGCGCCTCCAACCAAACACTCGTCCCCAGCACACCGGTTCGGGGACCAGCGAAGGGAGCAGCAGCGCCTGAGCATCTCCACAGGTTCTCCGGGTATTAGTGGAGAATGAGGGAGTTCAGAACATCTCTCTGCATAATACAAGGGGACATCACATCACCACCTACTTGTAAAACAGTGGGCAGTTAAATTGTATGATAGAAATGTAGGTAAATTCTACTCATTTGTTATAATTTTTAATGGAATCATATAGATAGCAATGATATCATATAGAAGTAGGAGGCTCAAGCAGTAGCAGTGCCAGTGGTGGCTTTAACTATTGGTTCCTGAGACCTTTCGGCTCTGCCACCTGTGGGGAGGTTGTTTGCTCCCACTAGGCACATTTGTGTAGAGGACAGGTCTTGCATGTCAATCCAGGCGACACCCTCTTGTGGCTGCCTAGCCTGGCCTGGTGGAGGATACATTCTTTTGTCTACATTATGTACTAATTTTTATTCACCTCGACCGTCTCTGGTGCAAGCTGGAAGAAGATAAAAATAAGAAGTAAGTCATCATTTTTGGCCTACTATCCTCGTTTCGTCGCTAATCTTTCTCCTTGCTTTTTTGTTGCGTTTCACATATTTTAAGAGCTCCTTCAAGAAAAAAAGCTTCTGTGGTGGGAATATTGAAATATTTCAGGATGGCTAATTTTAGAGAACAATAAAAAACAAGTTTTGTGAAAGAGAACATCAGCACCGGAGATTAAAGAAAATAAAAATATGCAACAATTGAACATCAGTGAATCAAGATCAACGATGTCACAAACACGATGGAGCACAAACAACAAAATTTATCAGATCGAAGACGAAATGAAAACGAAGCCAAAGAATCGAACATTTTCATCCTCATATTATTTTAGTTTAAAAGTTCGAAGTGTGTGTGTGATTGTGTGCATGTGTGTTTGTTTTTTACTGGTACCTAATCCTTATCCTCACTCTACCTGGAGGCTGTGAGCGCATGTGCCTGTGGCCGCAGCGACCCCTCCCGGGTAGAATCCCATCCTCTTGATCCTCACCTTTCCTCATCCTTACCATCTCCTTCCATAGTTTAAAATCACTTCATACTCATTGTGACGACACTTTAAAAGCCACCTCATTTGTGTGGAAGTGTGAGAAATACATGATACATGATACATGATGGCCTCTAGGAGTTTTTTTAGTGGGCACTCCTTGACCTCTTCTGTTGTTTTTAGCCTTGTTTTCAGCATGTACAGATTTTTCCTACTGCTTTTTGCCATCATCTAAAATACATGTGTAAATAAAAACATATTAAGGTCAAATTTGAGCTTTCTGAATGTTCTGATTACTGTTTAATCTATTAGGTTCAAGGCCCACATATGTTGCTCATACAAAAATATGCTTAACTTATGTTTTACAAAGCACACCTTTTAAAGGGAATGTGGAACCTTCACAACGTGATTTTAACTGAGATAGCCAAGTTGTAAAGCAGGTCAGAAAACCCGGTACTCCATATTTCATTCGTCTTGGAACTCAATATTTCCGTGAGAAAAAGCTAAAACCTGCCTGACACCAGCCCCCCATCAGCCCATCGCCTGGCAGCCATTGTTGTGAGCTGCTGATGTGACAACATATGCTGACAACACGATGAGAATTAGCCAATCAAAGCCCTTGAAGCGTTTCAAGTATGGTAGTGGCTGCCAGATCGTGACATCATCCACAGGCTGATATTTATTTATTTTTCTAGAGGAATATTTTTAAAAACAAAATATTGAGCCTATTGTACATTTTTAAGAGAAATCATGAGTGGTTTAATTATTTTTTGCTAAAAGTACGCCTAATTTCACTAAATTCCAGGATTCGACCCAGGTGCCACATTCCCTTTAAAAGTTAGCATAGGTACTAGCCGAATTCAGTTACAGTTGTTACAGAAATATTTGATCCATCATCAACCTTAGCACAATATCAAAGTGTTTCTCCACTACCTACCTGCATGATAACGTACCAACCTACGACAACCTCCATTCCTAACACTTTCAGACTGAAAACAACGTTGTATGGCAAATGCTCGCTCAGGGTACTGTAGTAAAAAACTATGATAGTAAGGCGAATGGGCTTCATTTTTCTGAAGCAATTCACTTATAATCTGTGGTACGAAGAAAAACAAATAGGCACATTCCAGATTTTTTCTGCATAATCACCTCTGCACAATACTAATTGTGTACCTCTACCTATCGAAGATAAAACGAATACAAGAACGACTCTCACCGAAATCTTCGAAATCCCCTATCCTACAGTAACCTGTCCCCTATATAACAACTCTATATCTTTTAGGGCCTTGATAACAAATCTGCTTTTGTTTCCTTTGCTTCAATTGACCCCGGTCACGCTCACCAGAGGCGCTAGTGTACCCTCCAAGATGGCCGCGAAAGAGGGACTCCGAAAGGTAAACAACGTTAGTGGGCCCCGGGAATAGCATGGTAAGCGGTGAATTATACGTGTTTTATGTTTGGTATGTGGCAGCGGCTTATAACCAGCCACTGCGGAAGGCAGAGAAGGATCCAAATTCGAAGAGTTTTTGGTCCCAAGGAGCAAAGCTTGTAGTCAGCATCAGGTTGAAGTTTGCTGCCCCCCCCCACTTCTTTGCCGGTGGCGACGCTTGTGTTTGGAAACGCATTTTCCATCGTACATTTAAACTGGAATTTCAGACAGCTTGAAACAAATAAAGGCGTATATCTACCGAATTGTTTCAAGATGTCAGTTTTCCGGGCTAAAAAGGACTGCAGCCACAGGCGCATCCAGGGGAACGGCAAAGTGGGCACATGCCCCATAGGCAGATCCAGGGGGCAAAGGGAGTATGTGCCCCCCACCATCGACCCTCGGCGCCCCCTGAAATGGCCACGCCCCCTGAAATTTCGCTTCCCACCACCACCCCCTCCCAGGATACGAAAGTCGGCTCCCACCGATAGGGTTTTGCTCCCATCCGATAGAGTTTCCCGGTCAAGAATGGTGCGCCGCCCCCGGGAAGGTGCCCCTGATCGGCAATCCTGGATCCGCCTATGATGACAGCCCAAGGATTAAGGCTTATTCCTGCTAGAAGCAGGCTCAAAGGGAGTGGAAGGAGGCATAAGCGGAACTGGAGATTGCCTCACAGCCAGTCTGCAAAGCATGGCTTGCAGGTCAGACGAGTCGCACCAGCCATCTAAAATTCTCGCACCACCAACCTCCAAAAATTCGCACCAATCTGCCACATACCAGGAAAAAATGCACCCATTCCTACCCCTACAATGCAGTGCTACCTCAATCATTAGTCAGTTAAGGACTTTTTATAAGGCACCTCCTATGTCTTAATGGCCATTCAGCCATTATTTGTTTAGTTTAAGTGTCACTAACCTCGCAAATTCGCACCAGGTTGATAAAGTTCGCACCACTCGGTCCTGTCTCCAAGGGAACTCGCACGGACGAGATCTCGTCGAAAATGCCATACTTTGCACACTAGCCTCACAGCCGCTTACCAGGTGGATGTGAATGGAAGTCAGATGGCTGAAAATGTCTGCAACAGACAGCAGCATTTGAGCCCATCTTCTTCCCAATTCTCAGTTTCGACTTCCACTGCTTGGACAGCACCTTATCCTGAGGAAACTTGTGAAAGCTGAGACTTGGACACTTTCTTCGGAAGGATACACACTGAGGAACGCCACAGTTCTGATTGGATGTAATGGTTATCCGTCTCACCTCCATTTTCTTTGAACTTTCCAAGATTATAACAAACAAGAAAATAACGCCAGTCTTCAATATTCACGTCCGCCCAACATGAACTACACTTTTTCACATTATCGAGTTCACCACGACTGAAAATAAACGTTCAAAATCTATATCGCGTTCAACAATGCGCCGGATATGAAGTAGCCGCGCCAGACGTCAGTCCCTCTACTGGCGTTTTCAAAAAAATCCGCCAGGTGCCAACACATTCGATGACCGAGGCCAATAGAGTTTAAAATACGTCTCTTCTGGTTCATATATGTCTCAGTGGATGCCTCGGTTGTTTTCTATTGACCCCGGTCACGTTCACCAGTGGCGCTAGTGTGCCATCCAAGATGGCCGCGAAAGAGGGACTCCGAAAGGTAAACAACGTTAGTGGGCCCGGGAATAGCATGGTAAGCGGTGAATTATACGTGTTTTATGCCTGGTATGTGGCGGTGGCTTATAAATTAATTAATGTGGCGGTGGCTTATTTATGCCTGCAGAAGGCAGTGAGGAGCCCAAATTCGAGGAGTTTTTGGTCCCAAGGAGCAAAGTTTGTAGTCAGGATCAGGTTAAAGTTTGCTGCAACCCCCCACTTTTTGCCGGTGGCGACGCTTATGTTTGGAAACGCATTTTCCATCGTACATTCAAACAGGATTTCACACAGCTTGAAACGAATAAAGGCGTATATCTACCGAACTATTTCAAGATATCAGTTTCCCGGGCTAAAAGGAATACAGCCATAGGCGGATCCAAGGGGACAGCAAAGTGGACATGTGCCCCATAGGCAGATCCAGGGGCAAAGGGAATATGTGTCCCCCGCCATTGACCCTCAGTGCCCCCTGAAATGGCCACGCCCCCTGAAATTTCGCTTCCCACCCCTCCCCCCTCCACCCCAGGATGCGAAAGTCGGCTCCCACCGATAGGGTTTTGCTCCCATCCGATAAGGTTTCTCGGTCAAGAATGGCGCCTCGCCCCCCCGGAAGGTGCCCCCGATCGGGAATCCTGGATCCGCCTTTGATGACGACCCAAGGATAAAGGCCTACTCCTGCTAGAAGCAGGCTCAAGGGAGTGGAAGGAGGCATAAGCGGAACTGGAGATCGCCCCACAGCCAGTCTTCAAAGTATGGCAGCAGGCCAGACGAGTCGCACCAGCCATCTAAAATTCTCGCACCACCATCTTCCGAAAATTCGCACCAATATGCCATATACCAGGGAAAAAATGCACCCATTCCTACCCTTGCAGTACAATGCTATCTCAATCATTCTTCAGTTAATTAAGGGCTTTTTATAAGGCCCCTCCTGTGTCTTAATAGCCATTGAGCCATTATTTGTTTATTTTAAGTGTCACTAATCTTGCAAATTCGCACCAGGTTGGTAAAATTCGCACCACTCGGTCCTGTCTCCAAGGGTACTCGCGCCGACGAGATCTCGTCGAAAATGCCATACTTTGTACACTGGGCCGCCTTTTGAGTGGTAAATTGGCCAGTGGCGGATTCAGGGGGGGCAAAAAGGCATTCCCCAAACGGAAAAGCTCGGGGCAAAACTATGCTTTTGACCCCCAAAGCGATCGACCTCCTTTTTCCCCACTCCTTTTTAGTTTATAAGCAAGATTTTGGTATTTCAACTCTCAGCTTCAAATAGAACATAAGTTGATAAAATGTTCCCTGGCCTGTCCCCTCGAATCCGGAAATGTAAAAAACACTGAAGATTATATATTCGGGCACACATAGGCGGATCCAGGATTGCCGATCGGGGGGCACCTTCACGGGGGCGCCATCCGGACCGGGGGGCGCCATCCAGACCAGGGGGCGCCACTCATGACCGGCAAAAGCTATCAGGTGGGCGCCAAATCCTATCAGTGGGCGCCGACTTTCACATCCTGGGGGGTGGGAAGCGACATTTCAGGGGGGCGCCATCGACCTTTCAGGGGGCGCCGAGGGTCGATCGGGGGGGCACGTGCCCCCCTTGCCCCCCTGGATCCGCCTATGTGGGCACAGCCCTTCATCAGAATCAAGGAGTAAATATCAATAATTCTCAGTTATAGTATAGCCAGTCATAGTATAGCCAGCCTTGGATAGGAAGAAGTATCTCGAGCCAATATTTTCACCCCGTGACGTTCTTTTTTAGCTTTTTTGCCTCAAATACCCTAAATTTTACCGGCAAGTGATATTGTTAGCGCAGCTTTTTACTGCGTGACGCTTTTTTTACTTTTCGACTTTGGTTTGCCCCTCCCAAACCGACCGGCTAGATCCGCCACTAGATATTTATCTATATCTTGACCATAAATATTTATGGTCAAGATCGTGGTAAGAATAGACGGTTTGAGGATTTTCAGCTTTATCTATTCAGTATTTACTGAAAACGATCCCATTGTATTTTTCACCATAGAGTTATAATGGAGTGACCAAATGAATTGACTCCACCTTAGGTCAACAATATCAAAATTCCGAGATAGCAGATTTGTAGACCCTTATCATATTGTGGAAGTTCAAACTGATCGGTTTGCTAATGTTCCCTGGGCGCTGCTTCAAACTCGTAATTTTAGGTTTTGAGGTCGGGTCACTTGACCCTGAATAGCTCCTTGACCTGACATGACATGACCTGACATGAACCTGACAAAAATATGTTCAGATGTGTAAAATTGATCAGGGATAAGGTACGGCAAGTTTCGTTGTTCTGCGTCTCTTC
Organism: Lepas anatifera; assembly: GCA_034440635.1. Classification (NCBI taxonomy): domain Eukaryota; kingdom Metazoa; phylum Arthropoda; class Thecostraca; family Lepadidae; genus Lepas; species Lepas anatifera. The sequence goes on from JAOTON010001459.1 coordinate 139,497, forward strand.
GTTTTTGAGCTATCTGGGGCAAACCAGGAGGGGAGCGAATTTCGCCCCTCCCCCAGCTGGGCGCGTGTTAAATCTTTTCAAGTATTTTTGTCCCTTTGGAGGAAGCCTCTTGAAGGTCTGAGGAGTTACTCCTAAAGGGAATGGGAATTAAGAGACTTATGTACTTTTCGTACACGATTGGTTTCGAAGCAATCTGGTATACAGTTTTTGTTATGGTGCACTGGAGACATTTGAGCGGCGCTCTTGTTTGAAGGAAAAACACCTCAGCTGTAAATATTATTGTAATGTTAGTCCCCAACCAACACTAGAATAGAAGCGGTAAGTAATCTTGTCCCATCCAAGAAAATATTGCACTGTATTGGTTGTGCTCTGGCAGGAACACAGTAAAACAGGCAAATGAAGCGAAGGCACTTCCTTCCATGTAGGGGAGTGTGTATTGCGCCCCCTAACTAGGTAATTGCGCCCCCCCTTATAACAGAGAAACGTAGTAGTGGCAGTTTGTTTTGGGCAACTTAATCCAGTTCTCATTTTCAATCCATACATTTTTCCAACTTTTCAATGAATTCGTACATAAGAACGTATTTTAATCAGCTAGAAAAATAAATTCAGTACTTCCTTAAATCTGCACAGGTTTATGAACCCAAAAAATAATACGGCTGTCACATTCCAAAATCGATGGTTTTAATTTCAAGCCAGGTATTCATTGCATATTCTGAAAGCAAAAATTGTAGATCTCTGTGGTGGTAAATTTTAAAGGCAGACATCTCTGATTTAAATGCAAAAAAGTAATTGTGCTGTGGTCAAATGTGCCCTATCCAAATGTATGTTGAAAAATCAAATTCAAAGCCTTTCCATATGAGTGTGATTTTATTATTACAAGTCATTGTGAATGCAAGAGTACCACATTAAAATGACTTCCAGGCCCTCCAGATGAAAAGCTTGGGAGGTAGCTGAGCCCCATTTGCTCCTATACTAATGCTTATTTATGCATTGCTATTGACTTAACATGGTATGAGGAAAGGGCGCAATTAAATCGAAATGCGCCCCTCCCCGGGTGCATTAGCCTCACACTTTGGCAAATGCGCCCTTTGCATAGCTTCACTCAAATTGGAATTCACTATTAGAATACGCTATTTTCAGGCCAGGAATTGTTTTCTCAATAACAAAAAATGATCAAATTTTTGTAATTTAATCCACAGTAGTGAGATTGAATAGGAGACATTCGTCTAGCAAGTGATTTCCCTTAGGGGGTGCAATACACATACCTTCCCCTATATGTTGATGCATTCATATTTAGGTATGTACATTTGTTAGTTTGAGTTGTTGTGTTATTATGTTGGCTATTTTTAGCTATTATGGAAGGTAGCCTCATCCTAAGTTAGTTTCATGTGCTGCTTTTGTTGGGACCACTGCAAAGTTTCATCATGTGGCCAAATTACCTTATTCCAAGTGCCTGACAGCATTGCTAGGACTGAAGTTTGATGGTGTCTCATATCAAGTGCAACACAATAAGACACAAATATGAACAGGCCACAAAAAACAATGTCTGAAGTTTTATGTATTGGGGTCATGGGTCCTAGATTGAACATCTCTGCTGGGAAAGTATTTGAAGCCAGAGAAATTTGGCTGTTGATGAGCAGGGTAGGTAGATCACTTAGCCAAAATAATTTTTGAGACCTTAACACCATTGGTACCAGCTAGGTCCACTCCCTGCTCTCCAGTGGGTGTCATGATTGAATTCCTTATGATTTCATAGGATGCACTCATATTCAATAGCTCACTTCAATAACATATTACAAACTGGATATTGCACTGCTGCAGGGTGGGCACTGTCCCTCGGGTTTTAGGGGCATACGAGAGAATTGTAGAATTTCACCCAATTTGCATGTGAGCAAAATAAAGGGGAAACAACATGTTCACAAATTGAGACAGTATGTGAGCAAAGTGAGTGGATTTCAGTCCTGATGAGGCTGCAATCTTATGATTAGGATTATATTAATGTACATATATATGACACACACACACATATGTATATATATATATGTGATATAATTTTATTTATGGTATACTATGGTAGGATATAATTGTATATTGTAGTACACTGGTATTACTAGAAATTATCAATCTTGATACAAGTATGACACAGCTTGACAACTTCACCTGTTTTGTTTCATTCCTGTGGATTGTGCTATTATAAATAACCTGGCTATTGTACAGAACAGAGGTTATTAAAACAAAGGTTTTTCTTTAGATATGATGCTTTTCTTTCCTTGGATCATCAGAATTAGTTATCAATTACTTACTTATATTTCCCAATTTTATTTGACATTTCCCTGATTGCACATCTTCAGCAAAGGTAAACCTGTATATCACACCATGAGCATGGGTGCTACCCTTCACTTATTTTCTGGGGGCATGCTAGATGCATTGTAAAATGTACAGAATTTGTATGCAAATGTACCAATGAGATATATTTCACTTTTCTTTCCAGGGGATCAATAAATTCAATTCCTTATGTTTTCAAATTTTGTCAGACATTTCCTCACATAAATAAATTTAGTTCAGGAGAAACTGAACACCACACTGTGGGATATTGGGCATTGTGGTTAAGGTTTTTCACACAGAGGCATTGCAAAATTGTACATAATTTGTATACAAATGTACAAATTAGACGTTTGGTGTAGGTAGCATTAGGTGTAGAAAATATAGTGGAAATAGCATGCTCGCAACTCAGGACAGTACACTGGCCAAGCTTGTAAGTTTGAGTCCCAAGAACTGTGTTCCAATTTTTTATTAGGGTGTGAAGCACAAAATTTGTCACAATGTACAGTGGATGTATGGAAAATTTAAACTCATAAAAAACAGTTAGGAAAAAATTGAAGATTTTTGCTGTGTTGGAGACGATTTTGACTTTACTTCCTTATTTTATTAAAAGGTTTTAAATGAAGTTTGAGCCTTAGTGACTTTTGTGCTCAACTTCATCCAGCTCATGTGAGGAAAGGTGTCCAGGCAATACCAGGATCATTATGCGTTGGAATGAGTGGATAATTAAGCCCTGGGAGATGGTCAAGTCAATGGATAATTAAATTTTTCGGGGTGCGACTTTCCAACCAAAACTAGGTTTCAGGACGTAGTCTTTGCGGGTCGCACCTTAGGTTCGCCTGACGAAGGCGAGCCTACTTGCAGGTTAGGTGCGCAGCAGGCCAGCTTGCTGAATCGAGACAAGGCTTGGTTAGGATATGGTACGTTATGTTTGGGGATTTTTAGGGTGCACCGACAGTCAAGGTCATATGGGTATGTCAAGGTCATTTGGTAGATACCAGAAATGACCCCTGGAAATGATACGATAATCTTGAGTTTCAAATAACGCTGACTGAAAATACTAAAACACTTAGTTTTGGTCAGCAGGCACGCACGAATTCTCTGTTGCAGCATTAGCAAACAAATGCGCCCGACAGTCACTCTGGCTTCCTCCAGACCTCACTATAGGCACGCCCCTGACCTGAACCGCAGCAGGTCACGTGACCACCTGGAGCGAGACACTCGACGAGACAACCGGAGCATCCGGTCCAGCAGCGGTCAACGCTAAAGCACTTACCTTACATGTTAACAAAATGTTTGCCTCAACAGTTTCCCAAAATATCAAACGAAAAGCTTCATGCTCGGTCTCGATTGCGCCAGGAATATGCTGACCCTCAGGGGATCGACCTTGGCTTGTCGGTTTCGTTCGGTAAGTCCAAACCGGAGACATGGGGAGAGTTGTGCCATGGGCTGTAGTGAGCCTTGGGGTAGTAGCCGACGCTGCATCGCCGGGGTCGTATTATTTCTACCTCGCTGAGGGGCATACGCCGCTTCATCCGAGCTTCGGTCGTTAGGAGGCGGCGGCGTCCGCCTGTCGGCGACCCTGATGATGAGGTCTATGGCGATGCCTGAGACTGCCTCTCCGGTCCTCTGTTACCAATCAGGTTGCTGGTTGGATCACATCGGCTCTTCTCTGCGCCTGCCAACACCGGCTCATGCTTGTTTTTTGTTCCCTTATATTTTGTATTGTCTTCTTTTGTGCATGGGTTGTCAGCTCCATAGTCACATATCTGATTCGACATTTTTACGGGTGTAAAGCGCCCATTGGAGGCCTATCTCGATCCCCAATATTGATGGGATGTTGAAGGGGGGGCGGGGGCGGTGACCACCCCATTCCATTGCTAGGTCGACCATTACCCCGGATACCTGAGCAGCTTCAGTTCGCTCTATTTACTTACCAAGCCCGGGAACGAACTAATCGACTCATGTAACCTGGAGTCTGCCTTGGGGACTCCCGGTTACAAGAGTCGATAAGTGCCTGTCCGCGGTCAGTACGCAGAATAGAACGTTCTGAAGCTGCTCATTTATCCGGGGTACCTGTCAGACAATGCGAGGCAATCCCCAGTTAGAGCGGGATATCTGCACTGGAGGGGTGTGTTGGTATCCTCATGACTAACCTGCTCGAGGGTGGGGGTTATACTGCCAGGGTTATAACCTCTTTGGTTGGTGCATCGATAAGCCCCCGCTCCCCTTTGGCCCACTGGCTCTAGCTGTGGATTGACGTCCATTGTCTGCCGCGGTCGGCCCAGCAATGGGGCAGTGTGCACGGGCACTACCGTTTGGTCCAGCTCTGACGGGAGGACCAAGCAGCGTGGCACCCTCCGTGCCGAGAGCTGTGGGATTTCCTTAGAGTGGAGTGTTATGGGCTGGGGCCCCGGAAATGATTGCGATTTGCGCAACTTGGGCCTGTTATACGTCCCCGTGAAAGATTCCCTCGGCTACTGCTGTTCGAAGGGTGCTGCGTTGCATGGTGTCCCGATGCTTGGTCCTGCCTGTCCTCTGGACTGGTTTCCGACAATGTGGTGGCTGTTTGGTCAGGGGGTCGTGTGGCTGAATCACACTTACCGACTAAAAGAGTGACTTTGTGCCATCTTTGGCGTCCGATTTTCAAGCATTGTTAACCCCTACAAAGTTAAAGAAATTACAAAAATCACCTAAGACAAAAAACGATGTAAACAATTTCAAAGAAAACCATAGCTGCCCAAGAACGATTTTACGGGTGCCCTATTTTAAGGTATGTTTCGAACTGTACCAGAACCAAGACGAATCCGGACAGGCGGAGTCTTGTTTGTTTGCACTAGCGGAAGTGGTGCGGATTACGAAAATTAGCGCTCACGAATATCAGCGCCGATCAACGGTTGCGCAAGGTCGCCTGCTGACGAACGTATGCGCTACAAATATTGACACTCACGGACATGTCTCCGGGTACCGGCTGGCGGGCTGCCGCCGTCTCCACGTGACCCCGCCCCCAAGTCTGCGCCGCCGCCAGCCCTCAGGCCCATGGAGGTCGGGATTCATTAGTATGGACGTGCGCCAAAGTATGGAGGCAGTGCCGCCCTGGTTCAGTTGGTAGAGCTTTGGGCTCCGGCACGCTCAGAAAACCGTGCAGTGTTAGTGCACTGGGAAAGCTCAGGATCGGTTCCTCTGAGACGTTTCGGAGCTTGATATTTACCCAGCGTAGGTCAGCTGGCAACTAACTGGTGAAAGGGTGACATGAGCGGAGCGACCGTCCCTGTGCTTCGGGAACGTTAATCTTTGGCTTCTAAATCAACCCTTCATTGCGGGAGTCACTCGTTTGAATGGTGGGGTTCGGATCTCCGTGACAAGTCCCTCCTTTAGTGAGGCTTCGATCCCAGGAGCCGAACTTGCAATTAACTTGGACAAAATGTATTTTAAAAGTGCGCTGTTCGAGGAGCTGTTTCTTGACAAAACGCGGGCTTTGATAGAAGGAAAGTATGAGACCACAGTTTTTTGGGTATGCTCTGCGCGATTACAAGCCAATCACTGGGGGGTCGTATTCTGTGTTTCACACTCGCAATGGAGAGGGATCTGGCGTCAACGCGCAGTGGAGGGGTCCTAAAGTGCCCCCCTGAAATCTCGGAAACCAAGAGGGCTAGAAAAACGCCCGTTGGAAGGTGTGTGGGCGATGGTAATCTACTTTTATGCAAAGTTTCATTGACCCAGGTCAATATATTCGAGGTCAAACGAAGTCATAAAGGTCAAATCTGGGCCGTGCTGGAGGCTTAGTGGGAAATGCCGTGATTATGTAGAAAAATAAACTGGAATACGCCAAAAACTGAATAAAGTCATAGAGGGAAGGTCCCACACAATGTTCTGAATTTTTAGGTCAATTTCAAGGTCAATGACCTATGGCGTAACAATTTGACATGTGACATATTCCCAACAATGTTCTTTGCACATCTGACCCCAGATCAATTTTGCGATTTTTCGTATAGTTTTAAAATCGGGTCATCTCAGGTCAGGTCTACAGTGCAGGTAAAGTGACCTCACCTCCATAATGGGCCCACCGGGTAGTGCAAAATATATTCCGAAATTTGACCTGGGGCCATGTCAGAGTTGGCATTTTTGCCAGCTGAGAGGGGTTTCTGCCGCCAGCCGGTTTTTACCGGTTTAAACCGGCAAAAAGTGGCAGAAAGTGGCAAAAACTCGGGGAGGTCAAATTTTTTATTATTAATGGAAACTGAACTTTAAGTGTTTTCCAATAGTTGTTACCAATATCAATCATGCCGATAATTACACTGTATTTCCGGTATTCTGATAATCTTATTTAGCATTATATATTTTCTAGTCTTAGTCTTAAGCCTTAGTGCAGCAAACGCCGATAGGATCGCATGCTATCCACATTTTAATCAGTTCATTTGTTAATCCTCGATAATATTATCAGCTGAATCAGACAGGGGCTAATTCTAATGTCTGGTGGTAGTCTAGATGAAATAAGACGGCTTTCTTGACTAGAAAGTCAAGCCGCTCGAGCTCAGTAAGAATCCAGCCCTTGCGTTGGGGTCTCCGATGCAGTTCTCCATCGGAGGCAAGGCAAGCGCCTTTTAGGTGCACGACATATTACTGCGAAGACCGTAATTATTTTACGTGTTGTATTTGGTGACAATTTTTAGTCTTCTTCAACGCCGAACAGTGGCGAACATAAGAAAGGGTACAAGATGGGGATTCCCAAGCCCGTCCAAGTGACTGGTGTACTGGATCATTTTATGGCGAAGGACATTATTTCAGCCTGAACACATGGAAACTGCATTATTAACAGTACTTTTGAGCTTCTGTAAGCTATACTTATCAAGTGAAGATCAGCATTGACTGACCTGTTCTGGTTAAAACATTCACTTTTTTCAAACATGTTGTCTCCTCGAGCTACTTTGTTCGTCTCTTCTGATCATAAGCGCTCAAACCTAGTGGCTTGTACCCCCAGTGGTCGGTTATACCATACATTTATCTCTTGGCAGGCGCACACCCAGGATTTTCATTTGGGGGCGGCAGGATGATGGGGGGCGGCATGTCACGTGCAGGATTTCATTCCCTGATGAGGAGTCGGCAGTTTAGAAACACGGGCGGCTTGAATCACATATTGGGCGAATGCTTCAATGCTAGGGGCAGGAACGGCAAAGTGAGGGTAGAACTGGTACTAAAAGCCAGATCAGGCTCATTTCTGCCCTCCATGGGTGCCTGCGTCTGCCTCTCCCCTTGGGTGGGCTACTGTTTCTCTGAATAAAATATCTGAAATAAATTATATAAAATAAGATAAGGTTGAATGGACCAAACTGTTATTTAATAATATGCATACGATTTCTTGCGATTAGACAACAAATCTTTATATTGACATACCTACATTTTTATGTGGTATTTCACTAGTGGCGTCATCTAAAATGTATGTACCGGTCCCTAACTAACAATAGAAGCAACGACACTTCATCCGTTGTAAAAACCCTTCATATCAGAAAGGTGAGGTCACTTGGGGATCCAGGCGGTCTGTTTGGGGAGCGGGGCAAACTGATCAGCAAAAAACTGATCACTTGGGGCCGGGTGGCTTAGTGGCTTCGTTGCCAGTCTTCGGATCGGATAGCATGGATTAACGTGGGTTCAATCCCCACGGTGGGAAACAGCCTTCCGTGTCCGATCTGACCCGGTGGAGAGGATCATTATCCTCCACGCGCATTGACGGGGGGACGGAGGGCGGGTACCCGCCCCCTCGTCGGGTTTTTCGGAGATAACGTAAAGACGGCGGCGCTACGCGCCGCCGTACTTCGCATACCTTTTCCCTCATCATTTTACAACTTTTGTCAACATTTTAAGGTTAGGTCATCTCAGGTCAGGTCACCAGTACAGGTCAAGTGACCTGACCTCAAAAAAAGTTTAATATATGATAAGTCGGAACAGGGTAAGCTCATCCGATTGAAACTCATCACATAATGGCCCCATCGAGTTCTCTAAAATATGTTCCGGTATTTTTGATATCGATGGCCTAAGGTCAGGTACGTGCTATGACCTCTCCCCTGGAAATACATGGGAAAATGGTTTTAACTGAATAACTTAGTAATGGACAAAGATAGATCGTTTATTTTATCTGCATTATATTTTCCTTGTCATTACAGTTCTAATGATATGCATTTTGCCCAATTTGACCTTTACCTAACCTCAGGTCAGGTCAAATCCTTAATTTGACCTAGCAAGGTCATATTATATATTATTGGATCCGGCTTGCTGCGAGGATTCATATCGTTCAAATCGTTTTGCTCTATCTTTACTTGTTCAGATGTAATGGCCGAAAAACTTAATTTACATCACGGCATGTTTTGACCTCTAGTGACCTTAAATGTGACCTGACAAAAAAATGGTTGAAATATTTTTTGATGGAGAAGTAAATGGGCTATCCAACGCCGTTTACCGTTTTTCGCTACCTAGCGCGGTTTTCGAGATCTTAAGGGGCGTGCACCCGCTCCCTGTCAAGGCGAAGTTGGCTCAGAACCCCGTCAATGCGTGTGTTAAACACCCACGCCAATGCTCCCTGTAATTGGTAAGTGTGCTTGTTGAGAGTGGCCCTAAATAAATAAATAAAAAACCCGATGAACAAAAAATGTCACACAGCCTAAATGGAATCTGACTGCTTCTAAAATTTCTTACTACCGGTCTGTGTGTGGGGGGGGGGCAAAACACTATTTTCGACTTTACAGGGCTGGCCTCTTCCCTCCCTCTGGACCTGCCAATGGATTGGTTCCAGCCATAAGAGACCATTCGGTTTTAAAAGGTTATTGAAGTTGTGTGATGAAATGGAAGAAGAGAGTGCTGAAGCCTCCTAATACACAGTAATTTACGTTATAACCCCAGAAGATGCCCTTACATTCATATCCAACGCGAACATCAGTTAATATTTAGAATTTCATAGTTTTTGCCACTTTTTGCCACCGGGTTTATGCCAGCCGGTTTAAACCAGTGGTTTAAACCACTTTCTGCCGGCTGCTGCCAACCCTGGGCCATGTAGGCATCATGACTTCTCCATTGGAAATGCACGGGAATACGCAATTTAGACGAAAAATGGTTCTGCTACTGTAGATGCAGCTTAAAATATCTTCCTTTTTTCCAAATCTTACTATTCGAGGCCCCTTTTCGGGTTCATGCTGCAAGTTTGGACATGTGACCTCTGAAAGGTCATCTGGGACTACTTTAGCAGGCTTTCGGACTTGAGTTAGTAACTTTGCAGGAAATGAAGATAAAGCTTTCATTTTGATGCCATTACATTTGGATTATTATTGCGAGTCGATGGATATGCTTTTGACTATGTTCGGTCAGCTTGTGACCTTGACTAGTGTCCCAAAACTGGTTTTGTGCTAGGATGCTGAGTGTAAAATTCATATTGGGAAATATAATAAGCGAGTGGAAAATTTAGAAGTTGCAATATTGTGAGACTCGGTTAAAACCTTTATAGGATATTCCAATTAGGAACACATTCTTCATTAAAATTTCCCTATTTCCAAATTATTTAAGAGTGAATTTTCACCACAATCATTAAGTTGCGCTCCATTGAAGATTGAGTGGAAAATTTAGTACAAATAACAGAAGTGAGAGAAAAATTCAGCCTGCCCGGGTGTCACTCTCCACCCAGCACCCTGAGATTTGGGACACTGCCTTGACCTGGCCTGATGTCGGGCTATATGAATGTTTTGACCTAGTATGGTCTTGTCATGCGTCATGCGGTTTGTCGTAACGAGAGCAAGTGAATGGCGCCTAAACATTGATTCTGAGTTCATTTTGTCAGACGCTAGAGCCCCAAAACTCTTCTCTAAGCTGTAACCTTCTTTGACCTGCCATGGCCTCAATATTTCCCTGAGCCAAAGAGTGATTGATGTAGTTTCTTCATTAATTTTTATGAGGTATCCACCAGCGTTCGCGTTTTTTCGTTATCCCGCATAGAAGCCGAGATCGAGGGGGTGTTTGAAACCCCCCCCCACCCACCAGGGTGAAGGTGGTCGGTGGCCGGCCGTGACGGGTGTGAAACGAATGACGTGTTACGGTTTCTGCGCTTACATTTCAGGGCCGAAGAGTTAGAGTGCCGGCGAAATGGGGCGTCTGCTGGCAACAATACTGACGATGCTGGGCTGCTGTGCCAACGTGGTTTTTCTGGAGCTGCTGACCTCGTGAGTGCCCTGAAGTCTCATGAGTGCCTGCGCTGTTCGTCTTGAGTGTATCTGCTATCCCTTCTGAATGTCCCTGCTGTCCCTTGGGAATGCATCTGCTGATCCTTGTGAGCGCCTTTGCTGATCGTGGGTAGCTGCCACTGCTGATCCTTGTGAGTGCCTTTGCCGATCCTCTGTAGTTACTCCTGCCGAGCCTTTTAAGTGTAGCTGCTGTGCCCGGAAGTTTCTAATGCCTGAGGCCCGTTAGAGTGCACCGCTGGTCCAGAACTGAGCTAGGTTTCGTGCCGAAACAAAAAACCGGTGGCCATAGGTGAGATTTTGGCGAGTCGCTGGTCAGAGACCAGTCTTTCCAACGTGTTCGTTTGTCAGCAAGCAACTTTCATGTATTGTATTACCCGTGATCTGCAAAAGCGTGATATGACTGCATTTTATCGAGCCCACGAATGCGAGTGATTTGGTGTTTTGGGGGTGTGCGACTGCTCTGTGTGTGACGTTGATGTCTGCTCTTGTGCAGGGTCCACCCTGGCAGCGGCAACATTATCACCTTCTCACAGTTCCTCTGCATCGCCGTGCACGGCTTCGTCTTCACCATGCGCTGCGGCACTGAGCGCTCCCGAATACCAGTCACGTGAGTCCCACACAGTCAAGGAGAGGGCACGTCGGCTGCTGATTCTATATAGTGCCCTGCGTCATATAGATGCATCTGTCCCATGGTGTCTTAGGTGAAAATTCGATAACCATGAAGCAGTGTCCCAAAACCTGGGGTGCTGGGTGCAGAACGACACCCAGTCAAGCAGAATTTTCCACTCACTTTTATATTCTTTTTGCTGAATTTTCCACTCAATTCCAACAATACTACTTACTACTATTGAATTTTACTCAACAATACTTACTACAAAGGCCAGTTCCATTGCCTCCTCTACCAACGTCCACTGGAAAAAAGAGAGCAGTAGAATGGACTAGAAGATCGCCAAATTAACTCGGCTTTTATGGGCTTCTTTCGCTTTTCTGGAAGAAAATCTGGCGATTTCTATTTTTCTGGCCAATTATACCTGGCATCCTTATCTCCACCGATTTCAGTGGAACAACTGAATCGAAATTCTGGCGCGGGCAAGACGCTCAGTGCCCCCGCCCCACCGGAGAAAGTTCCAATGCGTGAACACCGCCACTAAATTCCACCACTCACAAAATTGGTGAGTGGAAAATTAGACACCCTAGCCTTGTGTTGCCAAAAAAGGAGCTGACCGCTGTGAAAGATAAATTTCTGGAAAGCAGTTTATCTGTGCACATGATTTCTAGGCTTACGTCCTTGAAAATTTGTTTTTGCATTTCTGGTACCGAGAATAGTGAAAAACCATTTTTGATCATATTGTTGTTAAAAGCAATTATCTTGAAATTTTTATGCTAAGCAGCATATTTTTTTACATTGTATGGTAGAAAATCGACCATTTATTGCGAAGAAAATATTTTGTATCCATATCAGCCCTTCATTGCTGCGTCCACGCCCTGTGACACCCAAATCCACTCACGACACCCTACGACACCCTAGGCATAAATACCCTGATATTTAAGTTGAACTGAAAGTGTCCGGTACTTGAATACATTGAAACTCTACATTTTCATTAAATGATTTTTTTGGGCAACAAGAATGCATCCAGTTACCCTTGAAACATCGGCACTTTTTTGTATGGCTGGTCTACGGCGTGGACTTACCAAATCGCCGTCTTTACATCTAGTAAATAAAAGCGGCATCTTTAGGCTTTTTGAAAGCCCGCTTTCTTATTCGTTATCGACAAAACATTATTAGTCTTCCTCTTGGCGTGCTTTTAGTTGTATAGTTTTCTAGTCTATAAGGATTTAGAAAATTAATTTAGGGCAATTTTTGAAATGCAAATTATGTGGCTCATGCGACCAGCAAGCGGCAGGCGATCAGAAATTTAAAGTAGTAGTCGCTCTGACGCTGTCGCAACCCGCCGCGCCTGGCTGATTGTAGACGAAAGGAAGAAACAACAGAAAGAAGGCTGTAGTTTCGATTAGATTGATAGAAAGCAGCATATTCATATGAAGGTAAGTGGATATGTGAAGAAGAGCAGGGGAATTGACAGGTAAAGAAAAGAAACTTTTAGCAAGAGTCTGGAAGAGTTTATTGCCATGAAAGAAAGTTTGTAGTTTCGTCTGGGTTAGTTAAGTGTAAACCAAGGCTCTACTGGGCCCTAGCATAGGTGTATGCGAGGTGCAGTGATTGAGGTCAGGAGTGGCCTCCAAAATTCCGATAACTATAGGTATAGGAGGGGCGTTGTCCCGGACAGAAAAACTGTACAGTGTGTGGTTAGATACTTAATTTTGACACTAGGTATTGCATGAAAAAATCCCTTTTCATTTTTCACCACCTGCCGGTCTCGGAGCCCCCCTCTGCAGAGTTGGTCTAAGGTGGCCCCCGATATTTCGTTTCAGGGGCCCTCAGGGTCCCAGGAGCTGGTCGTGTGGGAGAGGAGAGGAGGGGCACAAAAGTTGGTCTAGGGAAGCCCCCCAAGAGTTTATCTTCATCCCACAAATGTTAGTCTTTGTGGCTCCGAGAGTTCTTTCCCCCGAGGGTTGGTCTCAGAGGCCCCCAAAATGTTTTTTATTTGTGGCAATTCACCAATTCCTTAAAAAATTGGAGACTGCATCAGGGGTTTCAGTTGGTAAATATTTACTTGCTTAACCCAAATTTTTCACATGGTAATGGTCAAACAATGCAGCTTGGGGACGATTTAAAATATTTACTTTGAGAAAATTAAAGGAAATATCCATCCCTCAGTTCAAACAAGGGCTCTGATAGTTTACCACCTGAGTACCCAAATTGGAAAAAGTTTTTCTCCGCCATACATTTTGAGGGGAATTTTCCAATCACTCGCCACACATTCCGAGCTGAATTTTCCACTCGACACCCTAGCGCAAAACCTATTTTGGGTCACTGCCACGAAGTTTCAGGCCTTATAGAGCGCCGCTGGGTCTGCAGACTGCGCGGGGCTTTATTTCTGCGTAACATGACAGAACCTACCAAAAGTCTATGACTGAGTTATTTCCCAGGATCGGCCCAGGCGACCGGGGAAGAATTGTCGCTTAATGCGTTACCACTGGCTGCAGTAGTCTGCCACAGATACAGCATGTTGCGCTGCGAGGCGGTTTCCGCAATGAGGGCGAACGCTGGGGGCGGTGTTGTTCAAGCAGTGGGCATGCGTGGCATGACAGCCGATGCGGAGTCTGGTCAGATAGAGCTCTTCCCGTCTGTTTCGCCGACCACTTAATTCCCAGTATCCTACAGAAGGTCGGGAGCACTTAAAGGGAATGTGGCACCGTGGTCAAATCCCGGAATTTGGTGTAATCAGGGATATTTTTAGCCGAAAATGGCTAACAAGTCCAATGTTTTGTATTATTTAATTTTCTTTTCCTAGCGATAAAACTCCAGATCGGCATAACGTCATGATTTGGTACCGCCTAATGCTAACATTACACAATAGATTTGTTGTGTGGCTGCGTCACAAATGAATATGAATACAAATTAAACGTTCTTTGCTAAACATGGCTGTTCTTAGGACTGAACGTGACAATTCTCAATCTTGTTATTTTTATTGATAAATCTATGCATATTTTTGGTTTGAAACTTGTCATGGAAGCAGGTTGTCACCTTAATCATCGCAAGCACCAAAAGTGATGCCTGACACAGAGGTTTTGAGGACGTTGAAGCAATAAAGATTAGTGGACCATCGCACTGGTCCGTGCTGTCCGGCAGGGCCTACCTGGTGCTGGTGGTGCTGTTCTTCACCGTCAGCGTCGTTAACAACTACGCCCTCAGTTTCGGAATACCAATGCCTCTACATATGATCTTCAAGGCGGTAAGTAGGACGATGCCGTCGGCATGTGGGATGACTCCTTCCTTTCTTCTAAAAATTGGCCCGGATTCTTTTTGTGTTGCTCTGTATATAATCATCGGGGGAGTGGACGTCCCAGAACCCAAGCTTGTCCGGAGAGTGGACGCCCCAGGGACCCAAGCTTGTCGGGAGAGTGGACGCCCCAGGGACCCAAGCTTGGGACGGCACAGGAGTGACAGTCTGTGCGGTTTTCGTCGAGCTGCCTCTGCCGCGCTAGGCGGGCGGATCTCGGCAAACACTGCGTTCTCGGCTACTCCCTCGGGACTAGCTCGCACTGGTATTTGGAGATTGTATGTATTTAAGTAGTCTGTGTGCCGAATGTAGGGTCAGGGCCCCGTTTCATAGCGGGTGTGTAAATGCGAAGTGTTTACACCACGCTCGCATGTAAAAAAATTGCATTCAGTTTCACGTTTCGTAAAGAGCGGCAACTTTTGTCGTTTTCATGATAGATAACACAGAGTAGGAAGAAAACCCAAAGAGCATGTGAACAATACAAAAACGTAAAAAACGGGAATCAAACAAGTGAACGTCGTCGTCAAAAGCCGCAGCTCTTTATGAGAGTTGAATTGGGCGCGACATAACATTGCTGTTGACTGGTGTGAAATGAGGCGTTTGGCGTCTGCCCCCTGCCCGGCCGGCCGCGGACAGAGCGGCGGGTGAGCACACTGTGACTGCCGCAGGGTTCGCTGGTGGCTAACCTGGTGATGGGCGCCCTGGTGCTGGGCCGGGCGTACCCGCGTCACCAGGTCGCTGCCGTTGTAGCCATCACTGCCGGCGTCGCCATCTCCACCTTCGCCTCCAAAGTAAGCGCCTCCGTCACCACCAGGGCGGATGTTACGCAACCTAGAGGCTGGTGACACTGAAGCGCAAATCACTAAATCAGATGCCTGGTCCCCTCAGTGCTGCGTGCTCGCATTTGGACCTGGTCAGAACCTGCACGGAGTATTGGAATAAGCTGTGGTCGGTACCCAGTGCGGTTTTCTCTCCGTTGTGGCCTCAGCGACCTCTGCAACATGTAATAATTCCAAACGCACCATGCCACACGTTTACCTGATGCAAAGGAGATGCATGACGTTATCAAGTAAGCAGTATCCATAAGATAAGGTATACAATAATATAAAATCACCGTAAAAGCTTCATATAGCACAGCAAGTACTTCATACGTCATCTCCATGATTTTTTGTTAACAATTTCCTTTAAGATTTCCTGTAGGGAAGGACGGGCTGGACTTTATATCCACCGGGATGGAAGGGTGACCATTTGTCTGAGCTGAGAATTTTTATTTTAAAAAGATACTCATATCTTACATATACTATTTTACACCGCAATGTAATGTTTTGTTAAAAGAGCCGTATGTATAATTATATTTCCTCAAACCTAAATGGACAGACCACCCTGGAGTTCGGCAGGGGTACCCTGAGCCGGCGGCTACCCCATTTCCACTCTCAGTAGAAATAAGTGAATCGGGAGCTGCGGAGCCGATGAATAACCAAGTCTGCGGAGCCGCCCCGGCGTCGGGTCGGAGTTTTAAGATTATTTTCGGCGCCCGTCCGGCGCAGCACAAAATTCAGCCGGCGTGGTCTCACTTCTGGCGGTTCCCGCCTGGGTTCCGGGTCTCTCCAGGCGGAGTTGGCTGCAGGCGACGGGTGATTAAGGAGCGTAATGATAATTTCTGGGGATTATCTACGCACCAACTGTCAGGGTCATATGGCGTCGCCAACTCTTTCCCTGTTGGAAGGGTTTCTCGGGAGCCAGTTTGCGGTGTCTCGTCACTGTGTTTACTGTGCACACTTAGTTTTAGATATCCAAAATAAAAGTATATACCCCGTAAGACCCATTTGTTACCTGAGTAAAACACCCTTCAGACCTGACGAAGTAAAGGTATGCAGTGTCGCCCCGCGTGTTAGGCCTGGAATGCAGACCCAGATACAGATACATATTTATTCGAATAGAGTCCACATCATGCATGGTTTTTCACCCATTCATGTGTTGTTAAAAAGTAAACCAACAGGTCAAATTCGACAGACACGCACACCATCACTCATAAAATCTGCCGTGTTGAGAAGCTAAAAAATTTTAAAGTAAAAAAAAATTATCAAAACGAGACCGATAAAAGAACGCTAAAAACAAAAACAAGTAAAAAACCTTAAGCAACGCCTAAAACAAGCCTAAAAACTGCGTTCCCTTGAACCGGCCACCATCAGGCTCCAGGCTCAAGTCCCAGGCGGGAATACGGAATCAGGACTCCCTGGTCCTCAGTATCTGAAGGGGCGACGCCTTTGGGGGTTGTCGCAATACCAAAGGCTGTTTTTCAATGTGAGACAATTTTTCCTAACAATTTCTCTTTCCAGCAAAGCAACAGCTCATTTGACGCCCTAGCTGAACAGAGCACGTTGGTCAGTTCTGAGGAGTCCACAGGCCTTTGCACCCAATGGGTCCGTGCCTGGGCCGTTGGGCTCGGCATCCGCCGAAGAGTCCGGATTCGTGTACACATTGCATTCCTAAGTTGATGGCAAGTTATCGTCCTGGGACGTCGACAGCACTCTAGGTCCTCAGGGGTGCGCACGTGACGTTGCTGATAGGCACGTTACCCTCTATGTGTTAGTTATTGTAACAGACATAGAATCTCAGCGCGATGGAGTAGTTTCTGAGCTACCAAGGAGGGGTGCACGCGTGCGCACGACCAGTTAAACCATATGACTAGCTGCAACAGTTTTGCCCTCGGAATAACCCCAGTCCATGTGCGAAATTCTGGCTCGATCTCGTTTTTAGTTCCTGAGTTACGGAGAGGGTACTCAGTGTTCCCGCGGTCCGATGTATCTGCACGTGAGCCATGCAGCCTGAGGTCGACTTATAGCTGCAGGGTATGACGACCTGTGAGATGTGCTCAGAGCCGGGGGCTGTAAACGTCTTTGCCAGAATACACAGTTTGTACAAAGCAGTAAGTACCGCTGTTGGTATCTACTATGGTCAGAAACGTAGAATGAGCGGCTGGTCTTACCTGGTCATTCGTAGTGGAAGTACTGCAATGAAAGAACATGGGCATATATAAAAATATGATACCCCGCACTAGACAAGACGTCACCGACCGCCACCTGCGCAATGCCTTAAACGTATCTCTTCCTCAAAACCACACCTCAGTGTACCAAAGATCTTTTGTTCCCGCTTCGACCAGACAATGGAATATGCTACCAGATTATGTAAAAAAATGCATCTTCGTGCAAATGTTTCAAAATCTAATCAGCCAAACAATTTAACGCGACACCTCCCCTGAATTTTTTTCGTATGGGACCAAAATAGGGAATGTTCTTCACACTAAGCTACGACTAGGTGCAGCAGATGTAAACGCCTACCATTTTAAAATGCTAAAGACCGAAACGCCCATTTGCCATTGTGGCGAAGCAGAAGAAACTGTTAAGCATTTTACTCTTTACTGCAGACTTCACACTGAGGCCAGACTTAAGCTGTTTAGAACTCTTTCGGATTTAAATATTGATGTGTTGTCTCTCTCCCCACACAGTAAAATGGGCTTATTTATGAATGGATGCGAATCGTGTTCTGAAATCAATTTCCGAGTTGCAAAAGCATATCAACAATTCATATTCAATTCAAAGCGGTTTACTATGCAATCCAATGTTTGAGGACATGCGGATGACTGTGGTTTTCCTTTACTGATGGCTCGGGAGGGGCGGGGTGGGCTCGGTGCGGCTGTGATCATGCCAGCTTCATTACCTAGATTAGATGCTAGATACCTAGATTCATGCCACCATTTTGTGGCATTTGTACCAATCGTGAGTGTTCATATTCGGTTGTATGTGCAAAAATAGAAAAGAAATGGTTTATTATTTATGGCAGAACAATAACCATACTTTCAACCCGCGCCTAAGTGTCATGCAAAAGTGCCTGGCAATAATGAATCTAAAAATTGATTGAATTATACAGTACTCAGTGAGAACTTCCTAGTCCTCGATATAGGCTACCAACAGGGTGGAGGTTAATAACACCATATGATCTCAGGAATTGCTACGTCGTCAAGCCCCGATACATTTAGAAGACAAAGGATAGATTCAATGTTGTTGCTTTTATTTAACGAACCCACTACTTCAGACTACTTTTAAAAGTTGAAAGCAAAATGCCAATGGTCTCGTTATTGCTCCCCGTGCATTTTCGTCTTATGACTGAGATTCCTCGCCTTTCAGTCCTCTTCCCATCTGGTTGAGCTGTACTGGGATATAGTGAAACGGTGTGAGGAGGTGTTCAGCCCAGTATCTGACTGTTGGAACTACTGGCCGCGGGTGGTAGTGATATCAGCTGCCGAAAATAGTTTTCGGCAGGATTCAGGCGGCAACTATATATTTGATGGCCCAACTGTAGACTCGAAACAGACATAAAATGCCCAAAATTGTATATTATAGACCCTGGTTCATAATTATAGATTCCCCTGTGAGCAGTGTATACCGCGTTGCCAGACATCCAGACAATGTATGCATACACCAGACATACACCAGACAGTGTATGCCGCGTTGTCAGACATGTGATCTGCTTGCGACTTCTTCTTTGCTTCGTCTGGTGAATAAGCCCTTTTTGTGGCTGTTCCCCGTCATGTCCTCCGCCTGTACTTGGTTCGTGTTTGTTGCTGCTGTTGCGTTCTGACGTTGGGGATACAGGCGGGAGAAGTGACGGCGGTGGCTGTTACACAGGAGGCGTCAGCAGCAGCAGCAGCAGCAGCGCCGCGCTCCTCGGCCGCCTCCATGGCCGTCGGCGTGGCTCTGCTCACCACTGCGCTCCTGCTCTCGGCACGGCTGGGCATCTTCCAGGAGACGCTCTACTCAACTTACGGCAAACACAGCCAGCAGGCTCTCTTTTTCACGGTGCGTCAGCGCTGCTCCGTCCCGCAGGGGACCGCCGGGTTCGTCCGCCAGGTGGCTATTGGAGACGGTACGCGACTACAGGCTCAGCTCCTGTCGGAAGGGTGGCTTTGACCCTCGTCGCTGGCGAGGGGCCAAATCGAAACTGCCACCCTCATCCTTTCTTTTCATTCGTCAATACAGTTCTGCCAACTTTCTGGTCCCCCTTCTCTT
Organism: Lepas anatifera; assembly: GCA_034440635.1. Classification (NCBI taxonomy): domain Eukaryota; kingdom Metazoa; phylum Arthropoda; class Thecostraca; family Lepadidae; genus Lepas; species Lepas anatifera. The sequence continues at coordinate 159,015 of JAOTON010001459.1, forward strand.
TTATAAATCCCTCTTGACCTATGTCATCCTAACCTTATCATGTATGTCCTCTCTTGAAGACTAACGACTGCCTGCGTTGTCTGGCTGGGTGTGTCTGCGCGGGTGGTGTGGTTGTACGCGCTGTTGCTTGCCTCGGGAATGCACAGGTCGGCCGCCTGCGGCGCTGGGCCGGACCGGCCTACGCCGACCGACCCTGATCATTCTCCTGCCCAGAAATTGACTGTTACCCACCTCTCCGCCTTATCCTCTGCATCCATTCCTAAATGTCCCACGGTCTGGTAGTTGCCAGTCTGGCAGGTGGCGGGTATGGGTGTGTTCTTACTGCTTTTGTATAGTGCGATTTGTTTCCGGTCTGCCAAGGCTTTTGCTGGGGAGGCTGCTGTTTTGGTGGTCACGTGATTGTCACCCGCGCCACATAAACGGGCTGGATGATGCATACCTTTTGAACTTCGCATCGTCCATGCTTCTCTCTTCGTCACTTTATGGTTGAGCCCTTTCGTACAGCCGGGGACAGATCCAGTGGGGCAGGTGGTGCCACATGGGTCGGTGGAGCCGCTCCCTTATGGATGCCCGGCGCCCTGAACGCCCGTCAAATGCACGAACCTTGTGGTACAGGCGGCTTGAAATCGACTTCAAAGGTGGCCGTGGCAAGAGGCGGTCGTTTTCTCGGATTTGTCGTTGTTGGCCGTCCGTTTACTGACAGCGGCGCCCTGACCTATCCCAAATCGACCAACTTCAAGGTTAGTGTTTTCCTACGCTGTACTCGTGTTGTGAGACTTAAAACGAAGGTAAGCAAAAGCATTGAGCAAGCAAAAGCATTGGACACTTGGGCTATGTTTGAGGGAGTGCAGATCAATTCCAGCCTTCCATAGACCTCAAACTAAGCTGAAACCACCAAACATTTCATTCTGGGCTGTCCTTTACCCTATTTGTGCTGGAATGTAGCGGATATTGAAGGCAGAGTGATGATGCTGACGCATACCTGGAAACGTTCGAGGTGTCTGCCGTCGCTGAAATTGAAACGGTCGATACTTCCGCAGGGCTGTTCCAGCTGCCCGAACTTAAAACAGGGGATGCCGGGTTTAATCTGGCTGAAGAAAACATAGAAATAGCCAAGCTGACGGAAGGAAAGCAGAGGAAGGGCGATTGAATCTTGAATCTGAATGGAAACGTTTTTAGTGAGCTTGGCTTCTGATGAGAACAAATCAAGAAATAATTACGTATTTTTGCGTTTTTGTTGAAAATTTAGGACTTTTATTTTACACTATCCTATTTAACTCCGAAACTTCATCTCTGCTAAGAAAACCAGGTGTGGAAATATGCGCAAATTTTAGAGTTATACGCCTTTGCAAGTATCGCTTGATGTGAAGCATTTTATGAATTACCTTCAAAGTTGTACTTTCGCTTCGTTTTTTGGGGGGGTTAGGGTTTGTGCCATACTTTACAAATTGGGGCATCTATAGAAACTCGACTTGTTTCTCCTGGTTGTGCTGCCGGCCTTACCTCGCAAACGCTTGACAGTACAGACGCGCGGCTGACCAGTGCACTGTCTCTGCCGTTTCAGCACGCCCTGCCGTTGCCGGGCTTCCTGCTGCTAGCTTCCGACATCAGTCACCACGCGGCGCTGTTCTCCAGCTCTCCGCTGGTGGCGGCGCCGCTGCTGCCAGTCGCAGTGCCCAAACTCTGGCTCTTCTTGGCCTGCAACGTCTTCACTCAGTATCCTTTTTATGCGAAGCTGATCTTTCTCCCTCTCTATGTAAAAAGGCTGCTTAACCAATTGTCAGGGGCGGGCCTAGTGCATTGTGAACAACCACACGTGCGGCATATGGAGAACAGGTCCGTGGTGTCACTCAATTTCAGCGTATACGCCAGACAAGCTGGGAGAGTATTATGGGACCGTAACCTCCACTCCGTTCAGACCCCATAGGTCACATAGGACCGCGGTAGCTTCTTTGGGCAGAAAGAAGGAATGGCTGCCCACGTGTGACTGTTCTTTTGTCAGCTGACTTTTAAATTAATTCCACTGCTGAGGGAGGACTGCTCCAGCCCTGGTTGTCACCCCAGTGCCGGGAGGGAGGTCTGCTCTGGGTCGGGCTGTCGCCCCGGTGCCGTGAGGGGAGAGGAGGACTGTTCTGGGCCGGGCTGTCACCCCAGTGCCGTGAGGGGAGGGAGGACTGTTCTGGGTCGGGCTGTCGCCCCGGTGCCGGGCGGGAGGGAGGACTGTTCTGGGTCGGGCTGTCGCCCCCTCGCTGGGTGGGGAGGGGAGGACTGCTCCAGGTCGGACTGTCGCCCCGGTGCCGTGAGGGGAGGGAGGACTGCTCTGGGTCGGGCTGTCGTCCCCTCGCTGGGTGAGGAGGGGGGACTGTTCTGGGCCGGGCTGTCGCCCCGGTGCCGTGAGGGGAGGGAGGACTGTTCTGGGCCGGGCTGTCGCCCCCTCGCTGGGTGAGGAGGGAGGACTGCTCCGGGCCGGGCTGTCGCCCCCTCGCTGGGTGAAGAGGGAGGACTGCTCCGGGCCGGGCTGTCGCCCCCTCGCTGGGTGAAGAGGGAGGACTGTTCTGGGCCGGGCTGTCGCCCCGGTGCCGTGAGGGGAGGGAGGACTGCTCTGGGTTGGGCTGTCGCCCCGGTGCCGGGAGGGGAGGGATGACTGCTCCGGGCCGGGCTGTCGCCCCTCGCTGGGTGAAGAGGGAGGACTGCTCCGGGCCGGGCTGTCGCCCCGGTGCCGTGAGGGGAGGGAGGACTGCTCCGGGCCGGGCTGTCGCCCCAGTGCCGTGAGGGGAGGGAGGACTGCTCTGGGTCGGGCTGTCGCCCCCGGTGCCGGGCGGGAGGGAGGACTGTTCTGGGTCGGGCTGTCGCCCCCTCGCTGGGTGGGGAGGGGAGGACTGCTCCAGGTCGGACTGTCGCCCCGGTGCCGTGAGGGGAGGGAGGACTGCTCTGGGTCGGGCTGTCGCCCCCTCGCTGGGTGAGGAGGGGGACTGTTCTGGGCCGGGCTGTCGCCCCGGTGCCGTGAGGGGAGGGAGGACTGTTCTGGGCCGGGCTGTCGCCCCCTCGCTGGGTGAGGAGGGAGGACTGCTCCGGGCCGGGCTGTCGCCCCCTCGCTGGGTGAAGAGGGAGGACTGCTCCGGGCCGGGCTGTCGCCCCGGTGCCGTGAGGGGAGGGAGGACTGCTCTGGGCCGGGCTGTCGCCCCGGTGCCGTGAGGGGAGGGAGGACTGCTCCGGGCCGGGCTGTCGCCCCCTCGCTGGGTGAAGAGGGAGGACTGTTCTGGGCCGGGCTGTCGCCCCGGTGCCGTGAGGGGAGGGAGGACTGCTCTGGGTTGGGCTGTCGCCCCGGTGCCGGGAGGGGAGGGATGACTGCTCCGGGCCGGGCTGTCGCCCCCTCGCTGGGTGAAGAGGGAGGACTGCTCCGGGCCGGGCTGTCGCCCCGGTGCCGTGAGGGGAGGGAGGACTGCTCCGGGCCGGGCTGTCGCCCCAGTGCCGTGAGGGGAGGGAGGACTGCTCTGGGTCGGGCTGTCGCCCCGGTGCCGGGCGGGAGGGAGGACTGTTCTGGGTCGGGCTGTCGCCCCCTCGCTGGGTGGGGAGGGGAGGACTGCTCCAGGTCGGGCTGTCGCCCCGGTGCCGTGAGGGGAGGGAGGACTGCTCTGGGTCGGGCTGTCGCCCCCTCGCTGGGTGAGGAGGGGGACTGTTCTGGGCCGGGCTGTCGCCCCGGTGCCGTGAGGGGAGGGAGGACTGTTCTGGGCCGGGCTGTCGCCCCCTCGCTGGGTGGGGAGGGGAGGACTGCTCCAGGTCGGGCTGTCGCCCCGGTGCCGTGAGGGGAGGGAGGACTGCTCTGGGTCGGGCTGTCGCCCCCTCGCTGGGTGAGGAGGGGGGACTGTTCTGGGCCGGGCTGTCGCCCCGGTGCCGTGAGGGGAGGGAGGACTGCTCTGGGTCGGGCTGTCGCCCCGGTGCCGTGAGGGGAGGGAGGACTGCTCTGGGTCGGGCTGTCGCCCCGGTGCCGGGCGGGAGGGAGGACTGTTCTGGGTCGGGCTGTCGCCCCCTCGCTGGGTGGGGAGGGGAGGACTGCTCCAGGTCGGGCTGTCGCCCCGGTGCCGTGAGGGGAGGGAGGACTGCTCTGGGTCGGGCTGTCGCCCCCTCGCTGGGTGAGGAGGGGGACTGCTCTGGGCCGGGCTGTCACCCCAGTGCCGTGAGGGGAGGGAGGACTGCTCTGGGTCGGGCTGTCGCCCCGGTGCCGGGCGGGAGCGAGGACTGTTCTGGGTCGGGCTGTCGCCCCCTCGCTGGGTGGGGAGGGGAGGACTGCTCCAGGTCGGGCTGTCGCCCCGGTGCCGTGAGGGGGAGGGAGGACTGCTCTGGGTCGGGCTGTCGCCCCCTCGCTGGGTGAGGAGGGGGACTGTTCTGGGCCGGGCTGTCGCCCCGGTGCCGTGAGGGGAGGGAGGACTGTTCTGGGCCGGGCTGTCGCCCCCTCGCTGGGTGGGGAGGGGAGGACTGCTCCAGGTCGGGCTGTCGCCCCGGTGCCGTGAGGGGAGGGAGGACTGCTCTGGGTCGGGCTGTCGCCCCCTCGCTGGGTGAGGAGGGGGACTGTTCTGGGCCGGGCTGTCGCCTCGGTGCCGTGAGGGGAGGGAGGACTGCTCTGGGTCGGGCTGTCGCCCCGGTGCCGTGAGGGGAGGGAGGACTGCTCTGGGTCGGGCTGTCGCCCCGGTGCCGTGAGGGGAGGGAGGACTGTTCTGGGCCGGGCTGTCGCCCCGGTGCCGTGAGGGGAGGGAGGACTGTTCTGGGCCGGGCTGTCGCCTCGGTGCCGTGAGGGGAGGGAGGACTGTTCTGGGCCGGGCTGTCGCCCCGGTGCCGTGAGGGGAGGGGGACTGTTCTGGGCCGGGCTGTCGCCTCGGTGCCGTGAGGGGAGGGAGGACTGCTCTGGGCCGGGCTGTCGCCCCGGTGCCGTGAGGGGAGGGAGGACTGTTCTGGGCCGGGCTGTCGCCCCGGTGCCGTGAGGGGAGGGGGACTGTTCTGGGCCGGGCTGTCGCCTCGGTGCCGTGAGGGGAGGGAGGACTGCTCTGGGTCGGGCTGTCGCCCCGGTGCCGTGAGGGGAGGGAGGACTGTTCTGGGCCGGGCTGTCGCCCCGGTGCCGTGAGGGGAGGGAGGACTGTTCTGGGCCGGGCTGTCGCCCCGGTGCCGTGAGGGGAGGGGGACTGTTCTGGGCCGGGCTGTCGCCTCGGTGCCGTGAGGGGAGGGAGGACTGCTCTGGGTCGGGCTGTCGCCCCGGTGCCGTGAGGGGAGGGAGGACTGTTCTGGGCCGGGCTGTCGCCCCGGTGCCGTGAGGGGAGGGGGACTGTTCTGGGCCTGGCTGTCGCCTCGGTGCCGTGAGGGGAGGGAGGACTGCTCTGGGTCGGGCTGTCGCCCCGGTGCCGTGAGGGGAGGGAGGACTGTTCTGGGCCGGGCTGTCGCCCCGGTGCCGTGAGGGGAGGGAGGACTGTTCTGGGTCGGGCTGTCGCCCCGGTGCCGTGAGGGGAGGGAGGACTGCTCTGGGTCGGGCTGTCGCCCCGGTGCCGTGAGGGGAGGGAGGACTGCTCTGGGTCGGGCTGTCGCCCCGGTGCCGTGGGGGAGGGAGGACTGTTCTGGGCCGGGCTGTCGCCCCGGTGCCGTGAGGGGAGGGGGACTGTTCTGGGCCGGGCTGTCGCCCCAGTGCCGTGAGGGGGAGGGAGGACTGCTCTGGGTCGGGCTGTCGCCCCAGTGCCGTGAGGGGAGGGAGGACTGCTCTGGGTCGGGCTGTCGCCCCAGTGCCGTGGGGGGAGGGAGGACTGTTCTGGGCCGGGCTGTCGCCCCGGTGCCGTGGGGGAGGGAGGACTGCTCTGGGCCGGGCTGTCAACCCGGCGCCGTTCTACCTCCTTAACCGGCGAGCCAGGTACGTGTGCATCAGCTCCGTGTTCCGGCTGACGGAGCTGTGCACTTCGCTCACGGTCACGCTCGTCATCACGCTCCGCAAGTTCGTCAGCCTGCTGTTCAGCATCTGGTACTTTCAGAACCCGTTCTCGTCGGCGCACTGGCTGGGCACTGCGCTGGTGTTCGCCGGAACGCTCCTGTTCACAGACCCCTGGCGAGTGTTCCAGCCCCGCTGCCAGCCCAAGCGCAGCTGAGCTCTGTCCGCCACAAACCTGCGGCTGCGGCCGTGCCGCTGATTTACTGCCGAGGTGGGCTTAGCTGACACCACTACATCCGTGCCAGTCGGAGGTATTCCCCTTGTTGTCATTTTCTTGACATCTAAACCAAATATGTTGCTGCTTCAATGGGGTTCGCCAATTGTCCAATATTATGTGATGATCGTTAACCTTCGATAAGACGAGATGAGAATCGTTTGCTGCTAACTTGGCTGGCAAGTGACTGTGTGACGCTGGGTGTGACACTGTGTGACCCACGTGCGGTGGGAATTTGGGAGGCTGCAGTTGGACCGGGCGCGGCGTCACCGGTCTGTAGCACGTGGGTACACATGTGTGCACCAATGTGAAGGGACCAGGTACTAGATGGGTTCACATAGGAACACTACTGTGAAGGGACCAGGTGCTAGATGGGTTCACATATGAACACTTCTGTGAAGGGACCAGGTGCTAGATGGGTTCACATATGAACACTTCTGTGAAGGGACCAGGTGCTAGATGGGTTGACATATGAACACTTCTGTGAAGGGACCAGGTGCTAGATGGGTTCACATATGAACACTACTGTGAAGGGACCAGGTACTAGATGGGTTCACATTTGAACATTACTGTGATCGGAGCTTTAGCGGAATGGAGCTTAGTGGGGTTTATTATTTCCCCGACATTCCAATTGATAACATTCCAGCGTCACGCCGATGAAAAGAGACGGCGTCTGGGGAGCACTGTTGGAAATTGTAAAATGGTCGGTCTGTTCCTCCACTATTGGTATGAGACTGACAAAACGTACATACGTCAGTGACAGCACAAAATTTTGCTGCTGAAAGAACGAAGAAATGTGGCTCAAAACCCGTGTTGCGGCCGAAAGGTCATTTGGCTCAAGCAAGGGTAGGGTAAGGGGATTTGGTGATGTTTTTATTGGCATGATTTAGAGCATTTTGATACATTAATAATGTGTTTTGATGAAACATGGCAATATAAATGTGTTAAAGCATTTTGATTTATTGATTTTCAACCCATATGCTTAGAGGAAAAAGCGCAGACGACGTTAGTTTCAGAGATGGGATCACCAAATTATACCGCAGGGGGCAGGGAAAATGTGTTGTCTCCTTCAGGGATGTAGCCAGGGGACTAAGGCAGCCCCTCCCCACTCATAATGGCCGTTTGGAAACCTGGCCCGCCTACATTACTACGTGGTCAGCCGTAAAACCCATGATAGATGGGGCTGACTTTGGGCAATAAGCTCTTTCTAAGATCAACAGAGCCCTCCGCACCCAGAGGGCCCTCTGAAATCCGCAGGTCCTGACGGTAGAGCTGCTGCTCCCCAGCTTTGTTAAAAAGTCGACCTTTCTAGCAAAGATTTCCAAAAATTAAGATGTTGAGTCGACTTAACCCTGACTCATGGCTCTAATACTTGAGCCTGGTTCCGTGTCAGCATTTTTGAGCGTGCCACTGAATGGACTCTGGCAACCCGAATTCACATAATTGAGCCGAATCAAAATCGATTCTGACCCTGAGAAGCGACTCAAAAAGTCTGGTTGAGTTGTAGCCCAGCTGGGATATGACTTGCATTCGCCCCAACGGGGAGTTCGAGCCGGCAGCGTTTATGTTCACGTTTTATTTCTTTGCAGTCATAGACTGTCTCACAGCCCATCTCAGGTACTCGGCGCTCTCGCACTACACTGCTCATCTATAAATTTATAAAAACGTTCCATTTGTTGACTACAATGGCTCGAGGCAAGCATTTCAACATCATCCGAAAGATAATGACCAAGCATTTCCAGACAAGCATGCGAAAATGCGCTCCATTGACACCGGGCATCCCGGAATGAACCCGGAACATTTAAAAATGCCCCCCAACGTCCCGGAATGTACTCCAGGCAGATAAAAAACACTCGATTCAGCATCTCAACGTCGCCCCCTCTAACAACACAAATTGTCCTAGGATCACATCAAGAAATAGCCCTCTGATCTTGGAATTGGCTGAGCGTGACACACGCGTTCAAACATTTTAATTAATTCCCAATCAGTCTGAGTATGATCCATCTACTTCAAAGTTGATTACAAATCTATAAATAACAGACGGAGTAGTCTTGAGTTAAGTTTCACCGGGTGCCGACTCAAGCAATTCAAGCAAAGTCGTCACCAGAGTCACAAGACGATGCTCCGTCGTGCGTGAGTGACACCCGCGGCCCCGCCCTGTTCAACCGCCTCCCACTCCTCAACTGCGACGCCTTTTTTGGACCAGCAGCACCATTCGACTCTGCTGCCGCGGCATGCTTCCGTTTCCGCCCTCGGGCCGCGTTGGGGGCAGCTTCGACGACGCCCCCTGGCCGACCTCCCCGGTTTCCCGGCCTCGGGTCCCAGCCCCCGCGGTGCCCCGGCCCCGAGTGCCAGCCCCCGAAGTGCCCCGGCCTCGGTTCCCAGCCCCCGTGGTGCCCCGAATAGGGTCGGATCGGCCAGCGAGAGAACGCCGCCCTCCGGTGGAGCGCACGTGACAGACCTCGGCGGCGGCTCCGTGCCGCAGCAGGTACTGCAGCCACAGCTGCTGCTTGGTGGAGAGCCGGTCGTTGGGACTCTTGACCTCGACGATGCGTGCGGTGCCGCTCTCCGGGCTCCACACTACCAGGTCAGGAAAGCCGCTGCGTGCGAACCTGCCGCCGGTTCAGCGCGCTTCAGAGTACCCCCATACAGAGCACAGAGCTCTCTGTGGCTTGGCCCGCACAGCGGTTATAAAGCCAACATACAGAGCGGCGAGCAGTACCCGGGTTCCTCGCCATCGTGTCGGGCATCTGGAGAGAGGAAGTACACATGAGAACCTGATGTCCTGCACGTCTCGGAAATTCCAAGTGACCAAGTTGAGCAATGTTCAACTTTTGAGGAACGTCCGTCATATACTTAAGTGGTCATAATGGATTGATTGCCCGTAATTGTTGATGACGATTCGTATTTAAAATAAATTGGGCCGCCAAAATTAATTTGAGGGGCCTGCACAAGACGAGCAGTTTACACATCCGGTGTGACCGGGGTTAAAACGCATCGATGTTGTCATGCAATTTTATACGAAGATGATGAAAAGGTGCATCTAATAAAAAGTGCAGGAAACATGGCTGACGGAGTTTTCACTCAAACTTCACAGCTCAAGGCTCACATCATTTCTGATAGAATATCCGAAATTCCGACTTTGCTAATCCTTCCCTAGATTGTGCCGTAAGACATTGTGGCGGGAACATGAACTGCATTGGGGTTACCAGCATAATCTGCGTTGGTCCCTACTCGGGCGGGGTTTAAACGGAATGAGGCACCTTCATAGGGGAATTCGAACTGAGACAGTCATGTGATAGGGCATGCCGAAAACCGCTTGGCCGATATTCAATTGATCCCAGAACTCACCGTCCACGGAGAATAGGGTGAAATGTACCCCTGCCCACCCCGTCCTCCCCGGGTGTTTACGTGCTTAGGCAGACGCCATGCTCGAGCCCCGCTGCGCGTGCCGATCGAACATTTTTTCTTGTTTGGACATATTTAAAAACCACGTGCTATGACTTGGTAATGTCGAATATAAACGCGTATAACTTGCTGAATTGACAGCATTGAAACGCGAAATATGTGTTAGTTATCAAGAAAATAGAAGAAATTGCTAACTGTTACTTTGGTTCCTAATGGTAACCTCTAAGCTAAAAACGCTTCATTTGTATTCGTATTCATTTTTGGCACAAATCAAACAGGTTCATCTGGCACAAAACATTGCCAGCTGATGCGCTGATTCGACGTCACGCTAATTTGTAAACTTGCTTTGCTAACATAGACAAATCAAGTACATGAGAAATATTAAGCTTAGCCGTTTTTCTGCACGAATAGGGCCAAATCCACTATAATCCGCATGGATCGCCCCTAAAACCACCGCAGTCAGGAATTGCACCGAGGTGCCCCACTCCCCTCGGTTAGCGCAGCTGATTTGCATGCTGAGACATGTTTCCGTGCGGTGTCGGTTCGCAATTGTGGCGCGCGCTGTGCACAATACTCAGCTGATGGTGCGTCCGGGGAAGGCACCACTGCGGGGCTGACGCACTGCCGCATCTACACAGGAGCCATACCAGAGCAGGTCTTCTCCAGCTGTTACTCGAGTCCAAAAGAGGAAAAGGGCGTTCGTGTGATTTAAGAGAGACATTGAAGCACCTGGGAGGGTGCTCGTATGGATTTAAGGGAGACGTTGGAATACCTGGGAGGGCGCTCGTATGGATTTAAGGGAGACGTTGGAATACCTGGGGGGAGGGGGCGCTCACATTTTTAAGAGAGACATTGAGACATCTGGGAAGGCGCTCGTATTTTTCTATCGCGCATTTTTGTTACCTGCTCCGCATAATCCACTTATTAGGGGCCTAACAGCAGCCCTCGGCAAACCGTTAAATATCCATTGTCAAGCGAGGAACAAGTCTGCAGTTATTTGCCTTCTGGAGGGAATTTGTGCCCGATCAAAGAAAATCCAAGAGACTGGGTACCAATGGGAGGGGATACAAACCACACAGTCCCCCCAACTCCTTTCAACTCCCTCCATAAATGTTGTTCAGCTTTAGCTGTACCGGCATGTGATGACGTGATCAGACACGGCCTGTACCTGTACTCTGTGGCGAGCCGACGGCAGACAGCCAACAACAGGGGCAGGCCCAGGCAGCGGAGCAGCGTCTGCGCATGCGCCACGTCCCGGAACACGTCCCAAGCGGCCAGACTCAGACAGCCGTGGTTAGCCTCCCAAACTGCCGCCACCTGGTCACAGGCGGTCTCCAGCGACCCAGAGAGTAACTCCGAGAGGCGGGCGTCGACGACCTGCTGCCGACGGCCGTAGAAAAAGTCTGAGCTGAGGTCCAGCGGCGCAGCCTGGGGAGGCGGCAGGCGGTCAGAGTCGGACAACTGAGGCCCAGCGGCGCAGGCTGGGGAGGCGGCAGGCGGTCAGAGTCGGACAGCTGAGGTCCAGCGGCGCAGCCCGGGGAGGCAGCAGGCGGTCAGAGTCGGACAGCTGAGGTCCAGCGGCGCAGCCTGGGGAGGCGGCAGGCGGTCAGAGTCGGACAGCTGAGGTCCAGCGGCGCAGCCTGGGGAGGCGGCAGGCGGTCAGAGTCGGACAGCTGAGGTCCAGCGGCGCAGCCTGGGGAGGCGGCAGGCGGTCAGAGTCGGACGGCTGAGGTCCAGCGGCGCAGCCCGGGGAGGCAGCAGGCGGTCAGAGTCGGACAGCTGAGGTCCAGCGGCGCAGCCTGGGGAGGCGGCAGGCGGTCAGAGTCGGACGGCTGAGGTCCAGCGGCGCAGCCCGGGGAGGCAGCAGGCGGTCAGAGTCGGACAGCTGAGGTCCAGCGGCGCAGCCTGGGGAGGCGGCAGGCGGTCAGATTCGGACAACGTCGCAGGTACGTCCAGTCACAGCAGTCTCACATCATCCACCTCCAGAACGAAACGCTGCGCATCAAATCAGTCACTTTACTCGTTTTAGCTTTGAATCAGTTAAAAACGGCATGCTCTTTTTACAAATGGGAAAAAAGGAAGAGGTTTTCATTCTAATTTAAATTAAAAAAGTACCCCTGTGAGGACGTTTCGGCTATACAACCCTGATCATATCCTGTTTGTTTGAAAAACAAATGAACACTTGCTTCACACCCTTATATTATACTAAAGCCAAATAAGACCAAACATGAAGATATCTTATAACTAGAGTGGACACGCTGTACAAAATGGCAATGACCCCACGTCCAAATTGAAAGTATGAAATGACAATTGTGGAGGCGTGTGAGATTACATAGATATGTTCGGACTTCTCTACTAGAATAAACGTAAAGGACTCGGAGCTTTCGGCTAAAGCAGTTGCAGTCGAAGCTTTCGGCTACTGTAGTTGCAGTAGGAGCTTTCGGCTATTACAGCTGCAGTCAGAGCTTTCGGCTATTGCAGCTGCAGTCGGAGCTTTCGGCTATTACAGCTGCAGTCGGAGCTTTCGGCTATTACAGCTGCAGTCAGAGCTTTCGGCTATTACAGCAGCAGTCGGAGCTTTCGGCTATTACAGCTGCAGTCAGAGCTTTCGGCTATTACAGCTGCAGTCAGAGCTTTTGGCTATTACATCTGCAGTCAGAGCTTTCGGCTAATGCAGTTGCAGTTGTCGCAGTTTTAATAGATGTAATTTCCATGAGACCAAAGAAGAGATGACACAGCTACAGATTCAGCTGGATTTTTTTCAGAAGCACATTAAATTTTTCCTTAGCTTCCGCTATCAGGTCAAATTGTCATTCTAGGTAAACCTGAACTTTAACCACACACGCACGCACGCACGCACGCACGCACGCACACACAGACAGATAGACAAACAGACAGACAGACAGACAGACAGACAGACAGACAGACAGACAGACAGACAGACAGACAGACAGACAGACAGACAGACAGACAGACAGACAGACAGACAGACAGACCATATCGCATACATAGACCATAATCGCCACAGAATTTTCAAAGTTATCAACTGAACAAAAACTTAAGATGCTGCTGCATGGAGGAAATGGAAACGATGACACAAATCGAGCGATAGCGAAAGAAACCATGAAATTCATATCAAACACCAAAAGATTCTCACATTGAACTCAACAATTTATGCAAAGGACGCCGACGCCGTTGTGGGTATCCTGTGTGTGACTGTCGGGTGAGCGGCCATGGGCCAAGGGTGGTGCGACCGTGGCACTTGAATTCGCCAATGTTGTCGAGAGGCGCCAAGAGTCAAGCGCTAGACGCTTTTGCGCCAATCGATAGATATCAAAACTGTCATTGTACTTGTTGATAACCGAAATAAATGTATGTATGTATGTATGTACAGACAGACAGACAGACAGACAGACAGACAGACAGACGCGCACGCACGCACGCACGCACGCACGCACGCACGCACGCACGCACGCACGCACACACACACACACACACACACACACACACACACGCACGCACGCACGCACGCACGCACGCACGCACGCACGCACGCACGCACGCACGCACGCACGCACGCACGCACGCACGCACGCACGCACGCACGCACGCACGCACGCACGCACGCACGCACGCACGCACGCACGCACGCACGCACGCACGCACGCACGCACGCACGCACGCACGCACGCACGCACGCACGCACGCACGCACGCACGCACGCACGCACGCACGCACGCACGCACGCACGCACGCACGCACGCACGCACGCACGCACGCACGCACGCACGCACGCACACACACACACACACACACACACACACACACACACACACACACACACACACACACACACACACACACACACACACACACACACACACACACACACACACACACACACACACACACACACACACACACACACACACACACACACACACACACACACACACACACACACACACACACACACACACACACACACACACACACACACACACACACACACACACACACACACACACACACACACACACACACACACACACGCACGCACGCACGCACACGCACACAGCATTTCAAATACAAATAATCCGCAATATCCCTGAGCTGAAATGAATGTAAGGTGCAAATGGTCATGTCATGTGAACTTACAGAAGTGCAATTTCAGTGTTCTTGAACCATACAGGTGTGCGGATAAATATACCCCCGGCGGAAGCCGTGGCGACTGAAAAAAACCTGAACTTTAATTTAACTAACTAGCCTACCGATACTTGCTTAACTTGAATGAGAAGCTCCCTAAACTAATTTCTAGAGTATCATCGCCCTACTACACTTGTCCTTCATAACTTCACCAAATCTTAACCATACTTACCGTAACCTATAAATCTGGAACCTCTTTTTTAATGAAATTTATTGATATTCACAATGGTACCCATGGTAATTGTTATTGAATCGTAATAAGTAATACTATTTATGCATGTGGTTACAATGTCTTTTCCGGTACCTAGGTAGTCAATTGTCTTGCACGTTTCCTTCAATTTTTTGGCATTAACATTGTAAGTATTTGGTTGTCTAACCGTATTCTCTGATCGATTCGAACTTAAAGCTGACGAAGGTTGTCAAATATGATCGAAAGCTCTACAAAACTGTTATGGAACAAACGAAACATAAAATATTTTGAGGAAGTGGTTTCTCGGCACGCTACATCATACGGCTGTATCAGTTCAAATCCCATTATCAATGTGCCACATTCTCTTGAAGACTTTTCCCTAACCCGGGATATACCACTCGGTCAAATTCACAAAAACTGGTGCCTGATTCAGTCAAAACCTAAGTTTTGTATATCAAAGAGAATATGACGGGAAGGCGCCATCGGCCCCGACAACTGGCAGACCAGCCGACGCTGTTAGCTCTGGGGGCGTTGTTTCGTCTCACCTGGAAGGGACTGCGGAAGCTCACCTAACGCTCACCTGGAAGGGACTGCAGAAGCTCACCTGGAAGGGACTACAGAAGCTCACCCGGAAGGGACTGCGGAAGCTCACCTGGAAGGGACTGCAGAAGCCCACCTGGAAGGGACTGCAGAAGCCCACCTGGAAGGGACTGCAGAAGCCCACCTGGAAGGGACTGCGGAAGCTCACCTGGAAGGGACTGCAGAAGTGCAGAAGCCCACCTGGAAGGGACTGCAGAAGCCCACCCGGAAGGGACTGCGGAAGCTCACCCGGAAGGGACTGCAGAAGTTCACCTGGAAGGGACTGCGGAAGCTCACCTGGAAGGGACTGCGGAAGCTCACCTGGAAGGGACTGCGGAAGCTCACCTGGAAGGGACTGCGGAAGCTGTCGGCCACGTCGGCGCGGTACAGGATGTCCCAGAACAGCAGCGCGAACAGCGTGGTGACGGGAGCCGACTCGCCGTGCACACCCTGAAACACACTCATTTGGAGTCAAGGCAACCCCCAACGACCACGTCACCACGCACTTTACAGCGTTTCTGCTTAGTTTTTCTGTCCTTTGAAGGAACTGAACATCCCGTAAGCAGCAATGTTATGTCGATAACATATTTTTCTACATATTGGTGGTTTTTTCAATTCGTAATTAATCTCACACCAAAGCTATCGCGATATATTTTATATGATTTAAGTCATAAAAGCCGGTATCGGTTTGGCAGCGGGTTGAAACACTGAAACCTGGCGACACTAGTATCACTCAGCTGATCAATAGCGAATGACACGGAATGTCCGCGCCCGCTCCTGCCCGAAAAAATATTCACTTGCCACGCAGCCCGCTATCTCGCTCCCTACCAATCACAGTTTCTGAACAAACTTTTTGAGAATATTTAGAGTGGCACTCGAAAGCCCCTGACGAGAAGAAACGTGACTATTTATAGATTGATTTTTCCCCAACGGACACGTAGAACCCGCGAGATGTCTCCCTAGATATGGATACATTTTCCAAGTCAACAAAACGCATTTATAGGCGATGGCCGAAGGGAAGCTTCTGTCTCGAAATGTCAAGTGGAGGACTGAAACATAGGCGGATCCAGGGGGCAAGGGGGCACGTGCCCCCCGATCGACCCTCGGCGCCCCCTGAAATGTCGCTTCCCACCCCCCCCAGGATGCGAAAGTCGGCGCCCACCGATAGGATTTGGCGCCCACCTGATAGATTTTGCCGGTCATAAGTGGCGCCCCCCTGGTCCGGATGGCGCCCCCCGGGAAGGTGCCCCCTCCGATCGGCAATCCTGGATCCACCTATGGACTGAAATACTTCTGGACGGCACATTGTCAAGACTCGTTCACACCAGACAGTCTCCCAAGATACCGGCAAAAATATTGGCAGATTTCGTCAGTTGTGGATAGGCCTTTATTCTGAACATAAACAAGTACAGGTAGAGCCGTCGGCTGTTTTGAGGCCAAATACTGGCCTGCTGGTGCCGAGCCGGACGAACTCTCAGCGATTGATGTCTGCTCCTCGTCTTAATAAGACACAGGGTGCCTAGATCTAGACAGTGGGCATCCAGTCGACTCTTGAATCGGGTTACTGCAAAGGCCTATGAGCTCGGAAGTTGGCCTCGAATTCGAGGTCAGTGTTCGTGCGATGCCCAAAGATGATGCCTGCAAGCATCTATTACCTCAATATTCTGATTCAGATGTGGTGCTACGTCCGAACATATCATCACTAACTGCACTCAACTCTCCACACCGGGATAGAGGAGACTGGGTAACATAATATCTGCTCTGCCTATCATTACGCTCCTCGCTGCATCGCTGCTGAATCGATTCGTCCATTAGGGTCCACTTTTCGAAATCAGGCCTCCGCGCGGTCTCCATCCCCCACGGACGTGTTACTGATTGTGCTGATTTGTGGGCCGTGATCGCCAACCACCATTCTCACTGACGGACCAAGTCCAACACCAATTCATATAGCCATTTTCAGTGAGGTCAGGTCAATATTGAGGCCTGACGTTAGCACAGATGTCATAGAATCAGAAGTGCAAATTTTCTCACAAAGACCTTATAACGGAGAAAAGTTTTAGCAGACATTTAGCCAGAGCTGGAGTGCTCTCATTATGCCTTCTGGAATTAAGCATATGAGGATCACGCTAGGTCAGATTGTAAAATGACCTGGCCTGCAGTAAGGTCATCTGTTCCCCTAGTATGGTCATAACTTACTGACATTTTGTTCAGACATTCCCGCTTCTCTCCATAGCCTTATAATGGCTCCAAAAAATTGTCCGCTCATCAAAAGTCAGCACAAAAATCCTGAGATAACACTTTGCACACCTTATTCAGTTGGAGTGAACTTGCGAGCGATAGGGAGCTAGCGAACGCCGTCATAGAGGCGACAGATTCAGGATTAATGTCTATATTTGAATGTCACGAAAAATGATGGCGATTTCGTCCGATCCGCTTAATCACCTGACAACAAAACTTCGGACTCCTCGTTTTCGGCATTTGTGCAAAGACTCCCGCATGTATCGCCTTGGTTCCGGGTGTAGCATCTGCAGGTAGAAACCTGCTCTAATCTGAGCGTCGAGGTCTGTTTCAGAAATGGCACGCGTCAAGTCTGATTTTATTTTGAATTGAAAGTCATGCGACGTTTTTTATCAATTTTCGAGGTCAGAAACAAGGAGTCAGAAACCTGAGAGAAAACGAGCCTTTTACGGTGACCAAAAACCTCGTTAGGTGTTAGATTATGCCGACCTTTAGGCACGTTTTGTCCGGTGTAGACCCCGGCCGATCAGTGAGGAAGGTAACTAGATGAGCTAGATGCAGAGGAGGGGACTGCGGACGCCGCACTGACATAGGTACGGGAAGTCTGGTCTGGGCGTTCCGGCGGACAGCCGTCCTAAAAGACAACACCAGCCTAAACACCGGAGTGTTGTTTATTCTTATTATTTTTAAAACGAAGGAAGTCAAAACGCCAAGATATGCATTATGCTAGGCACCATTTGAGGCCTTGCGCTTTGCTGAAAAAAATCAACGAGCAAGGATTTCTCCTGAGGTGCCTGAGGCGTAACCAAGGGTACGGATCCAAAAATTATTGAGGGTGCCCGAGTTTGAAAGAATATGCAAAAACCATAGCAAAAACCATCACGCAGCCATCGCACAATAAACAGATAGTATGATATTATCTTTCCTCTGGCCCTCACACAAGCCTGTTGAAACAAGTAAAGCCAATTCTGTCATGGAAATTGCTATCACTTCAGTTAATATAAATGTTTAACACTAACAAGGCGTTTCATTGCGGGTGCCCAGACAACCCCAGAGATATGAATCCAGAGCCCTGAGTGTACCCATCTTTATAAACGTCAAAATTAGTGGGTTTTAACAGTGGTAATTTGCGAAACTCGTCTTTAGACGACCCACTTGCGCATTGTCAATAGGAATTATGGATCCTGCTGAAGGCGCCCCCTTGAAGGAAAACTTTGCACCGCCTATGGATGCATATAAGCTAATTCATCAAAGCGTACCTGTATCTTACCTCGGGGTAGCCCTCAGTTCTGTAGTGAGCCAACGCCACCTCCTCCACTGAGCCGATGCTGACGTCGCCCGAGGCGCCACCATCGCGACACAGGAACACCTGAAGTTAACGTAACAGTCACTAGGTCGCACCTCAGTCGAGAGTAGTCTCGGTCTACCCTCGTCTCCTCGCAACAAAGTTCACGTCATACACGCAGGAATGTGGATTTATACCTCCTTGGGAGTCAAAGAACACCAATGATGATTGATGATGACCTATCTCCAATGACGATGACCAATGTGTGGGAAGTGGCTGCAGGGTTCGGATATCGACCTAGGAGTAATAGCCGAAGCACGTACGCAGCGCATTGAACCATGGCGCCTCTCTCCTGCAAGTGTGACATGGAATTACTGCAACACAAAAAAAACATTAACTTCTCCTCTGGAGTTCTCAAACCTGGCACTGAGTAGAATTGGAATTTACACAGGCTTTGAAGATTTTACACGGACGCTTCAAAGGGAGCCACTGGTGCTGGTAGTGCATTGGCTGGAATGGGACAAAGCCAGGGGTTTAGCCTGCCAGCAATGGTTTCAGTTTTTACCACGGAACTGTATGCTATTTTGCGGGTTTTACGACACATCAGGCGCACTCCTGAGGAACGATGTATTATAATCTCAGTCACAGTCTCCCCACACACAGCAGAAATGACTTGTACTGACGATCCGAAAGCTTCTAACAGTGATTGCCTCCCGAGGTACTGATGCGTGTTTCCTTTGGGTGCCGAGCCACGTTGGCATTTCAGGGAATGAACAAGCCGACAGAGTTGCGAAGGATGCGTGTCAGTTGCCCCCCTCGCGCCGGTTTAAAATTCCAACCACAGACCTGAAATCATCATTTAGGATGTTAGTAGATGACGAGTGGCAGACAAAGTGGACTGCAGAACCAGATTGTTTTTTTAATGTTTGCGGCCATCGATTAAACCCTGGGAATCGAGCAGCAGGCGAAGCAGAACGGAGGAGATGAGCCTCACCAGGCTTCGCATCGGCCACTGTTATACGACACACGCACAGTATCTAAACAGCACCGCACCTAGCACATGCCCTCACTGTGGCAGCCGCCTCACTGTGCAGCATGTTTTATCTGTTACTGACAGCTGCGACCAGCTGAGGCGAAGTCAGCGGCGATTCTTCCCACCGGTTCCGCTGGGACAGATCCTAGGTAATGACGCAGTCGTGGATATTGGGAAGATTTTGTCGTACTGAGAGAAGTTCGTTTTTAAGTATTATACAGCCCCGTTAGAAATTCTTAGCTATCACACCCTCTGTATACGCCAACCTAGCTAATAAAGACAATATTGGAATCTTGATGGAATGATTTAATATGGTACGGACGGGCACATATAGTCCCTGCAGCTGCAGTGCCCTAAAACTCCAATTATCGTCATCGTCTTTGGAAGTGTCTGGGCACCCCGAATGAAACCAAGTTAGTGTTAAAAATACACTTTAAATGTTATTATTTTGCATCTTCTATGCTCATCCTGAAATATGTGCTGCATATATCCCGTGTATATCCCGAAAACAGGGCTGGAGTACAATCCTCCTTTCAAGACTCCTAAACTAAAAATGTTTCCACTTGAAACGTTACTTCAGGTGGATGGCAAGGGGCTCATGACAACTTGGGAATGTGTACAGGCCTGTGGAGGTGTCACAAAATGACAAACCTGTTCGACTGGCTAGTGAGACGCTGAGTATCAGACTCAAAGCTGGGAGCTATCCATTGATTTTCACATGCGCTACAAAGCCATTCATACACTAACATTCTAAAAAATTGACTGAAAGTAAATTAGAAGTACGAGTTGGTGTCTGAGCTGCAGTGGTGACAACGAGCTGAGTGGGCAGGACACACCGATTTGCGGCCGGGTGCGCTCTCGGGCAGGCAGGCGGCGCTGATGGTGACGGAGGGCAGGTCGGCCGGCTGCAGCACCGGCGGCCCCGCCAACGAGCTCAGCCGCAGGTTCACAGCGCGCTGCTCCAGACTCAGTCGGCGGCCGCCGCGCACCTGCCAACCTCCTGTCAGCTCACACAGCCGTCACACACCTGCCGACCTCCTGTCGGCTCACACTGCCGTCACACACCTGCCGACCTCCACTCAGCTTACACAGCCGTCACACACCTGCCGACCTCTCAGCTCACATAGCCGTCACACACCTGCCGACCTCCTGTCGGCTCACACAGCCGTCACACACCTGCCGACCTCCTGTCGGCTCACACAGCCGTCACACACCTGCCGACCTCCTGAAAGCTCACACAGCCGTAACACACTTGCCGACCTCCACTCAGCTTACACTGCCGTCACACACCTGCCGACCTCCACTCAGCTTACACAGCCGTCACACACCTGCCGACCTCTCAGCTCACATAGCCGTCACACACCAGCCGACCTCCTGTCGGCTCACAGCTCGTAACACACTTGCCGACCTCAACTCAGCTCACACAGCCGTAACACACCTGCCGACCTCCTGTCGGCTCACACAGCAAGTCACACACCTGCCGACCTCCTGTCAGCTCACACAGCCGTAACACACTTGCCGACCTCCACTCAGCTTACACTGCCGTCACACACCTGCCGACCTCCACTCAGCTTACACAGCCGTCACACACCTGCCGACCTCTCAGCTCACATAGCCGTCACACACCAGCCGACCTCCTGTCGGCTCACACAGCCGTAACACACTTGCCGACCTCAACTCAGCTCACACAGCCGTAACACACCTGCCGACCTCCTGTCGGCTCACACAGCCGTCACACACCTGCCGACCTCCTGTCAGCTCACATCTGCCGACCTCCTGTCAGCTCACACCTGCCGACCTCCTGTCAGCTCACACAGCCGTCACACCTGCCTACCTCCTGTCGGCTCACACCTGCCGACTTCCTGTCAGCTCACACAGCCGCCACACACCTGCCGACTTTCTGTCAGCTCACACAGCCGTCACGTATCTGCCGACCTCTCAGCTCACACAGCCGTCACACACCTGCCGACCCCCTGTCAGCTCACACAGCCGTCACACACCTGCCGACCTCCTGTCAGCTCACACGGCCGTCACACCTGCCTACCTCCTGTCGGCTCACACCTGCCGACCTCCTGTCAGCTCACACAGCCGTCACACACCTGCCGACCCCCCTGTCAGCTCACACCGCCGTCACACACCTGCCGACCTCCTGTCAGCTCACACAGCCGTCACACACCTGCCGACCTCCACTCAGCTTACACAGCCGTCACACACCTGCCGACCCCCTGTCAGCTCACACAGCCGTCACACACCTGCCGACCTCCTGTCAGCTCACACGGCCGTCACACCTGCCTACCTCCTGTCGGCTCACACCTGCCGACCTCCTGTCAGCTCACACAGCCGTCACACACCTGCCGACCCCCTGTCAGCTCACACCGCCGTCACACACCTGCCGACCTCCTGTCAGCTCACACAGCCGTCACACACCTGCCGACCTCCTGTCAGCTAACACAGCCGTCACACACCTGCCGACCCCCTGTCAGCTCACACGGCCGTCACACACCTGCCGACCTCCACTCAGCTCACACAGCCGTCACACACCTGCCGACCCCCTGTCAGCTCACACTGCCGTCACACACCTGCCGAACTCCTGTCAGCTACACAGCCGTCTTACACGCCAGACACACCGCAAAGTCGCACGGACACCAGACGTCGCCCAACACACGCTGTTCACCGGTGACGAACATGCCAGTAGGGAGCGACCGTGGCAGCAGAGCGGCCCTCACCTGGGGTCGTCCAGCGCCTGCCGGACGGCAGAGCGGGCAGCCGGCACGTCCCTCAGGTGCTGGTGCAGGTTCAGCGCCAGCCGGTCCCACCAGAGGCCGCGGTAGTCGGGCAGGTACACCTGCTGCGACAGCAGCTGCCGCAGCAGCGCCACCGCAGCCGGGTATTCCTGGGCAGACAAACCCAGGCAACTGCAACTCCCGCTCCACAACGCCCTTCATAATCAGACGGCACAGAGCCCAATGTTTCCCAGAATGATAAACTAGCTGTACGAGTAACTCCGTCATTCTGCTGCCAGGACTGCGGCCAAAACTAGCTGTACGAGTAACTCCGTCATTCTGCTGCCAGGACTGCGGCCAAAACTAGCTCTACGAGTAACTCCGTCATTCTGCTGCCAGGTCTGCGGCCAAAACTAGCTGTACGAGTAACTCCGTCATTCTGCTGCCAGGACTGCGGCCAGACCCGGCCAAGGTGCCAGCCTGAAACGGTACTGCGCTGTAGGTGCGTGCTTGGGGACGGTATGTCAGCTTCCGCCTGGAGGGTAAAACGCACCGCTCACCTATTGACTGAACATTGATCAGCGATCTGCGCGTTCGAAACAGGGAAAATCATGCCGAGATTCAAAGTCGCGCCACACTTTCCCAGTTACACACTTTCTTGCAAATCTGAATCGCAGACGTAGTCGTGGGGTTTAACAATGGTGTGGTTGCAAACAGGTGAACGCGCGCCGGGTGGCCAGCGGGAGACACTTTCTCCGGAATGGGGCTAAGAGTCTGGTTTTTTTGCACTACTCCGAGAGCAAAAGCCGAAGGAACCTCTGTCGGGGGAACTGGGGCGGGCACCGGACACGGTGCCTCCCTTAGATCAGAAATTTTAACACAAACCCTATGGCGTTGACTGGAAAGAAATTGGTTGAAAAGTCCATGGTGCCCCCTTAAATTCGAACGTTCCGCCGTCACTGGAAGGAACACGACACCGGCAGTTGGATAGAGGGCATATGTCTACACGTTTTTTTTGTGATTGTGAAAGGGCCCAGCTGCAACTCACCTTCCTCCGTTGCAGAAGCTCCACTCCTCTGAAGCGAGTGTACATCAGCACAGAAGACGCTGTGAACTTCCGCAGAAACGTCGGCAGCTGCTCATCATAGATCAGCAGTGAAGAGTCGTTGTTGAACTCCTTCCACAGCTCCTCAGCCTTCAGGTATTCCTGGTAGGCCTGTTCGAAGTCCTTCGCCTCCACGGCGGCGCGCGTCTCCGCCTCCAGTTGAGAGGCCGCTTCATACCGCAACAGGTCGGCCCTGCAGCCGAACACGGCCGCCTCTTTACGGACCAACGCCTCCGGATAGGCCCGCCGTCCCAGCCTCACCATCACCAGCTCCCGCAGCTGCTGGCTGGTGGACTCCTCATCCTCGTACGAGGGCGTGGAGAAGAGGCTGAGAACACGGGTCAGCACACGGCGCGGCTCGGCAGACACCCTGCCGCAGCGACCCAACAGAACCCGCGCCCTGTCGGCCACCACTTGTGACGCCGAGACGGCGAACAAGACCCGCTGACCGCGAGCGTAATGCGCCAGTCGGCCCAGCAGCGTGTCGCGCGTGCCGGCCGAGGAGAGGAGCAGCTGCTGACACAGCTGCCGCAGCTCTGCAGCAGTCAGCAGCTGCATCAGCTGGTCAGCTGTGGTCAGCTGACGCTCCGACAGCAGCAGGTCAGCAGCTGTCAGCTCCTCCAGCAGCTCGGGGACAGCGACAGCATCTGCCAGCTCCGGGTAGCGGATGCGGTCCGCGCGGATCCAGGCCGGCTTGCGCTGGAACAGCCGCACGTACAACATCTGAGCGGGGGCAGTGAGACCACGCACCCTCTGTATCACGTCTAGGTCCGACGCGTCCAGCAGAGCCCTGTTCAGCTCATCTTCAAGCACCGAGTGCAGTATAAACAGGAAGTTCTCAAGATAGTACGGAATCGTGTCTTTCTGGGGTGACGATAGTTGACGCGTCTCCAAAATTTCCGAGCCAAACTCCTCCGACAAGAGAGTGTCGTCGACGGCGAAGTCATCGGCAATGTTGGTAGATGCCGAGGCACTGTCGATGCCACCAGCAGTTGTGTCAGCGCCCACCTGCTGGCTGCTGCAGGTGGCATCTGCCCATCCACATGGTGCCCCCTCCCTGTCTGAGGCCTCCGACTTCAAAGGCGAAGGGAGGGGAGTGACTTCGGACATGGACGCCGGGTGGTCGGCTCCAGTGAGACTGACAACCTTCAGCGGAGAAGCTTCCGGTGTGGGTGGCGGGCTACCGTCTGAACAAGAAGACGTCGTTCTACCCTCCATTCGCGCTGAAATGCCTCCCGATCCAGAATGGACACCACCGTTGGTTACAGATCTGACAACCCGATCATCTCTAACCCCTGTCTGGGAAGCCCATCGCCCCAACTGTGAAGAAGATTCTTCCAACCAGTTACTTTGGCTTGTACCACCAAATCCACTGTGCTTTTCATCAGGATAAATGGGGAGAGCGATGTTCTCTTGGTGCTCCGGACTAGAAAACACCGTCTCGCACATCATTCGCGTGGCCGGTTGATATAACTGCCTCTTCACTCTCAGCGGAGTCCGCATCGGGCTCGGCTCGCCCTGTATCCGCGAACCCTCTCTTCTCGACTCCGACGGCGTCACGGGTGAGGACGAAGTCACCGAGTAGGATGAACTGTCCACCACGGAAGCGGCCACATCTTCAGGCAGGGCTCTGCCGCCAGCGCCTCCCCGCTTGGGAGTCGGCGGATTTGAGTGAGCGCCTAAGTCTTCTCTCTCCTGAGCGTTTCCTGGTCGCCAGCGGCCGGTTGCTCGAGTTTCGGCCGGTGGCGAGGAGCTGTTTGGAAGGGCGCCAGTTGGCCGGTCACTCTGGCCATCCACACTGTCACCCGAGCCGCACCTGGCTGCCGCGCTCCCGTTACCAACTTCAGCCCCAGCGTCTCTTTCAGATGGTACTGGCACTCCCTGGACACAAGTTGAGCCTGGACCATCAGTGCCCGGAAATATTCACTCTCTCAGAATATGCCTGCGCCAGCCGGCCAGAACTACCAGATGGATCATCATTGTCGTTTCGACCATTCACTGATGTTTCACTATTCTGGCGTTGCCTACCTGCATCGTTTGCTGCGCAGAGTTGGTCTCTTCGGCCTTGAGACAGATGTTCACACTTGGAGGATTTACACTCGGGAACCAGTGTAGCCCCTGAAAACCCAGGCGATTCACTACACGTTCCCGTTCTCTCAGCTGGTATGCGCTTGCTTCTAGTGTTTTTACCAGTCCCTAATCGATTCGTTACAATTTCACTTTTTCTTGTCGACCTTGTGGATTTCCGTTGTAATTTTCTTTTAGGAGTTTTCACGCCGGAAGTAAGAGGTGATTTGATCTCCTCAATAATTTCAACGTCGGAGTCCACCTCCTCCACCTTTTTGCAAGCCATTTTTTTGGAGCACCTCTCCAGATGAAAACTGATGCTTTTAGCATCGAAATTCTTGCCGCAGATCGCACATGGTGTTGGTATCAGAGAGTTTCCATTTTTGCCATGAACATTGCTAGTGTTTGTTGGCCTCTTTGTAGGGGGCCAGGTCCCTTCTCCCTCTTGGAAGGACTCATTGTTAAGTTTTGCAAAGGAAAAATCTTGTATTAGCATCTGGGGATAATTTTCAGTACCTTTCACCTTCACTCGCTACCTGGAAAGGCAGCAAAAAAACATAAGTAAAGTGCATCGGTACAGCTACTGGCTTGTGAGAAATGACACCTCTGTCCCTAACAGGAACATTTCAACCAAATCATAATTGTTACAGAGACACCACAGCAATTACAGAATAACACCCTGAGAATGCTTAGTAATATCTTTGGCCCGATCTTCAATTCCACAGGGTTCTCCCAAATTGATAGTTTCGGGCAAATGAATGGCTTTAGTGTTATCAATCCATAATATGTCACTGTTGCCTTATGTGTCTTTGTTTTTTCTCGGAAGATTTACACAGCATAACATGTGAGAGAATTTCCACTTATACCAGAGCTGTCCATTGCTCCATTAGTGCTGTAATATACACGTTTTTATTAATAACATCTCTTGTGCCCATTGGTGGAACTAGGCAGGCCATGTGGACTACAGGCCCCAACAACTGAGAAAGGGTTATTTTGTATCCCCATGGTTGGCCCATCAATAAACAGCACCATTGGGGTGGTGTTCCACGTTCTCAGTCACATCTTGGCTTGGCGATTTCTTGTACCATACACTTATATTGACACTAAAGGTAGAACAAAGAACATACAGGATCCTACAACAAGCCCCAGCCGACTGGTGAAGACATAATTATGCATAAGGGCCCCCGGACCCGTGACCGCCGACGGCTGTGAGAGAACTGGCATATGCGAGTGATATCTGCCATATCCGCTTATATCTGATGTCTCTGGATATCTGCCAGAGGTGAGTGACTGAATGTAAGTAGAGCTAGGTTCAGAATTTTCAAATTTAAAGGGAATGTGGCACCTAGGTTGAATACTGGAATTTCGGGTAATGAGGGAAACTTTTAGCCGAAAACATGGACGGGTCCATGATTTCTCCAAAAAATTTACAATAAGCTCAATACTCTGATTATTCTGATTACTTTGATTATCAAAATGCTTCGCCAGGGAAATAAATATCTGCCTGTGGATGATGTCATGAGCTGGCAACCACTACCATATTAAATACGATTCAAGGACTTCAATTGGCTGATACTCACCGTGAAACCAGTGTGCAAACCATGGCATTTTTGAGGAGATCTCGTCGGTGTGAGTGCCCTTGGAGACAGGACCGAGTGGTGCGAATTTTATCAACCTGGTGCAAATTTGCAAGACTGGTGCGAGGAAGGTGACACTTAAACTAAACAAATAATGGCTGAATGGTTATTAAGACACTGGAGGGGGCCTTATAAAAAGTCCTTAACTAACTAACTAATGGTAGAGGTAGCACTGCATGGTGTGGGTAGGAATGGGTGCATTTTTCTCCCTGGTATTTGGCAGATTGGTGCAAATTTTTGGAGGCTGGTAGTGCGAGAATTTTAGATGGCTGGTGCGACTCGTCTGGCCTGCTGCCATACTTTGCAGACTGGCCGTGAAATCAGCATATGTCGTCACATCAACAGCTAACAACTGTGGCCTGCTGCTAAAGGTACATGTAGGGTACATTTCAAGTAGTTTTTATCTTTTATTTACATAAATTTTTAGTTTAAGACAAATTATATATATAGAGTACCTACTGGGTTTTCCAGAATGCTTTACAACTTGGGTATCTCAGTTAAACTCATGTTATAAAGGTGCCACATTCCCTTTAAGAACGTTTAAGGCAAAACATCCTCCAAAAATGCATGTTTTCTTTTTCCCTGGAGATTGTTTCTAGTGATCCTTCGAGATAATCAAGAAAAAATGGCAGAGGGGAGGAGGGTGATCTGTAGCAAGATCCTATGATGAGCTGAAATGGCACAATGTTGCTTGTTTCCAGAAAAGTTGATTGGTGTTGAATACATTATGCATCTAGGTCCTTTCTTCATCTGTATGGAATTTTGTCTCATATAAAAATACCAGCACCCTTGTCCCTTAATTTGAGAGGGGGAAGAATACTCTAAAATGTAGAATTTTAGAGCATAGGATTTTTGAGCATCTGGGGGCAAGCCATACCTCTGTTTCAAGAAAAACATGCGGGCTTGGACTAAAAATACTTATTAACTGTCAGAGGCTATCAAAATTTTTTTAGCAATGAGCATATATTCAAGTGAAGGATGAAGCAATGAGCAGAATCTATCCATGAGCTATTGAACCAGGAACTGATTTCATTGCTAGATGACTAACAAGTTTGCTAAACTGGCCAGTGTGCAAAGTATGGCACTTTCGATGAGATCTCGTCAGTGTAATGCCTTTGGAGACAGGAGCCAGTGGTGCACATTTTATGACCTGGTGCAAATTTGCGAGACTGGTGCAGGAGAGGCAACGCTCATAACCAGACAAATAATGAATGAATGGTTATCAAGACACAGAACAAGACATTATCAACTAACTAAGAAATAAAGGGAGGTAGCATTGCATTGTGTGGGTAAGGATGGTTGCATTTTTCTCCCTAGTACTTTGCGGATTAGTGCAAATTTTAGGTGGCTGGCGGTGTCAATTTGTGCAAGAAATTTAGACAGCTGATGTGACTGGTCTGGCGTGCTGCCATACTTTGCAGACTGGTAAATTGAAATTGGGGGAACAGTCATCATCTTGGTCAGAACTGGAATAACAGGGTTTAAACCTTGAGTATTGATCAGTTATCTATGGGGGGGGGTTAAATGACACACAGGAGTTATGATTAGAGCATAAAGTAAGTGAGGCTACAGAGTACTGAGGGCTCAAGGCAAAAGTTGTTGATGATGATGGTGTTTTCAGACGCTCAGCCTCCAGGGCTCAGGCGTCTTTTACCTGTGGGGAAGGGGAAGAGCCTCTTGGGCTGTGAGAGAACCAGTCCTGGTTCCAATGGAGTACTGGAACCAGAACTGGTTGCAGTGACGGACGACCTGTTAATTAGCTGTTAATTTCTGACCCAGACTTCTAGTCAAACATATACTACCATCACAGATTAAACAGTCAGACAATAAGCCAAAAATTACTACTGTTTATCTTTTCTAGACCATGTTGCTAAACATTCTTACCGACCATATTATGCAGCGTTACCCTGACTCGCCAGTCTGCTGAAAGAGGCCTGGTAAGAGCAGATACATATGACTTAACATTGTTAATTGATCTTAACGTGTCCAGGTTTTATAATATTAGATTCTTGGTTTAATTTTTCTAATTCATGGCATCAACAGAGAAAGCACCAGTTTCAACACCATGTTCCTATATTTCAGAAAACAGTTGAATGTCCTTAAGGTATTTCAACACTTCTTGAAAAAATGTAATCACTGTGACCAAGCAGGTTTTTCAAGCTTAACTCAAGTCGATTATCCACACATACCTTGCGGAGGCGTCGCTGATGAACCCGAAATTTTGTAGAGTTCAAGAGTATATGGCTAACCGTAATCAGGCGATTACACACATCACAAATTGGAGGGGGGGTTCTGAGAAAAAGGTGACTATGCGTTAGTCTTGTGTGTCCCAGACGTAAACGGGCCAATATTACCTCCTCTCGTCTATTCGGCCTAGTAGAAAATTCATCATCTGCTAGGTCCTGTTTTATGGACAGTAAGATTCAGTTTTTATACTGATCAGAAACATTCATTTTTTGCCATTGTTCTTTGTAATAAGTGTTCAAAGCAGTCTGCACTCTTGACCTGTAGTCTGTAAAGTGAACGTTAACTTCAGCAGGGAATTCAAAAGAAATTGCTTGTTTTGCTCTTTGGTCAGCCTTTTCATTTCCTGGGATTCCCATATGATTGGGTACCCAAATCATTTCAATATCATGGTCACCTAGGAGCAGTTCCTAGTACCTAGTACCTAGTACCTAGTAGAAAACGGAGATTGGAGGCCAGTTAAGGCCTATGAAGTCCGGCCACAACGAGCTCTAGTGTGGTGTTTTGATCCTAGTCTGTGTCGGGGATGTGATATTTTATATCGATCCAGAAAGCATCTAGCCTCGATTTGAACGCAATAGTTGAAGGGGCGCAGGCAACCTCAGCGGGAAGGCTGTTCCAGTCGTTCACAACACGAACTCCAAACGCGTTACGCCGGGAGCGAGAATGAGCTCTTGGTTTTATAAGTTTCAGCTGGTGGCCTCTTGTTCGAGCGGATCTGTCGACCGAGAAGAATCTGGCAGGGTCAACATCCAGGGAGGTGTGCAGGATTTGATACACCCTGATCATGTCGCCCCGTCTTCTCCTATAGTAGAGCGATGGAAGATCTAGTTCCTGCAGACGCTCATTGTAGGGTTTATGCCGAATGCTTCGGACCATTCTTGTGGCTCTCCTCTGGACCCGTTCAATCATCTTCTGGTCGCATCTATTGAATGGTCCCCAGGTCAGGTTGCCATATTCCAAATGTGGGCGCACCAGTGTCTTGTACAAAATTGGGAGTGTTGTCAAATCAATTTTGCGAAAAGATCTTTTAATCAAACCTAGTATCTGGTTGCCTTTTTTGTTGCTGACGCTGCTTGGTCGCGGAACTTCAAATCAGAGTCAACTCGAACACCGAGGTCCTTCTCAACCGTGGAGACCAGAAGGTTTGTGGCGCCCATGAGGTATCGGTGGTGGTTGTTGTTGGGTCCTAAATGGAGTACTGTGCATTTGGTTTGGTTGAATGGAAGTTGCCAGGTTTCGGACCATTTCATTACCCGCTCGATGTCTGCCTGGAGTACTTCAGATGGGGCTGGTCCGTTACATGGTGCGTATATTTTTGTGTCGTCGGCACAGATCTTGGTCTGAGCTTGGACTACGTCGGGAAGGTCGTTAATATATATAAGAAATAATACTGGGCCCAGCACAGACCCCTGCGGGACGCCGCTGGCCACTGGAGCCCATCCAGATGTGTCTCCACCCACTACAACCCTCTGTTCACGGTCCGTCAGGAAACTACGGATCCAGGCCAGAAGCTTCCCCTGCACACCGTACCCTCGCAGCTTGCAGATGAGTCTTGTGTGTGGCACAGTGTCAAACGCCTTGCGAAAGTCTAGGTAGACACTGTCCACAGGCTGACCATCTTCCAAGTACCCGGTCCAGTCGTCCATAACCTCGAGAAGCTGGGTGTCACAAGACCTGCCTGGGCGGAAGCCATGTTGGGATGTTGAGAAGAGGTTGTTTGTTGACATATGGAGCACCAGTTGGTCACGAATCACAGACTCAAGCACTCTGCAAGCTACAGATGTCAAACTAATAGGTCTATAATTTCCCGGTGACTGTCTCCTTTCTTAAAGATGGGTACCACAGATCCCTGCTTCCACACCTTGGGAAGTATTCCTGTGTCCAGGGATCGACGGAATAGAGCTGCCAGAGGAGCTGACAGCTGGAAAGCTGCTTCTCTCATAACCTGGGAGTGAAGGTAGTCGGGTCCCGGGGAGCCAGTTGGTTTCAGACAGAGGAGTTTCTTACAGACCAGTTCGGATGTAATAGTAATGCTCTGCAGAGGCGGGCCACTGTATCTCTCTTCAAATGGTGGGAGGAAAGCAAGATTCTCAATGGTCCACACAGATGAGAAATAGTTCATGAATTAATTCCCGAGCATGGATTGATTTTGGGAAGAATCATTGATGTTGGTTATCTTTTGTAATGCAGATAAAGAATCACTACATATAACAACTTTTTAATATCTCTTGATTTGATAAATTGCAGGCATCGTAAAATTCCAAACAGTTCCGCAGAGCATATTGGCAATCTGTCTGGAAGTCTCTCCTCAAAGGAGCCGGTTGTAAACGCAAAAGCGTACGCCGTTCTGTCCCCAATCTTGGACCCGTCGGTAAAAAACAACCTATAGTCAGCGTATTTATCTACTAAATCAATAAATTTTTCCAAGACCTCAACTTGAGACATGCTTTGTTTTTTATCAACTGCCAATCGACGACCAACTTGTAAAGGGGGGATGTTAGCCTCTGCCTGGAGAGACTTTATTGGTGAAGATCTAAGTGCACCCAGTGCAATTCTGATACACATATTTTGTATGCATTCTAAGGAGTTGATGGTTTTGTGAGTTGATCCATCAAGTATCTGACAACCGTATTCTAAGATGGGGCGAATGAGCGAGATGTAAATTCGGAGTTATGTTTTCCTGTCTGCACCATATGAGTGCCCTGAAATACATTTTAGAGTATATATTCTTTTTCAGCTTTTGCCTTGATATATTTTGCATAGCTTTCCATTGATAGCCTCTCATTGAAGATGACTCCCAGGAATCGAACTTCATGTACAAATCCAGCTGGGGCGTCCCCCATTTCGATTTGGATTTGCTGTAAGGGGCCATGGTAAGGTAGTTACATCCATACATACATATATATTTGTACACATGGGATAAAACAAAAAACACAGAAATGATATGAGGCATGGCGATACAGCCCAAACTAGGGAGTGATGAAAACGTGAGGGTAAAAACATGAAAAGGTCACCCATGTCAGGGCGCAATGTGGCCATCATGTTCGAAGCGGCAATGGCAAGGAAGGGGGCAGCGGCAGTCACAGATGGTTCCAGTACACTCAGGGAGAGAAGAAAAAAAAGAAAAAAAATAGAATGCCGGGTAAAAATAAAAAAAAATAAAAAAGTAAAATAAATGATTACATCCGGACATTCAGGAGGGGATTCGGGATGTTGTACCTAGTGCCACGAAGAAAAAACTTTGCTAAATTGCAGCACATCTCAGCTACTGGCGAGCCTGACCATCCGGACCCAGCACAGTCAATACGTAATACCCCTGGTCGATGGACCCGGCAACACAAGTAATATGCATCCCGACAGCGCCATCAGATGCCATAGGCTGACGTTACCCCGCGTCGCCACTCAGACGGAACCAGCAACAACTCAGGTACAAGGGCTACGAAGGCACCGTGAATGCTGCCGAGCGGAGAAAGCAAATCCGACCATGAACAAGAGGCCAACGCTGCTCATATAAGAAATAGGCACATACAAGTCTCAGCGCAATCGTAACATACTTTTGACGGATAACTATAGTTTAATATTTCTTTTAAATATCATAACTTGTGATTTCTCAGCAGACAAGCTCAGACCATTTTTGGTTCACCACTCCATGATATGGTTTAAAGCAGATTGCAGTATATCAATCTCGTAGGCATCTCTGCTCTGGCCTTTTTACCTGCTACCTTGCACAGACTGGGTGCTGGAAAGAGAAGGGAACGCATTCAGAGAAGTCTGCATGACCATGCATGACCACCCACAGATGGAACAAAAAGAGAAAATAAATAAACTAACGAAACAAAACAACAAAAAGACCATTTTGTATGTTAAATTGGCGCCGGAACATCTAGCTTGTCTCAAAAACATCATATTTGTCCCCGATAAAAATATGAGACCTGTTCCGATGCAGGGTTCCGATGTAACAGGAGTTTGGCCTCGGTCATCAAAAGTCTTGGCACCTGGCGGATTTTTTTGAAAACGCCAGGAGAGGGACTGACGTCTGGCGCGGCTGCTTCATATCCGGCGCATTTTCGAACTTCGCTTAGATTTTCAGCGGACTTTCAGTCGTAAACTCGTTGCCGTGGAAGAGTGTGGTTATACGTGACGTTGGGTGGACGTGAATATTGAAGACTGGCGTTATTTTCCTGTTTGTTATAATCTTGGAAAGTTCAAAGAAGATGGAGAAGAGACGGATAACTATTAGACCCAATCAGAACTGCTGCATTCCTCAGTGTGTATCCCTCCGAAGAAAGTGTCGATGTCTCAGCTTTCACAAGTTTCCTCAGGATAAGGTGCTGTCCCAGCAGTGGAAGTTGAAACTGAGAATTGGGAAGAAGATAGGCTCAAATGATGCTGTCTGTTGCAGACATTTTCAGCCATCTGACTTCCATTCACATCCAACTGGTACGCGGCTGAGAGATCAGTGTGCAATATGGCATTTTCGACGAGATCTCGTCGGTGCGAGTGCCCCTGGACACAGCACCAAGTGGTGCGAATTTTATCAACCTGGTGCGAATTTGCGAGGTTAGTGACACTTAAACTAAACAAATAATTACTGAATGGCTATTAAGACACAGGAGAGGGCCTTATAAAAGTCCTTAACTAACTGACTAATGATTGGGGTAGCATTGCATTGTAGGGGTAGGAATGGGTGCATTTTTCCCTGGTATGTGGTAGATTGGTGCGAATTTTTGGAGGCTGGTGGTGCGAGAATTATAGATAGCTTGTGCGACTCGTCTGGCCTGCTGCCATACTTTGCAGACTGGCTGTGAGGCAATCTCCAGTTTCGCTTATGCCTCCTTCCACTCCCTTGAGCCTGCTTCTAGCAGGAGTAAACCTTTATCCTTGGGCCGTCATCATAGGCGGATCCAGGATTGCCGATCAGGGGCACCTTCCTGGGGGGCGGGGCGCCATTCTTGACCGGGAAACCCTATTGGATGGGAGCAAAACCCTATCGGTGGGAGCCGACTTTCGTATCCTGGGAGGGGGTGGGGGTGGGAAGCGAAATTTCAGGGGGCGTGGCCATTTCAGGGGGCGCCGAGGGTCAATGGGGGCACATACTCCCTTTGCCCCCTGGATCTGCTTATGATGCATGTGCCCACCTTGCCGTCCCCCTGGATCCGCCTATGGCTGCATTCCTTTTTAGCCCAGGAAACTGACATATTGAAATAATTCGGTAGATATACGCCTTTATTCGCTTCAGCTGTCTGCAATTCCAGTTTGAATGTAGGATGGAAAATGCGTTTCCAAACATAAGCGTCGCCACCAGCAAAAAAGTGGGGGGGCAGCAAACTTCAACCTGATATTGACTACAAACTTTGCTCCTTGGGACCAAAAACTCTTCGAATTTGGGCTCCTTACTGCCTTTGCAGCCGCTGGTTATAAGCCGCTGCCACATACCAGGCATAAAACACGTATAATTCACCGCTTACCATGCTATTCCGGACCCACTAACGTTGTTTTGTAGACCGGGGTCTTTGAATACGGCAGCTCTAAACTTGCAGTGTTGTATTGTTCCCCATACACACAGCCGACATCATATCCGGAAGGCACGGATGATTCCCGGAACTGGATAATAATGAGGATAAAGATGCCAAAGATGACAAGACGAAGCGACGACAAGACCAAGATGAAGATGTCAAGACGACGATATCAAGACCACGACATCAAGACGCGTCCTGTACACGAAACATTGTCAGAACTAGGCAAGCCCCACAGGCAGCGTTATCACTTTCGTAGCTGACTTTAATTACACTTTAAGTAAAAACAATTCCCCGCCCTGAAACCCTAACATCGATAGCCAGCACTTGCCCATACACAAGCCAAAAACCGTGCAAAA
The DNA here is from genome assembly GCA_034440635.1 of Lepas anatifera. Taxonomy (NCBI): domain Eukaryota; kingdom Metazoa; phylum Arthropoda; class Thecostraca; family Lepadidae; genus Lepas; species Lepas anatifera. The sequence goes on from JAOTON010001459.1 coordinate 193,787, forward strand.
ATATTTAACCGGTTAACCAACGATGAAATCTAATCAACACAGCTTTATCCAACAGTTAATCAGCGAGAAACGATGTAATTTCTCTGTAACCAAGTAACCTACCGTTTAGAGATCAGACGCGATGCTGTTTACACATGAACCAAGGCAGGAATGGCGCCGATCCCATTGTCTGGTTCGCGCCACAGCGCTGAGCGCGGGAACTGGCTCGGCCTCTCATTGGTTTGCGAACGCACATCACTAAGCCAGGAAAGTAATTAAAATCATACTCGAGATAAATTTAAGAGTGTTAAACTACAAGTAAATAACAGTACAAAATTTAACGTACATTTCTGATAAAGTACTACGCGCCGACAATAATTAAAAAGTCTAGGGGTAAACATAGCTCCACACCGAGATGCAAGAATCTCCGCGAATGACAAGAGGTGCAAATTTTACACAGTCGAAGGCGATCCACAGCGCCTGCACTCCCTACACTTCACCCCCTTATGGAAAAAATACCCCCTTACCCGCATGACCTCAAGAAAACGTGATATCTGCACAGCAATGGGGCAGTGTACTGGCCCGACAGTCTGTTCACAGCGGCTCCAGCACTAGTACAACAACGCAATCGAAAATCACACACATATACACACAGTCGCATTTTGGATATCCGTACTCCCTCGTTGGCTTCTGTTGTTTTAGGTAACGCTCGCCTCGATTCACCTCGAAGGCATAACAAATGCAGAAACCCTGGCCAGAATTTCAGCATTGTCCGCTATAACCAAATTTACAACTTAAGCAGCTAGCTAGGAATTCGAATTAATCCGTACGCTACCTTACGTTAGTGTTAACAACAAAATACTGATTAAAGATCTAACCGATCTGGAGGGACCCCTCGATTATCCCTTACTGAACGTCGGGGAAGTGGAATGGGAACATCAGCCATTTCCTGATCCACACTTGTGCCTGAAGGAACAGTCTGATTCGAACCCCCTTCGTCTCCCTGAGAAACAGATGGACCACCCGGAACAAACGGCAGCGCAAAAGGATTGAACAACGACAGAAACGGAGCACGTGACTCCTCCGTGGTGTCTGCAGATTCAGCTGGTCGACTAGTCTGACCATTCCACTGAGACCCGCTCGACTCACGGCACGAGTTGCGTCTGCCTGTCCCACCCTGAGGAGCTAGAGAAGCTCTTTCACCATGGCCCCTTCCCTCAACTGGAGCAGGGCCTGCCCCATCCTCACTGTCGCTCCCTACTCTGGGCTTTAATCTGTTGTGGTGTACCAGTAACGTGGATTTGGCACCATTCACCTTGATGCGATAGTTCATGTCGCCGATTTTTTCAATGACTACCGCCGGCTTCCATGGTCTGAGAAACTTGTAATAAGCCCCTCGGGGAACAACGCCCTTGTGCAAATAAACCTTGTCTCCTGGGGAGAAATCGAAATCATTTATCTTACGATCATAAGCGATCTTGTTCCTCCTGTGACTCAACCTCGAGTTCTCTAATGCTACTTCATGTAAAGCCTTCAAATTGGCTCTGAGATGATCTAAATACTCTGTGATCGATCGGGTTCGACCTTTCACAGGTTCACTTAACTCTAACTGTACAGGAAGTCTTGGCTCCTTGCCAAACAGGACACAATATGGTGAGACTCCGAGAGACTTGTGTATTTGCGACCTTAACCCCAGTAACAAGAGAGGTAGATTCGTATCCCACTCTGCGTGCTGATGGTTGTCTAGAAACTTAGCTAACATGTTCAGCAACGTTCGGTTCGTGCGTTCCACTATCGAATTAGCCATCGGGTGAAATGCTGTGGTCTTTGACTTGTCTATACCTAGCAGTTTACATGTTGTTGTCATGACTTCCCCTATGAAATTCCCTCCTCTATCAGAATGTATACGCCTCGGACAGCCGAATCTCGAGACAAACTCGCGGACAAAAACGGTGGCAACCTCAGTCGCTTCCTGAGTTTTAAGAGGATATGCCTCTACCCAGCGAGAGTGATGGTCCACGACGACGAGAACGTGCTTGTGATCACTAGGTGTCACTGGCAATGACGACAAAATATCCAAACCAACAACATCTAGCGGCTCCGATGCCAACAACGCTCCCATAGACGCTCTGGGTGCGGGAACCGGTGCGTTCCGGGAACTGCAGTTCGGGCAACTTTTACAAAATTTGACAATCTCAGCCAACATGCAAGGCCACCAAAACCTCAATCGAACCTGCTCAAATAATTTATCTGCAGCGAAATGGCCACCGGCAGGGCCAGAATGAAGCGATGTCAAACACCTGATGTCAGTGCACTTGGCAAAACGATCTGAAGCTGATCCGAGTCGAACGGTTTGCGGCGATAAAGCCGGTACAAAATACCCTCTATCAGTCGTAGGCGGGACCACTGAGAAAGGAATTTGCTGGCACTGGAGCTCAAAAGTTCTTTTTTCTTTGGTTTGCGACCTGCTGACAGGTGTCTGGTGACCTCAGAAATGTCTGGGTCCTTCTCTTGTTCTGCTCTGATGTAACTGGTGGACCAGTCTGACGCGGTGACACGAAAAGTGTGAGCAGTGTCATCTGTCTGGCACGCTTTGTCAGCCACATCTGGAGGCCGACGACTGAGGGCATCAGGTACGACGTGCTCACGACCAGGCGTGTGCTCAATTAAGAAGCTAAACTGAGCCAAAATTTCAAACCAACGTGCGAGCATGCCACAGGGATTTTTAAAATTCAGAAGCCACTGAAGGCTGGCATGATCAGTTCTCACGATGAACTTCCGACCCAACAGGTAAGGAGAAAACTTCTGAACAAATAAAACCACTGCCAAAAGTTCTCGCTTTGTTGCCCCGTAGTTTGACTGTGCCTTGGAAAATTTATGACTACCATACGCTATGACTTTCTCTTCCTCGCCCACTTGCTGTTTTAAAACAGCGCCAGCTGACTCAAGGGGAGCGTCCGTCTCCAAAATAAAGGATCCAGCGTCGGGACTAAAATCTGGGACTGTGAGCACAGGTGCCTCTGAAAGTGCTCGGCGGAGTCTGTCAAAAGCGAGCTGGGCCTCCTCGGACCACTGAAACTTTACGTCTTTGTGCAACAGCTTCATCAGTGGGGCCGCAATGAGAGCGTAATCCTTGATATGTTTGCGCATGAAGCTAGCCAAACCCAAGAACGAATGCAGCTGACGCGCAGTACGCGGAATCGGCCAATTGCGAACCTTCTCAACTTTCTCAGGATCCACGGCAACTCCTTCCTCGGAGATGATGTGTCCCAAGAATTTCACACTCTTTTGGAACAAGGAGCACTTCTTTAAGTTGATCGACAACCCAGCCTGCTGCAACCGGTCAAGAACGAGATCCAACTTCTCGGAAAGTTCGTCGAATGTCTCTGCACCTAAGATGAGATCATCAAAAAGTTGAAAGCTGTGGCGGGTGGGAGACCTCTTAGGACCAGATCGAGTAGCCTGGCGCACGTAGCCGGAGCTCCTGAAGCACCGAGTGGACACCTGACATGCGCATACGTCCCAAAAGGAGTAACAATTGTAGTTTTCGGCACGTCTTTGTCTGCAACTTTGATTTGGAAGTAGCATTGTTTCGAATCTAGCACACAAAACAGTTTACAACCTCCTAGCGAATCCAATACTGAATCCATACGTGGAATCTGAAACGACGGAACTTTCGTGGCAGCATTAACCTTACGAAGATCGGCGCAAATTCTAACCCGACCATCTTTCTTAGTGACTACACAAATCGGTGACCCCCAAGAGCTGAAAGTCTCCACGAGAATTCCCTTCTCAACCATGTCGTCCAACTCAGCCTTGACCTTGTCCTGCAGAAACGGAGGATTCTGCGCGCTGCTGACCTGATCGGGGAACAATCACCTGTGTCTATTTCATGTTCTATAAGGTCAGTAAAACCTAACCTGCCATCCAGCACTGAATCGTATTTTGACAGAAGTTCAAGAACGGCCTGTTTTTTGAGATTCAGAGAGCTCACTTGATAACAAGTCAACTTCATCCAGCCACGAATGAGATTTTAGATGAGAAGAAGGTTGGCACTCCGCCACTCCTACCTCCAGCTGACCTAACTCAGACCGCTTAGGTAGCGTCAAATGATCAGAAGAGATGTTTCTGACAACAAAAGGTACTGACTGTCCCTCGACATTAACCATAGCCGGAACAAACTCTAGACCAGGAATATCCAAAGTGGGTTCAAACATCGCCGGGCCATGAACGTCATTATTGGGTACAAATCCGGGCAAAACAAGTTCTTGTCCAGGTGGAACAGAAACGTCGCGCTGCAGCATTACCTTGCCCACCGAAATAACTGAAGCAGACACTGAACGAACCGCACGAGTTGGAGTGAGAACTAATCGACCTTCCGAAATGTCTACAACACAGGGACACTCCGACAAAAACTCTAATCCTAAAAGAACGGGAATGTCGATGTCGTTGGTGATATAGAATGGAATCACTTTAGTCTGCCCTCCTAGTTGAAGCGAAATTTTTGCTTTTCCTAACAAAGGCAAAGGATCCTGTGTTGCTGTCCTCGCTTGTGTCGAAGTCTTGAGCAGAATGGGCGGATGTGGGAGAACATCAAACACAGATTTACTCACCAAATTAATGGCACTACCGGTATCGAGTAAGCATGAGCAGTTGGCCCCTCCCAAAACCGCATCAAAAGTCATGTCCTTGCGTAACGGAATGGCATTGACATTCACTGGGGACTGGTTGCCCCTCGGGTCTGATGGACTGGAGCCTGTGTTACCTGAGTGCTGACCGCTCCCCCTGACTGTGAGCGTTCCCTCGAGGAGGTGGCATCCCTGGACCGGGGTGTCGAGACATTCCCGGGGTGAACTGGGGTCTCACCGGCGGGATGCTGGCACCGGGACCCCGTGGGCTGTTTCCCGCCTTGCACTGACGAGCCAAATGACCGGCCGCCCCACACCGGTAGCAAGTTGCAAACCGGTGGCGACACACTGAACGGAGGTGCCCCGGATTTCCACAACAGAAGCACGTTTTACCCGATGTCGGCCCCTCCAACTTTGCTAGTTTGTCCTCCAGTTCCGCTACACGCTTGCGCAACTGATCTGTCTCTGTATCCACGTGCCTGACTGTCTGAGCTTTGTTCAATTTCTCCGCGCAACACAAGTTCCTTACTAAAGCAACCGCTGCCTCAAAAGTAGTGACCCCCTCAGACACTAGACGCGTTTGAAATGTGGCTGGCATGGCCTGCAAGAAGTAGTTGAACAGAAGTCCTGGAGAATCACCATCCGGAAAGGCCTGACTGGTGAGTCGCTTCAATTGGATGACAAATCCCTCCAAGTCGGTGCCCGGAATAAACTTCAAGCCCCTTTAAGCCACTTGAGCTTCAACCACGCCACGGGAAGGGAAAGCCTGTCTTAATCCCTCTGAAGCTGTACTGAACTCCTTCTTTTGCTCCTCTGATAAACAGTCGTAGGCGTCCCTGGCCAAACCCGATAGACACAAGGGAAGAAGAGAAGCTTGTTTTGACTCATCCCAATTCTGAAGTGAACTGAACAGCTTGAAATCCTCCAAAAATCTAGTAACAGACCCTGAACCCGAAAACGTGGGGTACGATAGTGACAGACGTGGCTGCGCCATGACTATGTTAAATATCAACTCACAATTAAATTCAACCCGAATTCAGAAAAGAACCAGAGGCATACAGTGGCTCACTCCGATCGCCCACGAGCTTACACGACCGGCAACCCCTCCCCCTCATTGAAACCCTAGCTATATTTGGAACCATGACCAAATATAGATTCCTGGCTTGGTGCTGTATCTAGGTTAAATCCAACCCCCCACTAATACCTCCCACACAACGTGAAATGTAGAATAAGACCAACTACACACAGAAAAAATGACACAAGAAAGTTTTAAGCGTTGAAGTCCAATATCTGGTAAGTACTCACGACCGGAGAAAACCTAGGAAGCGTCCTCTGCTGTTCCTGACCTTCGCGTGCCCTTACACCACTGCCTGACTCCTCTCTACCCACTGCACTGACTTCCTCCTCACTGCACTCTGCTGACTCCTCTCCCCTCACTGCACTCTGCTGACTCCCTCTCTCTCCTCGCTGTAATCTGCTGACTCCCTCTCTCCTCGCTGCACTCTGCTGACTCCCTCTCCCTCCTCACTGCACTCTGCTGACTCCCTCTCCCTCCTCACTGCACTCTGCTGACTCCCTCTCCTCACTGCACTCTGCTGACTCCCTCTCTCCTCAGCACATCACTGCCCGTCCCCACAGCCCCCACACAAATAATTGCAAGTTCCACGTCGCCGCAACGTTGCCATGGCAACCGCCGACCGGTGAGCACCGCTCATGACGCGAGGTGGTAGACGGGCAATTCCCGATGACTGGCCGATCGAATATGAATAGGCGTTGCCAAGATGAGTTTCCGCTGTCACCAAATGTAGACCGGGGTCTTTGAATACGGCAGCTCTAAACTTGCAGTGTTGTATTGTTCCCCATACACACAGCCGACATCATATCCGGAAGGCACGGATGATTCCCGGAACTGGATAATAATGAGGATAAAGATGCCAAAGATGACAAGACGAAGCGACGACAAGACCAAGATGAAGATGTCAAGACGACGATATCAAGACCACGACATCAAGACGCGTCCTGTACACGAAACATTGTCAGAACTAGGCAAGCCCCACAGGCAGCGTTATCACTTCCGTAGCTGACTTTAATTACACTTTAAGTAAAAACAATTCCCCGCCCTGAAACCCTAACATCGATAGCCAGCACTTGCCCATACACAAGCCAAAAACCGTGCAAAAATATTTAACCGGTTAACCAACGATGAAATCTAATCAACACAGCTTTATCCAACAGTTAATCAGCGAGAAACGATGTAATTTCTCTGTAACCAAGTAACCTACCGTTTAGAGATCAGACGCGATGCTGTTTACACAAGAACCAAGGCAGGAATGGCGCCGATCCCATTGTCTGGTTCGCGCCACAGCGCTGAGCGCGGGAACTGGCTCGGCCTCTCATTGGTTTGCGGACGCACATCACTAAGCCAGGAAAGTAATTAAAATCATACTCGAGATAAATTTAAGAGTGTTAAACTACAAGTAAATAACAGTACAAAATTTAACTTACATTTCTGATAAAGTACTACGCGCCGACAATGATTAAAAAGTCTAGGGGTAAACATAGCTCCACACCGAGATGCAAGAATCTCCGTGAATGACAAGAGGTGCAAATTTTACACAGTCGAAGGCGATCCACAGCGCCTGCACTCCCTACAGTTTACCTTTCGGAGTCCCTCTTTCGCGGCCATCTTGGATGGCACACTAGCGCCTCATGAGCGTGCCCGGGGTCATTAGCACAGGTTCAGCACACATTCAGGGCCCTGATCCAGGGTACTTTAACTACGGGTACAACCAAGTTTCCTACTAAATATAGTCCTCCCATGATGACGTCACCGCCCTTTCCTACTAAGTTATAGGAGATTCTACTAAGTTTTTGGAAGGATCAGCTGGAACATACCAAGTTTGGGCGTATTTGGCACCAATCTAGTATAAATCGAAATCAACTTGTTTCACCCATTTGACAGTAACCTTGATCTCAACGGCGAGCAGCGTATTTTACGTAAGTCTAATGAAAAAATTATAACACTTCAAAGAATTTGTTGAAAGGGCATGCATTTATTTGATCAACTCAGGCCTACTTAATAGCCGAGAGAAATAAATTTACTTTCTCCCAAGCGATCACCGGTGTTTATTGTCTTCTGCTGCAGGTACCACCAACAGCCAATCAAAGGTCAGAAATCAACAGCCAATCAAAATCGAGATTAGTCGTACTGCAAACAGCTGTTAGTGCTGAACCTGTCCTTATTTTGACACGCTCTGGAAAATTTGTAAAAATAATATTCTTTACTGGAGTTTTTGCAAAACGTGTGATGGTTTCACAAATAAAAAACTTTTAGCTTTCTGTTCAACCATATAAGTTCTGTTGATACAGTTCTAAAATAGGTTATTTAGAGCTTCGAAAAAGTGCAATTTCTCCAATGCCCTGCATAGTAACTGTGTTGCCTCTCCAGCCATGATGACGTAATGCTGCCAAACAACTTGAACGGGGTCTGCCCTGATCGGCATCTAAGAATATTCTTAGGCTTAGACGCGTCATAATCGACGTCATGAACAGTGACGTCATCGGTGTAACGCCAGTCTTAGCACCAGGTAGCAGGCAAGTCGATTTGTTAGTTCATATTCATAGCACTAGAGGGCAGCTGGCACGCCCTTGTAGTGTTTGCACGTTCTTCTACCTTTAGACGGTGAGTAAAAGGTACAGACATCGTTATCCACGACTGAGAACCACTCGCACCAGATTGCCGCACCGCAAAACGCAACTTGCTTTGATCATCCCATGTGCGCCAGATATGCCGATATTTTAGTCTGCGCGCAGTCACTATTTTCTGTCTTAGCTGACAAGTAATACAGTCTTAGTGCTGACGTCACAGTTTCATGACGTCATGTACGAGCTAACGCCAGTCTTACCGCTAGGTGGCTAGCTGGGTGGTGTGAGATGTACTGCGCATGCTCTGTCTCAGCTAAGACAGTCTTAGCTAAGAATCTTAGTTGCCGATCAGGGCCCAGGATAGTTTTAGCATGAATTTGTATTCAGTATATTTTTAACCCATTACGAAAATTTTTTCTGATCCAAAGAGGACACTGAAAGAAACAAAAACCATATTTATCGCATCATCTTTATTTTAAAGATAATCCAAACATCATTTTGGTGATGGGGCCCATAGGGGCCCACTTGGGCACCCTAGTAACACAACAACATTGTCACAATGTTGTGACAATGTTACGGATATATTGTGACAACATTGTCCCACAATGTTGCCACAAAATTGATTTGCAGACACGCCACAAAGTTGTGACTATTGTCACAACCGTCACTTTCAAAACTTCGTCAGACGCACCTGTTTCTTACAAAGACCTATATTTGGCACTTTAGCAGACGCAATGTGAACATACCCTGACATGAGAATGGTTTGGGAACAAGGGGGCATGGCTAAGGCCCTGAAAACAAACAAGAAATGGGAAATGCAGCTGCCAAACTCGGTGGTTTCTGTGGAAGACACGAACATACCAGTCAAGGACCAAGAAGCGCTGCAGGCCAGAGCTCAATGAAAGCATGCAAACACCACAAACATGCATGAGCATACCACGCCAACAAAGCATTTACATGTGCTTTAGCCTTTCAATTCAATCCCCGAAAGCGATCCACCAATCCAGCAGCACTCACCAGAAGTTTTACCAGGGGCGACGGTAGTGGTTACCTCTCGTGCTTACAAAAAAGCAAACAAAGGAAACCAGACTTTGCTTAACAGCTCAACAGCTTCCATCATCGTGTACATGCACATGCTCTCCCTTATGCCTTCAAAACCCAGCATGCTACTACTTAACAGACATTCATATTGTACCTGAAACAGAAAGGCGAACACAATTAATGACCAGTTACCACATCCTCCCCGCTGTGTTCGCTCGCCCTAACAGCCCGATGGAGAGCCGGCGGCACCTCAGCTGCAGGTCCGGAGCACTCACACTGTCTACAAACGTATCTGACCAGGACCATGACCAGTCTTAGCTGGAATTAAGTTCACTTAACATAAGCCACTGGCCGGTCAGTCTGAAGATGCGTGTCTCTTCGGATAGCACCCAATGTTGACAATATATCGCCCAATACCAGCACTGTCGCGTGAACACTGCTGCACTGCTTCGCCAAAGGTTCAACACAAAGGGCTCAACTATGGCCCGCCACGACGGCCCCGCACTGTCGTTACGAGTGTTCCGACGCATGAGCAGAACGCCAGACGAATGCTGTGCAGCATCGCAGCAGAGCTTCGTGAGCATCATCAGTGGCGGCATCCAGTCAGCGACGGCAAAGGCAGGCGTCTGCTGAACGTGATGAAGCTGCTTTAAGGATTGCAGGAGATTGAAAAGACAATGGTTTGTGACATTGGAAAGATTCAAGGACAACTTGGCATGTCACATTCGCCTTTCTGACCCTGATTATGATTATTGCATTGCTACAACGTGTCACAGTCTACTTGTTTCAGTCACTTTCCTCAAGAAAACATACTTTAGTGACTGGTCTACGATATGTGGTACCTGCGGCTGTTACTAGCTCCACGGAGCGAATTCGGCCATCCGAGCCGGGATATACCTCCTGCACACGTGCTAGAGGCCAGAAACCTCTTGGCGCGTTGGCCTCCTGCATCAGGACAACATCGCCGACCTTCATCTGTCTGGTCTCTTGGTGCCACTTTTGTCTTGGAAACAAAGTAGGAAGATACTCTTTCCGCCATCTTCGCCAGAACTGGTCCACGATGGTCTGGGTCTGCCTCCACCGCCGCCTACTGTTGACCTCCTTATCCACAAATCTCCCTGGTGAAGTGTTGGGACACGCACACCCGAGCAGGATGTGGTTTGGTGTCAAAGGTTCCAGATCTCTGCCATCTGAGATCAGGTATGTGAGAGGACGGCCGTTTATCATGGCCTCTATTTCTGTGAGAAGCGTGTGGAGGACTTCTTCAGACAGGCAGTGGCTGCCGGGTATTATTCTGAGTGCTCGTTTAACGCTTCCGACGAGCCGTTCCCACGCTCCCCCCATGTGAGGGGCGCCTGGGGGAATGAAATTCCACTGAATTCCCTTCTTGCTGAGATCGTTCGCGATTCTCTCTTGCTCCCCACTCAGCCAGGGACTCCCTCATTTCTCGTTCACCACCGATGAAGTTACTACCATTGTCCGAGTACACCATGTCCTGGCGACAAATCGTCTGAAAGCCAGAAGGAAACTGTCTGTGTCAAGACAGTTGGCCAGTTCCAAATGCACTGCTCTGGTCGTCAGGCACGTGAAGAGCACTCCATACGTCTTGTCCACCTTCCGGTACCTCTTGACACTCATCGCGCCGAAGTAATCAATTCCAGTGGCGCAAAAGGCACGCGATGTCTGCAGCCGGCACTCGGGCACATTTCCCATTCTTGGCGCTTGTGGCACACTGCGTCTGTGCTTACATGTCAAGCAGTGATAGACGATCCGTCTCACTGCAGATCTTCCTTTGGGGATCCAGAACCTACCTCTAACTTCAGCAAGGGTGCGCTCCATTCCGCAATGGAAAACGTTTCCATGGATATCAAGGACGAGAAGCGTCGTTACCGTATCGTCTGGAGGAAGAATGATGGGGTGTACATCGGTGTGTGAGGTTGAAGTCTTCTCCAAACGACCGCCCACTCGCATGATGGCGTTAGAATCCAAGAGAGGACACAAACTTTGCAAACGAGGTCTCTTCACCTTTCCCGCTGCAGAGACCAGATCTCGAATTTCATCAGCATAGTGTTTGGCCTGGACACTTGCAAAGATCCTGTACTCAGCACTCCGCAGCTCTGCTGCAGCGAGAGGGCCACGGATCAGTTCAAACCTTTGTGGATAGCATTTGGCTGCCAGGTTGTGGATAAACCGCATCATCCATGCAGTCACTCTTTTGAGTCGTGTCCATGACGAGAACTTGTCAGCATCAGGCAGCACCTCAGATAGTCGGCTGCGGTCGACGCCCACAGTGAGGACGGTCCGGACTTCCGGATCTGCTGCTTCTAGGCCGGTCACAGCCTGTTGATCTGGCCAGTTCACTTCGTCTTCTTTGAGAAAGCCTGGACCCTGCAGCCATGCTTCATTTGAAATGAGATCACCCAAGGAAATGCCACGCGAGCAGGCATCCGCTGGGTTGAGGCAGCCCGGTACATGGCGCCACTGGGACGGGTCTGTGGTCTCTCGGATCTCTGCTACTCGATTCGCGACAAATGTGTGAAATCTCCGACATTCATTGTTGAGGTATTGCAACACTACCCTACTGTCACACCAGAAGACAACTCTCTTGATTGTGTATGGGAGTTCTCGAGTGATAGCGTCAGCCAGTCGCGCCGCCATGACAGCTCCTTGCAGCTCGAGTCTTACCACGGACAACTGCTTCAGCGGCGCCACCCTGGTCTTTGCCATGACGAAAGAAACTTCGGTGCTTCCATCGCCGTGCTCAGTCCTGAGATAGCTCACGGTACCGAACGCCACCTCCGATGCATCAGAAAATACGTGCAGCTCTTTGGATATGCACTCATCGTCACTTATACTAAGGCAGCGCGGCACCATCAGCTTCGGCAGCTGTCCCAGGTCCTCCTTCCATGTCGTCCAGATTTGACGTTCTTCGTCGCCTAGTGGATCATCCCATCCTGATCCCTTTGACCATAATGCTTGGATCAGGAGCTTCGCTTGGAGCGTGTAGGGAGCTGCTGCGCCTAGCGGGTCAAATATGCGGGCCACTGCCTGCACCACTCCGCGTTTCGTTGATGACACCTCAGCATCGACCATTCTTAGGCCTATTTCATCTTTTATTGGGTCCCATGGACATCCCATTACCGGTTCTGTAGGACGGGCTAAATCTGGATACGCTCTTTCATGTTCTAGTACATCTTGAAGCACCTCAACCTGGTTACTTCGCCACTTGGTGAGGCGAAAACCGCCTTGTGACAGCATGAGTGACACTTTGGCTCGCATCGCTCTCGCCTCTTCTACTGACTTCTCACTTTTGAGAAAATCATCCATGTAACAGTTTCTATGGACTGCTATTGCAGCTCTCTTCCCGAGCAAGCCTCCATCCTGGTGGTCATCTTGGTGGTGCCGGGTGCCCTTTTGATTGCCAAGTAGTGTCCCCCCCTTTGGGCCGTGCCGCTCGAAATTTAGTGCCCTACGTCGTTGAACCTAGATGGAACTAGACTGCATTTAGCGATTTCAACTATTGTTTGACAATTAAGTGCCTTTTTGGTCAGCCAGGGCATTCCGTCGCCTTTCCAAGCACCCGGGGAGAGAATAGGCACGTAATCCGTTTCCAGATAACGCCTCATCGTCGCCAATAATCGTACGGGCGGAGCTCATCTGGTGCCCCCTGGAGCTGATCATGTGCCCTCTGAGCTGATCTGGTGCCCTCGTAGGCAATCTGGTGCCCCCCTGAGAAAATGAGTGTGCCTTCTGAACCCATATACTACTCTCTGAGTTAGTTTGATGCCTCCGAGCTTGCCTGGTGTCCTTTTAGCTGTTTTAGTGCCCCTTGAACTCATCCGGGCCCCTGGGCTTATTTAATGCCTCCCGGAGTTGATCTACTGTCCAGGGGCACATGGGGCACGTGCCTCCCATCACTGCTGGGGTGCCCTTTTGATTGCCAGGTGGTGTACCCAATTTGGGCCGTGCCGCTCGAAATTTAGTGCCCTACGCCGTTGAACCTAGATGTAACTGGACCGCATGTAGCGATTGAAACTATTGTTGGACAACTTAATACCTTTTTCGGTCAGCTAGGGCATTCTGTCGTCTTTCCAAGCACCCGGGAAGAGTATGGGCACATAGTATGTGTCCACCTAATGCCTCATCGGCGCCAATAATCGTACGGGTGAAGCTAATCTGGTGCTCCTTGAGCTCATCTCGTGGCCTCTCAGCTGGTCTTGGCCCCTTAAGCTGATTTCTTGCCCTCTAAGCTGACCTGGTGCCCCTGAGTCAATCGAGTACCCCACTGAGCAAATAACTGTGCCCCCTGAACCTATATAATGCCCTCTGAGTTAGTCTAATACCTTCGAGCTTGCTTGGTGCCCTAATAGCTGATTTAGTGCCCCTTGAGCTGATTCGGGCCCCGAGCTGATCTTATGCCTCCCCAAGTTGATTCTTTCTCATCTTCAGCTGATTAGGTGCCCCCTCAGCTGATTATTGATGTCTCCTTAGATGGCCTGGTGCCCCCTGAGCTGGTTTGGTGCGCCCTGAGCCCACCTTGTGTCCCCTGAGCTTTTATGTTGCTCCCTGAGCTGATTTAGGCTCCTGCCATAGTCTGGGGGGAGGGGGCTGGGAGCTGATCTGGCCCCCGAGCGGATCGATCTGGTGCCACCTGAGCTGCACTAATTCCTGAGTCGATCTGGTGCCTCCTGAGCCCCTCTGATGCCCTCTGAGCTAGCCTGGTGCCCCCTGAGCTAATCTGGTGCCCTTTAAGCTGATCTGGGCCTCCTTACGTGATTTCATGAGCAGCTCGAAAGCCCTGAGCTGAGCTGGGCCCACAGAGGCTGATGAGGGTCCCTTAGATGGTATGGGGCTTCTGAGCTGATTAAGTGCCTCCTGACTTGATCTGGTATTCCCGAGCTGGTCGGGGACCACTGATCTGATTGTTTGTCCCCGAAGCTGATCTGGTGTCCTATGGGCATCTGGTGTCCCCTGAGTAGCTCTGGGGATTTTGAACTGATTGGGCCCCGAGCTGGTAAGGGATCCCTGAGCTGATTTAGTGCCCCTGACTTGAACTTACCCCCTGCGCTGATCGATCTGGTGCACCCTGAGCAGATATACTGCCTCCTGAACTTATCTAATGCCCACTGAGTCGATCTGGTGCCTGCTGAGTCATCAGTTTGTCTCCTGAGCCCATCTTATTCCCTCTGAGCTAGTCTGGTGCCCCATGGCTAATATGGTGCCCTTTAAGCTGACTCGGGCCTCCTGGGTTGATTACGTGATTTCCTGAGCAGCTCCCAGGCCCTGAGCTGAGCTGGGCCCACAGGGGCTGGTGAGGGCCCCTGAGATGGTATGGGGCTCCTGAGCTGATTAAGTGCCTCCTGACCTGACCTGGTATTCCCGAGCCGATCTGGACCCCGAGTTGGTTGGGGACCACTGATCTGATTGTTTGTCCCCGAGGCTGATCTGGTGCCCTCTGGGCCGATCTGGTGTCCCCTGAGCAGCTCTGGGGCTTTTGAACTGATTGAGCCCCGAGCTGGTGAGGGATTCCTGAGGTGATTTAGTGCCCCTGACTTGATCTTGCCCCTGACCTGACTTGAGGCCCCTGAACTGATCTGGGGCCCCAAGAGCTGATCTGGGGCCCAAGAGCGGATTTAGGTTCTGATGGTATCCTGAGCTGGTCTGGGCGCTGAGCTTGAGAGCCCCTTAAGCTGGCTTGAGGCCCCCTGAGGTGATTTGGCGCCTTAAATTGTTCTGGGGCTTCTTGAACTGGTTTAAGGCCCTATGAGCCTATCTGTGGCCCATTGAGCTAGTCTGAGGACCTCATCTCTGGGATCAATGAGCTAGTCTGGTCCCTGGGTGAAGCATGATCAGCTCTGTGGCCCTGATCTACATCAGGGGCCCCTGAGGTGGTCTTGAATAGACAGAGAATAAGAACACAAGGCCAACTCCCAGCATCTCGGGGCGGGGTCACTGAGCTAGTCTAGTCCCTGGAGGCACAACTGGCGGGATGGGGGAAGCTGCTCTGGAGGCCTCTGCTCCACACTTGATGGGGGCCCCAGAGCTGTCTTCAATAGATGGGGAATAAGAACACAATGGAAATTCCCCTTGTAAAACGGAGCTAACGAGCAATGAGGAATCTCTAAAACGGCTTGTGATACCTAGGCACCCCTGGTTATATAAATTGCGTATTATACTGGTGGATTCTGGGAAGAAATGATAAAAAGGCATGTGCCCCTGAGCTCAGAGCACAGTCCCCTAAACCAGGATTATACTTATTAATTTAAATAAAGAACTAGTTTTCACAACTTTCAGCCCTGTCACACCCTCCCCATCCAAACCACCGGCCTATTCACCTTTTATTTACTCTTAACTGGGACCGATCCTTGAGAATATGGAACTTAATAAACGCGTTCAAAAGGTATCTCCCAGATTTTTCCGGCAGTAAAAATGTGTTTTTCCAAAGACACTATGGCACTCCTCGTCCCACGGCGATTGTGGGAGGCAAGGAACTTATCCGCGTTCAGCCAGGGCTCACTCGTCACGACAAAACCAGTGGGCATAACAAAGGAATTTTTGACTCCAATATGCCTTAACCTGCACATTGTAACAGATATCACATGCTCCGCTGATTTCTCTGATGTTAAGTAGGGTAGAGTGGGGTAACGCGCCCACCTGGGTTAGACGCCTACTAATACTATGTCCAGGCTGATGTAAGAACTGTAGCCTTCATCTAATATTTTTTTGGTAGTGGCCTTTCTGATGCGGTCCTGGGCGTGATTGGACGCGCCCAGCAAACTCCGTTATTTTTCAGCAAACATTTGTTGCTTTTTGCATCTCCGTACCTAAAAACAAGTTGTCTTAAAGTTGCAATTGTACTCTAGGCGATGTGAATGTGCTCATCCTACCAAATTTGTCACTAAATTGTCTTAAAAACGTAAGTATAATTATGTTCATTTTTGTTCACGTGAAGCAAAAAGTACAATATACGCTGGGATTTTTATGACTGCCTTTTAATCCGTGGCTTGGGCGTTTTACCCCGCTATCGGGGGTAAAACGCCTTTTTACATGGTCTCAAGAAAAAATAAATTTAGCACATTTTGCATCGCGTCAGATTAACAAATGCCTATCTGAGTGTAGACAAGCCATGAAAGAACTTAACGAAGAAAAAAATGAAGTAATTCCGTCCTGGCAGGATCGGTACAGACGAATCCTCCCTTAACGTATGCGTCTTACCCCACTCTACCCTACTTGCATGAGTTGGCTGATTTGATTTGTCCTTAAATCTGTCCAAAACAGCCGTTTTTTGACTACTTCCATGACATTTTGATATTTTTTCCTTTTTTCGGTTTTAATCGCGTTTTCCTTCTCCGTCAATGATTTATTTGCATTTTCATTGAACCAAAGATGCCCAAAAAATGATATAAACAAAGATATAGCAAGTTTTTTTAGGTTACGCTAAAAGTGCCCTTTTTCCCCGGGGTGCCCCTCAAAGTTGGTGTGCCCCCATACCAAAAGCTCTGGCTGCGCCCCTGATTACACCCCTGTCTCATAGGCGGATCCAGGATTGCCGATCGGGGGGGTACCTTCCGGGGGGGCGACATCCGGTCCGAGGGGGCGCCACTTTTGACCGGCAAAACCTATCGTATGGGCGCAAAATCCTATCGGTGGGCGCCGATTTTCGCATCCTGGGGGCGGGGGAAGCGACATTTCAGGGAGGCCCCATCGACCTTTCAGGGGGTGCCGTGACCATTTCAGGGGGCGCCGAGGGTCGATCGGGGGCATGTGCCCCCTCTTGCCCCTGGATCCGCCTATGCCATGTTTGCACTCTTCCAGCCGTGGGCGTTTTAAGTTACGCAAAACTGAATAGCGAAATTTTCGCCATTGCTCCACCGTGGATAACTATACACTAGTCCATGGCTCTTCGGAACTTGCCACGCTTTTGAATTGGCTGCAGTTATGAGCAGCGGGCGTTTTGAAGGTGGTTAATAAATGAGTCTGTTGTGCTTTGAACTAAGGGCGTTTTCAACACGCCGCATTCTTGAATTGCGGGGCTTTTGATTGTGCTGCAGTTATGAACTGTGGCATAAATGAGAGAGACATCCCGATATTGGAGGCGACTGTTGCGCGGCTGCTGCTTTTCTGGAGGGAAGGAAAGTGACAGCGCCAACCACTGAACCGGAGCCGCCTTTCTGATGACGTCAAAGTGGCATTAAACCTCCTTTATCAGTAGGGTTCTGTCCTAGAATACATCAACTTCAAACGTCTTTAAGAGGTCCAGATTATTATTGGAAGATCAAATCTATATTTATTAATATTTAGAGATGAATTCAGTTTTAAGGTCTGCCCTCTACGAAAAATATATTTCCAATTAATTACAACTTTTAGCGACTAAAGCTAGACCCGCAAACTCTACAAGGATTTAGCACTAGTTGCCGCTGCCGTATCACCAAATGACGTCATTTTTGGGGCCTGAATTTATCCTTATGTAAAGCAATCTTGGCCTATCAGCACGACTGCTGCCAAAACCCTACTGACAGACAGAAAAGGGCTTATGTTTGACTTACGTAAAATCGATATACAGACAGGTGTCTTAGACAGTAATCTTGACGTGGGAAGTGCAAGAAGAATGTTGTGGAATGGAATTTATTGGTAGGGAGATGGGGATAATAATTTGGGGTGTGGAAGTGGACTTGGTGTGTGCGCGGGTCAAATAAGTGGTGGTTACATCGCCAATTGTTTCGAAATGGTGCTGTGCTAGGTAGGTAATAAAGCTCAATATTTCTACTCAAGAATGGAGCAGGAGACAGTATATGACTCCAATGACGACTCCCACGTTGTGATGTGTGAAAAAGTGCAATCCCTAGCTGGTAGTGTGTACCAGGAGCTAGAACGTATGATAGCAACATATGATGAAAATGTGGTGAAAAACCTTATGCCTCTAGTAGTAAATATTTTGGAAAGCTTAGATTTCTCATATACAGAAAATCAGGAGCATGAAGTGGAGCTTGAACTTCTAAGGGAAGACAATGAACAGTTAGTAACACAATATGAACGTGAAAAACAGCTTGAAGAGGAGCTGAACAGGTAAGATGATTACCTAATTAAAGCTGTACTTCGTTTTTTTCTTTGTACTCAGTTTGTCAAGGACTTTGGACAAAAGGTTAAAAGCTGATGCATTGCTGTGCATGACTGACAAGTTTCTATGACCTAGTTTCCACTCACAATTATCTCTCTCTCTGACCATACATGTATTCAAGATGTAAATAATTGGGATCACAGGCTGTATTTGGATGCAATTATGTTACAGATATAGCTTTTGCCAATGGAAACTGGGATTCAATCCAATGCTCGTCAATCTTTATCCAACAAGATAGGGCAGGATTTGGCAGTGATGGTAAACATTTTCCTTGCAGTGCAGAGGTGAAAGAGTAGACTGCAGAGGGTAAAGTTTCTTTGTTCTTAAACATAGTTTTAAGTCTATTGTGCTTAGATATGTTAAAGATCATCCTTTTTAAAAAAATCTGTGTGCTTAAAATCTTTTTTGTTGAATGAACTGTTTAAGTTGTTTAAAGTGATACTTTTACTGTTCTGAATGTGTTTTACTGTACATTTTTAGTCATCGGGTACCTTTACCACCAACGGGGATATGTCATTGTAAATACTCATCTAGTGTTTTCTTTTATGTCCATGACTTCAGCTGTAATTGGGCCAGATGCCTGTTGCAGATCTAAGTGAATAAATACAAATACAACATAAAAAATTGTATCACACTCAAACAAAATTCATTGAACAGAATTATCATTCATTAAGTAAAATTGTGAATTTGGGCAAAGGGAAAAGTGAAGAAAATTAAATAGAATGTCAATGGTGCACCAGAAATCTAGACAAAATTGAGATTGAATAATCTTTTTCCCTATCTGTTACATCTCTATCCTCATCCAAGCTTAAGTGTCATGGTAACATAAATATATTTATCCTGATTCTCAGTTCTATCCAGATTGCCTCATGCCCATGGAAACTATCCCATGTCAGCCATTTGAAAATAAAGCAGGTTTCTTCAACAGGGGATTTATTAAAAGTGTTTTTCTTTCACATATGAATTTGGGATGAGAGCTAGTTTGTGGTTGCTGGATATCACCCTGCAATCAGGAAAGACAGGCATGATGACAAAATGGGGAAATTCTGTTCCATGACAGTCTCAAGCTCATTGAGAGTGATATTTTTATTGTCCAAGGATTCAATGATTCTGTGTGGTGTTTATTTTAAATGAATGTCAATCAAAATTACTCATAGGTAACTTCTACCAATCCCCTCAAAGTAATGGTTTCAACAACGCAAAGCTGAGAGCTCTGTTTGAAAAGCCAAGCAGTATGAATATTGCACACACCTTGATAATGGGTGACTTGAATTTTAAGGAAATTGAATGGAGGGCTGGTATTGTTCAAGGCCCCAAAAATACAGACACAAGATTTTATATGATGTTGTTTCCTCTGCCAACATGTTTATTTTTCCACTTGTTTGAGGCAAGGAAACCACACCCTCCTCCCTAGCCCTGATATTCACTTAATAAGAAAATGACATTCAGGAGATAACAAGCGATCCTGCCTTAGGTAAGAGTGACCACTGTGTGCTCACCTGAGATGTGCCTGAAAGAATACTTAAAAAAGACCAGTAAACAGGGGTGCAGCCAGGGGGCACAGGGGCATATCCCCCCATGGGTGCCTGAGTACCCTTTTATCGCTAGGTGGTGTACCCCGTTTGGGCTGTGCCGCCTGAAAGTTAGTGCCCTATGCCGGTGAATCTAGAAGCAACTAGACCGAATTTAGCGATTAAAATTATTATTTGACAATTAAGTACATTTTTTGGTCAGCTAGGGCATTCTGTCGCCTTTCCAAGCACTCAGGAAGAGTATGGGCACCGGGCACATAATCCATGTCCAGCTAATGCCTCATCGTCGCCAATAATCCTACAGTTGGAGCTAATCTGGTGCCCCTCGACTTCATCTGGTGCCCACTGAGCTGTTCTTGACCCCTTGAGCTAATCACGTGCCCTCTAAAATAATATAGTGCCCCCTGAGCAAATCATTGTGTCTCTTGAACCTTTCTAATGCTCTCTGAGTTAGTCTGATGCCTCCGAGCTTTCCTGGTGCCTTGTTAGCTGTTTTAGAGCCCGTTGAACTGATCTGGCTCCCTGAGCTTATCTCACGCCTCCCGAAATTAATCTACTGTCCCCTGGCAATATGGTGCCTCTTGAGCCGATCAGGTGCCCCCTGAGCTGGTTATTGATGTCTCATTAAATGTTCTGGTGCCACCAGAGCTGGTCTGGTGCACCCTGAGCGGATGTTGTGCTCCCTAAGCTGATCTAGGCCCCTGCTCTGGTCTGGGGACTAGGAGCTTATCTGGGCCCCCGAGCTGATCAATCTGGTGCCCTCTTAACAGGTATATTGCCCCATGAGCTGAAATAATGCCCCTGAGTCGATTGGGTGCCTCCTGAGCCCATCAGGTGCCTGCTGAGCCCATCTGATGCTCTATGAGCTAGTCTGATGCCTCTTGAGCTAATATGGTGCCCTTTAAGCTGACCTGGGCCTTCTGGGTTGATTACGTTATCTCCTGAGCAGTTCTAAGGCCCTGAGCTGAGCTGGGCCCACAGAGGCTGATGAGGGCCTCTGAGCTGGTATGCGACTCCTGAGCTAGGTCATTCCACCGTAAATCGACCAAAATATCGTAAAATAAAGCCCTTTTTATCTCCAAAATTGGTGCCAAGAGAGTTTCAGAGGTATATAATCTAACCATGACGTCAATTTGTTTTGAAAATTTGGTATGACAGATATAGCCTCCGGCACTTTTCAGAAGTCACCAATGGAGGCATTGTTTTGAGAACCTATAGTTCTGCCATTTTTTTAATGATCGTAACGATATTTTACGCTTTTGTTCACCATTTAGCAGATTTTAATTTGGCTATCTTCGATTTGATATTTCTGCAAAATTGACCTCATGACCTCGTGACCTAGTCTTTGAACGGCGACCTTTACCCGCAGTACGGTGAAATTTATAAATTTGTGCGAAAGCATTTCTACATTTGGCAATTATCTTCTAGGTAAAATAATAAGAATATGGTTTTTGCACTAAATATACTACTTTTTACTTCCGAAACATGACACTAAGTGTCACTACGGAGCTGTGCCGTCGTAACTCACGGTATGGTTAATACCAGTGACGGCGGAACGTCCGAATTTAAGGGGGTGGAGGGCACCATGGACTTTTCAACCCATTTATTTCCAGTCAACGCCATAGGGTGTGTTAACCCTTGCACGTACAGGGAAGGGGGTTGTTGCAACCCCCTCAGGTTTTCAAGAATTGAAAACGAGCTTCTTAAGTTGAGTCTTGAAGTGTTGTGTAGCCTCTGGGGCATTCATTGCGCATATTTTTCAAAGCAAATTTGTTCCTACCTTTCAAGGTCGCAGAGTTAAGACCTCAAGAGCGGAGGCATGTTGGGGTCATTTGGGCGCCTGTATCCGTTTTCATTTGAATGCTCCAGACTCTCGTCGTTATTTTGCAGCATTTGCTCATGAACTGGCCCAGAATATTTTCTTCCAACCTTCGAGGATCACTTTTGTCCGGTTAGACCTTGCATGACCTTTTTTGGCATTCAATGACCTTTACTTGGCCTTGTGTGACCTTAGTGACAACTCTGTGTCGAATAATGACTACAGATGCGTGTTTCAATTCGGTATTTCTAAATGAGATGAGCACCGAATTAGTTGACTTGCGTCCGATACGGACTTGATATTTTCGATCTGTGACCTTATTTGACCTTGAAAGGGGGTTAACAATAACAGATGAAGAAGCAACATTACTTGGTGCAAATGATACAGAATGGCTTATGTAATTTGAATGATATGGGCACTAAATTAGTTGGTTTGCATATTAGATTGACTTGACCTTTTTCGAAATTTTTTCAAAGCAAATTTTATTTGACTTTGAAGGGTGGAGGGGTGTAAGCAATAATATGATGAAGCAGGCACTTGGCGTAAATGATGCGAAATTTCTTATGACGAGTCAATTTGCATGAGAAGGACACTGAACAAGACGTTTTCTTCCAAAAAGGACTTGACCTTTTTCGACTTTTGAACTAATTTGACCTTGAAGGAGGTGGAAGCAGTGACAGATGATAAGGCACGCACTAAATTGGTGTAAATGATTCAGAATGGATTATGAATAGTCAATTTAAATGATGTGGACAATGAACTAGTTACTTTCACTTCTAAGGAGTACTTTTGAACTCTGAACCAGTCCCATGCAATGCAATGCACCACTAAAAATCACCAATGAATTTTTTTGGTGCCTAAAACTTCTTCATTATAAAAGAGCTAAAATAATGAGAACGCTGAGCAAAATTCGCCTAGACATTACCATTGGTCAGGCTTAGATACGTTTGAAAATGACGCAAGAGATTACCAAAGGCTATAGAAGTCGAACTGCGGTCATTACAGGTTTTAAATTCAAGCTACGTCCGAGGGAAAGCGGCACAAAGCCTCAAAAGCCGAAAATATTCCTTAACCTTCGCCCGGGTGGGGGGGGTTTAGACCCCCCGGGTTTTTTTCTAAGTGACCAAAAAACGGTGGCGCGCAGCGCTGCCAAACTTGGTCTAGCTGTTCCTTCATCATTTTTACATCTTTCCTGAAAATTTTGGCTCAAGGTCGTATCAGGTCAGGTCACCAGGCCAGGTGAAGTGACCTCACCTCAAAAAATATTTAGGACCGCATAACTAAAAGAAGGGTTAATCGATCAAGTTGAAACTCATACCACATATTGGGCCCACCAGGAGCTACAACATTTGTTCCGGGATTTTTTATATTTTTGACCTAAGGTCATGTGCAGAGCATGACCTCCCCATTGTCAATACATGGGGAAAATCACGAAATGAGCTTTTCTCAGTAAGTATAGATGGAATCAACTTCAAACATCGGTTGCGACTTTCTCTTAGCTCATTTCTAAAGCTGATGCCAAAAATTTTGACTTGTGACCTTTAAAAGGTCACCTTAGGTCAAATAAGCATTTTTTGGTGTTTTTCTCTATAAATTCTGAATAAACTAAGATAGAGCTTTTATTTTGTCCCCAAAGTGTTTGTATAGTCACTGGAAATCAAATGATATACGTCATGACTATACCAGGTCAAGTTGGGTCAGACCGTTGACCTGGGTCAGGTCAAATTCTTAAATTTGACCTGGCATAGCAATGTCATATATCATTCGATTCGTATTGACGAGAGGATTGCAATGGTGCATAAACTATGGCTGTATCTTGTTTGGTTTAGAAGCTATTAGCGAAAAAGTAAACGCCCTTATGCATGAGTGGCTATGGACATTCTCAAGAAAATGCCCAATATTTAGTGACCTGTAGCTCCCTAGGCTTTGACCTGACACGAAAATAAATGCCACTGTAATAAAAGCGCATCTCAAGAGCTTTCGAATGGTGTTAGAGAAATGTTTCTAGCTATCATAGTTTCTGAGATATATGAGGTTTTCTTAGTACACCTCATATTAGTGATTTTGACTTATTTTGACCTCTGGTGACCTTGATATTGACCTGATAAGAAAAATGACCGAAGTATTTTCGATATCATTTTCGAAGAGCTTTCGATTGCCGTTTTGCGCTTTTTTCTAGCTCTCTTAGTTTTTGAGATCGTGGGGGTCTTTTTTAGCCCCCCACCAGGGCGAAGGTGGCTCGTACCCGCCACCGGGGCAAGGGTTAACGTTCGCCCCACTTAGAATAATGAAATCGATGGCCCCCTAAGGTTTTTTTCAGAATAACAGAAAAACGACGGGGGCACCATTACGGTTGAGCATTCTTCCTCTTACCCCATTATTTTCGCATCATCGCTGAAATTTCTTACTCCGGGTCACCCTAGGTCAGGTCACAAGGCGAGGTCAACTAAGGTAATCTCACTTCAAATTTTGAGCTCTACCATAGTTACATTCCTAAGCGGATTGATTTAAAACTTTATACGCTTCATCACCCCTCCGGAGTCTACAAAATGCATATTTCTGGGATTTTTTCGATTGGTGACCTGAAGGTCAGGTCACGAGGTGACTTCTCCCATAGAAAGAAGTGTGGATGAAAAAGTGTCTCATGAGCTAAAATTCACAAAATAATCGTACATGCTCAGATTGCTCAGAAAAACGTTCTTGGACACCCTTTCAAGGATCCCATGGACGATTTTTGCCCTTTGAACTATATGAGGTCATCAGAGGTCACCAGAGGTCAAAAATAGTATTTTGACGATAACTCTTGACCTAATTAAGCTTGAGCACTCAATTAAACGTCACGTGTATGTCTCATTACTGGTTTTCATTCAGTTTACAACAAGGTCACTTTCTTACCTTTCGTGACCTCAGGTCATATTAGGCCACGAAGTGCCCTCTGGATGTCCAACCACTGGCGGGAGGCCATTGTGTTCCACATAGCGGAAAAAGTCCTGGCATTTTCCTTTCAAATGATTTTTTCCAGATCTCAATAGCTCAACTGGTGTGAGAGCTATGCCCAGGTTTCTTAAAGGGAATGTGGCACCTTGGTCGAATCCTGGAATTTAGTGTAATTAGGCGTACTTTTAGTCAAAAATAATGAAACCACTCATGATTTCTCTGAAAAATGTACAATAAGCTCAATATTTGGTTTTTAAAAATACTCCTCTAGAAAAAGAAATAAATATCAGCCTGTGGATGATGTCACGATCTGGCAACCACTACCATACTTGAAATGCTTCAAGGGCTTCGATTGGCTGATGCTCATCGTGACGTCAGCATATGTCGTCACACCATTAGCTCACAACAATGGCCGCCGGCGACGGGGGGCTGAGGGGGGCTGGTGTCAGGTAGGTTTTAGTTTTTTTTTTCTACGGAAATATCGAGTTCCAATACAAATGAAATATGGAGTACCGGGTTTTCCGACCTGCTTTACAACTTGGCTATCTCAGTTAAAATCACGTTGTGAAGGTGCCACATTCCCTTTAAGGATTGCGTATTTTACTGAGAATAGCCTATCGTGACCTAGCTTGACCTCTGGAGGTTAAACCATAGCCCTGAGCGTTTGAATATGCCAAGTAAAATATTACTGAATTCACATGAGCTTTCTAAAGCACTTTGCAGATTTCTGCTAACTTCCATATTTTCGAAGTTAGGGGGGCATTGGTGTCCTCCCGCTTGGGCGAAGGTGGGGCGTGGGTTAATTGCTTCTGAAAATGATAGGTTTGGAGTGCTGCGTCGAGGAGCATGACCATAAGTTGATAAGGTGCAGACTGGCCTGTCTCCTTGAATCCGGATGTAAAAAAAACAAAACACTTAGATTGTATATTCTGGCACAGCCCTTCATCAGAGTCATGTAGGTAATGTCACAAATTCTCAGTCATAGTGTAGCCAGACTTCGAATCAATTCGAGGATTGGCTACACTATGATTATGAGGATTGGCTATACACGACATTTACAACAGCTATGAGGTTGATGGTCAATTTTTTATTGTAATTTTGTATAGATGTATGTATCATATGTTGAATGTTGAATGCTGAAGGATGTTGAAGTTCATTCCCAAAGGGACAGTAATGTGAATTCAAAATAGGGGTGGGTAGTCCCTTATTCCTGTGAATGTGGTAATATGCTTCAATTCTAGGTTGACTGCTTTATTTTGATTCTTCCAATGTTTTGTATTTCAAAGTTGCAAGTCAATTAGAACATGAGTTACGATATCATAGCTCCACAGGGACACCTAGTGTTATATATATGAAGTTTAAATTAGTATATGCACTTCGAAATTTTTTTCATTGTTTGATATGGAAGACAAGACAAAGTCTAAATTAGGATATGCACTTCGAAATTTTTTTTTCATTGCTTGATATGGAAGACTATACTACCATATGTCAAAAGGCTTTTAGGATAATTGTTTAATTTCACTGTGCTACGAGTCAAGGTCACCGTTAAAAAAACTAGATCACGAGGTCACTAACAATTTTTTGTTTAAATTTCAAGATTGAAGATAGCCGAAATTTTGTCCGTAAAATTTCCATCCTAAGACTACACAAGTTTCAGAAATCACTTGAAAACTTTTGGAGCTATAGGCATTCTAATCAATGCCGTTACAAGTTGGTGGAGGCTATTTCTCTCAAACCAATTTTTTGAAATAATTCTTCACCTCATTTCCCATAATCACTTGACTGGAAGCATGCCACTGTCATCCCAACATTTAAGTAAGGGATCCGAGAAAAGGCAGAGAACTGCAGGCCAATCAGTCTAAAAAGTCATGTTTGTAAAGTTTTTTAACAGATTATGAAAACGAGACTGGAAGCACACTTCACGTCCAACAATCTGATCGCAAATATCAACATTGTTTTCATCCAGAAACGTTCTTGTCTAACCATCTTATTAGAGACAATAGAGAACTGGACTTCGACTTTTAACAAAAATAGCTGCGTAGATGTCATCTTTGATTATCCTAAAGCTTCCGGCTCTGTACCGCTCAAGAGGTTAATCAAGAAACCAGCCTCGTGCCCTCGTTCAAGTTGCCTGGCATTTTGGAACGGTGACGTCATCCCCGCGATGCCGCAGGCGTTTTGCGGCTTGAAGTATCGACAAACTGGGTATATTTGACATGGCCAGGAAAGCTTGCAAATGACTGAAAGACGTCAAAAATGGCTTAGTTGACAAGTTTGATCATATTTCTAGCCAGTACAGAGTTTCTGCAGCCCCTAGGACCGGCCTGCAGGGACAGGGGCTTTTCTCGCAGTGGTGTTCCGTTGCTCTTAAGAGTCCTTATCAGTGTAATAGCGTTGTAATTTAATCCTTCACGTCATCGTTGCTTAGATGAAAATACGAAGTACGGGTCTTTCCAATGGAGGTTTCCTAGCGAGACGAACAAATTGTTTGAGGTACCGCGCGGTCGCGGATCCAGGACTTATTTTGGGGAGGCCAGAAGACTCAAACCTCTCCCACCATGCCAGTGGCGGATACAGGGGACTAGGGCTCGAGCACCCCAATGCTTGTGTCTAGTAAATGTGTAGGCCGATGCTGATATGAGGCAATGGTGGGGAGGCTCGAACCCCCTTGCCCCCACCCAAAAAGTTCTGTACCCGCCACTGTCCCCCGCCATAGCCTCCGAACAGCCTTTGCTTATACAGATATTAGTAGACATCTCGGAGGGGCCCCCTCGAAATTTAGGAGGTTCGTAAGCCCCATAACCTCCTTATATCCGCCACTGGTACCATAGGCGGATCCAGGGGACAAAATTTGGGCGGGTTTCCCCCCGATGGGCCCTCGAGGTGTCCCCTGAAATGGTCAGCGCCTCCTGAAAGGTCGATGGCGCCACTTGAAACGTCGCCTCCCACCCCCTCCCCCTTCCGCAGGATGCGGAAAGCAGCGCCCGCCGATAGGATTTGGCGCCCACCTGATGGATTTTGCCAGCCAAAAGTGGCGCCCCCTGGTCCGAATGAAGACACCTGGTCTGGAAGACACCCCCTCCCGGGAAGAATGCCCCCCCCCGACTGACAATCGTGGATCCGCCTATGACTAGTGCCCTGTATATATAAACAGCCCAATTACAATAACTTTGGGTACAATTTCATCACACTTACGGGTTTCAATGGGGTGAGTCAGAGGCGTATACGCCTATAGCCACGGAATTTTTTACGGGGGGACAGGAGTGGTCTGGCGATGATGACAAGGGAGGGGGAAGAGTTGGCACTTGGCGGATGCAGGAGACAAGGGGGCACTTGGTCCTCCAATAGCCAATTTAATGGGGAGCACATCCCACGTCCATGCTGCTTTCGACGCCCATGACTGTAACTGTTAGAGGGATCGGCACGTGTTGCATTTAGGCTTTGAGCAGCGGCTATAATCCGGCTCTGAGGTGCGATCTTTCCTACTATCGTTACTGTTTCCGTATTTACCCAAACCCACTCCGTTCACCCTGTATGTCGTTTCATTGGTTTTTATTCTCGCTCGGTCCCGTCATGTCTCTCTTTTACTCTTTTACAGTGTTGCGGCTCAGTAAAAACCGTAGTAGGATTGCCAGACTAGTATACTTTTTAGTACAACATACCAAAGCTACTAGATTTGTCAAAATATTTCACTTCACAGACTTTAAAGTGCAAAAGAAGTGTATTCCATGGCTCTTTTCTTAAATATCAACACTCAATTTATAAAAAAAAACTTAAATTTCAGCCTGCAAAATAAGAAGCTGTTGCCTTTTTTAGTGGATACCAAGAGAACAACCAAAATTTTACTAGTAGAAAACTTAAACCAAGCTGGGATTCTAGGGCCTTGCAAGAAACTAGGTGCTTACGGAGTGAAAGGAAAGGTCAACACCTCGATAGAAGACTTCTTGACTGGAAGGAAACCACAACTGGTTGTCAGATCTGCAACATCAGGGTGACAACCAGTGCTAAGTGGAGTTCAGCAAGGCTCTGTCCTGGGCCCGATATTATTTACAATGTACATTAACGAACTACCAGCTCTCGTAAGGAGTGAACTCAAGCTCTTTGCTGATGACGGAAAGTTGTACCGAGAAATAAACAGCCCAGGGGATAGTCTCCACTTGCAATCGAACCCTGGCATCCTCAGCAAGTGGTCTGATGACTGGCTGCTGAAGTTGAACCCAGGGAAGTGCAAGGCGTGCCCCGTGGACCAAATAACATTAAAATCCCTTATAACTCGTAATAACCCAAATAACCCTTGGGGCGCCTTAGGACCGAGAAGGGGCGGCCAAAGCGTGAAATATGGGCGCCAAACTACAAACTAGACAGCAGCGAACAATAGTATGGTGCAGTCCACGTTGAAGTAAGAGCGCCTTATGGTATGTCAGGGCTAGCTGATTAAAAATAGGGGCGGCTCACTGCCAATCAGGCCAGTTTCACATGCCCTTTTCTTTGCGTTTTGGTTAAGCATTCACTGTTAGTACCCGAGATTTCGCCGATTCCGGGCATCTTCAGCGCCCGAAACCGGCATAGGGCGGCCCTTGGGTCCTAAGGGGGGACGGGGGGCAATCGTCCCACATGACCCCCTTCGATCCGTCTCTGGCTGGAGTTTGGTTAGGGTCAGTTTTCGGGGCCTATCTGAAAGCACTCGGGAAGCGGGTGCCTTCACCTTTTTTTAAATCCCACTACCCGTTTAACCCTTGCCCCGGTGGGGCGTGTTTGAACACCCCCTCGGGTTTTCCTGATGGCTGGAAGAAACGGCCCGTACTTGGCACACCTTATCCTTGATCAATTCCGCAACTTTCTCCACAATTTTAAGGTTGGGGCATCTCAGGTCAGGTCACCACGGCAGGTCAGGTGCAGTCAAGTATGCAGTCAAGTATGACGCCCTCACCTTCAAAAATGTGTGGGATGCCATAAGTAAGAAATGGGTGAATCTATCGGATTGAAACTTATAGCACATAATGAGCCCACCGAGTGCTACAACATATGTTCTGTTTTTTATATCGACCTAAGGTCAGGTAAGGATCATGACCTCTCCATTGGAAATGCATGGGGGACAGGAATTGGGCTGTATTTGTGTAGCTGCAGTTGATAATACAATGCCGCTAGCCCAGGACGTTGGGTCTATTTTTGTGAAACAGAGTAAATGACATTTGGGTGCAGGGCAGAGGGGTAAAAGTTCAGTGGGCTTCACTAAACCTCAATATAACTGAAAATGCGACTTCAACAAATATGAACACAATACAACCGGCACCGTCATCACCCTGAAAAAATGTTTACCTGTGCAAGCCATGGTTTATTAGTTATGATGCATCAAAGTCAGTTGCCACCATAGGGGCAGGAACTTTTTCCAATTGTGGGGAGGGGGAAAAGTTGTTACTGCTGATGGGGTCAAATATGATTCGGCCTTTGTGAACGGAAGTGTCCGGAATCGGCTTAAAATGGGGGGGGCACTGCCCCCAGTCCAAAAGTTGGGGGGGCAAGCGCCCCTGCCCCCGGTTCCTGCGCCTATGTCTGCCACAATTTCCGCTATAGACTTTGCATTGGTTCTTGCCGAGCTTTACCTACCGAAGCATTTTGCCATGTCTAGATTGGCACCCAAAAGCGGGGAGGGTTTGCATTGAGTTCTCCATTCCAGGTACCTCTATTTCATGGTATTACAGTTCCCTGGCTCTTAATAATGTATTTTCTAAAGCAAAACTCTTCATTTGTATTCGTCTTCATTTGTGTGACAAATGTCAAATGTTTGATCTGGCGCAAAACATTAGCAGGTCGCACATCGATTTAATGTTACGCAATTTGGACACTTTTTTACCACTAATAAAGAAAACTTGAATAATACGAAATATTCAGGCTTGTTATCGATTTTCAGCAGAAATAACTAAATCCATGATTTTTGTGATTCGAGGCTGGGGTGGTTTAGGGGCAATCTATGTTGAAAAGAATGCATTTGGTGTTATTTTTGCCGGAACATGGCTTGTATGCATAATATTTCGCTTAATTTGATTTTCCCCAGTTAGCAATAAAAAACGTATGAATTAGCGTTACGTTAAATTCGCGTATGAGCTGGTAATATTTGTGCCAGATTGAACCTGTGTTTGTTTTGCGCCAAAATGAATACGAATACAAATGAAGCGTTGTTAGCTAAAACAGGCTACCAGCATGACTATTATACCAGAAGCAAGCAAAGTGGTATTTATGATTTCTTTCTTAATATATTAAAACAGGATACTTTAAATGCGGGTAAAATCAAGTTTCTACGAAGTCTAGTCCTCCCCCGATGACGTCATCAGCCTTTCCTACTAAGTTTTAGATAATTACCAAATTCTGGGAGGATCAGCTGGAATATACCAGGTTTGGGTTAAATTTGGCAGCATACTAGTATAAATTGAAATGAACCTCCTTCAACTATTGATCAGTTTCCTTGATCAAAAACAGCGAGTGCCGTATTTTACGTGCATCTGTTGAGGAAATAAAAATACTTCAAATAATTTGTTGAAAGGACATTTATTTATTTGATCAATGCTGGCCTAGATGCATTTATCAGCCACCCCGGTTGGCCTCCGAGCCACCCCTGCCATGTTGAGGGGTTCAAACACCCCCCCCCCCTTCCTTGAACTCCGCTCCTATACGGGATAGCGAAAAACGCGAAAGCTGGTGGATAGCTCATACAAATTCATGAAGAAACTACATCGGTCTTTTTTGGGTTCAGGTCAGTATTGAGGACATGACAGGTCAATGAAGGTGGCATGTTAGAGAAAAGTTTCGGGCTCTAGCGTCTGACAGAGTTGAGTTAGAATCATTTTTTAAGCACCATTCGCTTCCTCTTGATACGATGAGTCGAATGATGTATGATATGACTATGGTAGGCAAAACCCAAGCATGACCTGACCTGAGGTCAGGACAAGGTCACAATTGAGCCAGGTATAGTCAATTTGCATATCAATGGGCAGTCCTTACCGAGCTTTACTTACCGAAGGATTTTTTCATGTCCTAGATGTGCACCCAAAAGCGGGACCGGTTTGCATTGAGGTCTCCATTCCAGGGATCTCTATTCCATGGTTGCAGAGTGGTAATTCTGGAGTTTTGGCCGGCAGAGGAAAGGCTCAGCT
This sequence comes from Lepas anatifera, assembly GCA_034440635.1. Lineage (NCBI taxonomy): Eukaryota > Metazoa > Arthropoda > Thecostraca > Lepadidae > Lepas > Lepas anatifera. The sequence goes on from JAOTON010001459.1 coordinate 225,637, forward strand.
TTGGTAGCAATATGGCAGCTCAAGCTGCGACGAACTGTTGTTTACCAAAAATGAAAACTTTACTGGCATCAATAACTACTAAAAGAACAGTTTAGGAGAAATAGGTAATCATGTCCAGTTTCCATCTATTTTTCAGCCTGTATTTCAATTTGAATTATTATTCTAAAACACATATTATGTTTATTGACAAAAACAGCAAATAACACGGATATCGGCTTCCGACGCAGACCGTCGGCTTCAGAAGTTGGACATTGTTCAACTTTTGCTGCGATGAGTTGCAACGCCGTGCGACGCTTTGCGGCAGTGCGTTTCGTGTCCTAATCGAAAATCCCGGTCGTTGCGGCGGATCGACGGCGTGCGACACGTTGCGTCTTGGTTAGGACACCGGGTTAGAGCCGAGAAAAAAGCGTTTGCAATTATCCGTCAGATAAAGCGATTCAAGTATTCAATTAATTTTGTTGATGGAGCTCTTAAATAAGTTTTTTTAGAGTTTCGAGAATGTGTAATTTCTCCAGTGCACGTTGTGCCCATCCAGCCCTGATAACGTAATGCTACCGAACAATTTGAACGAAGTCTGTATTAACCCTTGCCCCGGTGGCGGGTACGAGCCACCTTCGCCCTGGTGGGGGGGCTAAAAAAGACTCCCCCACGATCTCAAAAACCAAGAGAGCTAGAAAAAAGCGCAAAACGGCAATCGAAAGCTCTTCGAAAATGATATCGAAAATACTTCGGTCATTTTTCTTGTCAGGTCAATATCAAGGTCACCAGAGGTCAAAATAGGTCAAAATCGCTAATATGAGGTGTACTAAGAAAACCTCATATATCTCAGAAACTATGATAGCTAGAAAGATTTTTCTAACACCATTCGAAAGCTCTTGAGATGTACTTTCATTACAGTGGCCTTTATTTTCGTGTCAGGTCAAAGCCTAGGGAGCTACAGGTCACTGAATATTGGGCATATTCTTGGGAATGTCCATAGCCACCCATGCAAAAGGGCGTTTATTTTTTCGCTAATAGCTTCCAAACCAAACAAGATACAGCCATAGTTTATGCACCATTGCAATCGTCTCGTCAATACGAATCGAATGATATATGATATTGCTATGCCAGGTCAAATTTAAGAATTTGACCTGACCCAGGTCAACGGTCTGACCCATCTTGACCTGGTATAGTCATGATTTATATCATTTGACTTGCAGTGACTATACAAACACTTTGGTGACAAAAATAAAAGTTCTATCTTAGTTTATTTAAAATTTATAGAGTAAAACACCAAAAAATGCTTATTTGACCTAAGGTGACCTTTTAAAGGTCACAAGTCAAAATTTTGGCATCAACTTCAGAAATGGGCTACGAGCAGATCGTAAGCGATGTTTGAAGTTGATTCCATCCATACTTACTGAGAAAAGCTCATTTCGTGATTTTCCCCATGTATTTACAGCTGGGAGGTCATGCTCTGCACATGACCTTAGGTCACCAATATAAAAATCCCGGAACAAATGTTGTAGCTCCTGGTGAGCCCAATATGTGGTATGAGTTTGAACTTGATCGATTAACCCTTCTTTTAGTTATGCGGTTCTAAACATTTTTTGAGGTGAGGTCACTTCACCTGGCCTTGTGACCTGACCTGATATGACCTTGAGCTGAAATTTTCAGGAAAGATGTAGAAATGATGAAGGAACAGCTAGACTAAGATTGGCGGCGCTGCGCGCCGCCGTTTTTTGGTCGCTTCGGAAAAACCCGAGGGGGGTCTAAAAGACCCCCACCCGGGCGAAGGTTAAAACATATGTCACGTCTCAAACTAATCAATAAAGGGTCATTCCACCATAAATCGACCAAAAATTTCGTCAAATAAAACCCTTCTATTTTTGAATATCTCCAAAATTTGTGCCAAGGGGGTTTCAAAGGTGTGGAATCTAACCGTGGCGTCAAAAAATTATTAGAAAATTTTGTATGACAGATATAGCCTCCGGCATTGTTCGTGTGTCACCATGTAGGCATTGTTTTGAAAGCCTATAGTTCTGCCATTTTTTACTGATCGTAACGATATTTTACATTTTTGTTCACCATTAACGTCTTTCAATTGGGTTATCTTTGATTTTTATATATCTGCAAAATTGACTTTATGACCTCGTGACCTAGTTTTTGAACGGTGATCTTGACCCGCAGTACAGTGAAATTTATAAATTCGTGTGATAGGATTTTTACATTTGGAAATTATATTTTAGGTAAGATAATAAGAAATTTTAATTAAATAATAATAATAATAATATTTTAAATAATAAGAAATTCGTAAGTAAAAAAGTAGCATATTTTGTGCAAAAGACATGACACTAGGTGTCACTATGGAGCTGTGCCGTCGTAACTCATGGTATGGTTAATACCAGTGACGGTGAAACGTCCGAATTTAAGGGGGCACCATGGACTTTTCAACCCAATTATTTCTAGTCAACGTCATAGGGTGTGTTAACCCTTGCACGTACAAGGGGGTTGTTGCAACCCCCGCAGGTAGTTAAAGAATTTGAAATGAGCTTCTTAAGTTAGAGTCTTAAAATGTTGTATAGCGTCTGGGACATTAATTGCGCATATTTTGCGAGAAAAGAATTGTTCCTACATTTCAATACCACAGAGTTATCACCTCAAAAGTGGAGGCATATTGGGATCATTTGGGCGCCTTTACCCGTTTTCATGTGAATGCTCCTGTCTCTCGTCGTTCTTTTGCAGCATTTGCTCATGAACTGGCCCAGAATATTTCCTTTTAGCCTTCGAGGATCACTTTTATCAGGTTAGGCCTTTCATGACCTTTTTTGACTTGCAATGACCTTGATTTGACCTTGCGTGACCTCAGTGATAACTCTGTGTCTAGTAACGAATACAGATGCGTGTTTCAATGCGGTATTTCTAAATGAGATGAACACCGAATTATCTGAGTTGCATCCGATACGGACTTGACATTTTCGACCTGCGACCTTATTTTACCTTGAAAGGGGGTAAGCAATAACAGATGAATGAAGAAGCAGACTTACTTCGCGTAAATGATGCAAAATGGTTAATGAATAGTCGATTTGAATGATATGGACACTAAACTATTTGGTTTGCATATTATATGAACGTGACCTTTTTTCGAAATTTGACCTTATTTGACCTTGAAGGAAGTGTAAGCAATAATAGACGATGAAGCAGGCAATTGGCGTAAATGATGCAAAATTTCTTACGAATAGTCAATTTGCATTAAAAGGACACTTAACAAGACGTTTTTCTTCCAATACGGACATTACGTTTTCGACCTTTGAACTAATTTGACCTTGAAGGGAGTGTAAGCAGTGACAGATGATTAGAAACTCATTAAAATTGCGTAAATGATTCAGAATGCCTTATGAATAGTCCATTTAAATGATGTGGACACTTCAACTAGTTATTTTCAATTATACGAAGTACCTTTGAACTCTGAACCAGTCCCATGCAATGCAATGCATCACTAAAAATCACCAATTGTATATTTTTAGTGCCTAAAACTTCTTCATTGTAAAAAAAGAGCTAAAATAATGAGTACGCTGAGCAAAATTCACTTAGAGATTACCACAGGTAAAGCTTAAACACGTTTAACACGCCACAAAATATTACCAAAGGCTATAGAAGCCGAACTGAGGTCATAACATGTTTTAAATTCAAACTACATCCGGGGAACACGGCACAAAACCTCAAAAGCCAAAAATCTTCCTTAACCACCTAGAATAATCTGGGTTGTTAAGAATAACCTCAAATTAATTATATTTATTACATTAAGAATAATCAAATATAATAATATTCCTTAACCCCACCTAGAATAATGAAATCGATGGCCCCCTAAGGTTTTTTTCGGAACAACAGAAAAATAACGAGGGGCAACACCACGGTTGAGGTTTCTACCTCTTACCCTATTATTTTCCCATCATCCCTGAAATTTCTTACCCCGTGTCACCCTAGGTCAGGTCACCAGGCGAGGTCAACAAAGGTCACCTCACTTTAACTTTTGAGCCCTACCATAGCTACATTTCTAAGCCGATTGATTTAAAAATCTACACTTCAAGACCCCTCCGGAGTCTACAAAATGTATATTCGGGGTTTTTTCGATTTGGTGGCCTGAGGTCAGGTCACCAGGTAACCTCTTCCATAGAAAAAAGCATGGGAAAAACTGTCTAATGAGCTAAAAGTCACAAAATAATCGTAAATGCTTATATTGCTCGGAAAAGCGCTCTTGGACACCCTTTCATGGATCCCAGGGGCGATACTGCCCTTTGACCTTTCTGAGATCATCAGAGTTCACAAAGGAAAAAAACAGTATTTTGACGATAACTTTTGACCTAATTAAGCTAGAGCACTGAATTAAAGGTCATCGTGTATGTCTCGTCACTGGTTTTCATTTGGTATACAACAATGTCAACTTCTTACCTTTCGTGACCTCAGGCCATATTAAGTCACGAGGTACCCCCTGGAGGTCAAACCACTGGCAGGAGGCCATCATGTTCCGCATAGCGGAGAAAGTCCTGGCATTTTCCTATCAATTGATTTTTGCCAGAGCTCAATAGCTCTAATGGCGTGAGAGCTGTGCTCAGGTTTCTTAAGGATTGTATATTTTACTGGAAATAGCCTACCGTGACATAACTTGACCTCTGGAGGTAAAAAATAGACATGAGCGCTTAAACATGTCAAGTAAAATATTACTGAATGTACATGAGCTTTCTAATGCACTTTGCAGCTTTGCGCTAACTTCCATATTTTCGGAGTTAGGGAACATTGATGGTCCCGGTGGGGCGAAGGTGGCGCCGGACCCTGGTGGGGCGCAGGTTAAATGCTTCTGGAAATGACATCATAGTTCGGTGATTCAATGTGACGGGGGACACATTTATTTTCAAAAGATGTACAATGATCCAAACCGGAATCACCAAATATGCGGAGGGTAACATCGTGCCCATTCACAAAAAGGGGTCTAGAAAATTACCTTTAATTATTGGTCTGTCCCACTCACCTCGCTGTTTGGCAAACTTCTCGAACGGTGCGTATGTGACGTACTTCTTTCTCACGTGCAACCAGTCCTGACTCCCAAAACAGCATGGTTTTGTCCCACGCCGATCATGTGACTCAAATTTAGCTTGCCTTTTAAAAACGGCGAAGGAGTCTATATCATTAGACCATCAAACTGACGTTATTTATACGGACTATTCAGCGACGTTCCAGAGCGTCAATCACAAACTTCTTATTCACAAATTGAAAAACTCTTACCAAATCTCAGGTGCGGCCCTGGAATGGCTTTCATCATGTTTTGAAAATCGTAAGCAACGCGTTATTGTGAACGGAAAATGTTCTGATTGGGTCCATGTACGCCCTGGAACTCCGGAAGGTGGAATTATCTCGCCTTTCCTCTTCGCCCTGTACATAAACGATCTTCCAGACAAAATTAAGACTAATTGTCTCTTATCTGCTGACGACGTAAAATTATACAACAAAATTACTTCGCAACACGACATTGAGCTCCTTCAGGACGATCTAACATCTTTAGCTGCATGGTCTGCACTTCGGAAGCTTCAACTCAATCCAGCCAAGTGTAAATCGTTCACCGTATCATTGAAACAAAAGCCTATTCCAACCACATACAAAATCCAAAACTCTACTCTAGAGAAAGTCGGTGCAATCCGGGACCTTGGAGTGTGGTTGGATTCTAAATTGACGTTTGTAGAACACCTGAATCACATTGTTATTAAGGCGAACAGGGCACTAGGTCTGATGATTCGGTCTCTTCAGGTTGGCCATTCAGAGGGGAGAGCGATACGGAAGCTGAAACCCGAACCAATCATGGCGGCTTATTTTGGCAACATTCGATCTATTATGGAGTTTAGCTGCGTAATTTGGAGTGGGGCTGCCAAGACTTATATTGATAGACTGGACAAAATTCAGCATAAATCCTTGATTTGGCTCGCGTCAAGCTCAACGAAAAGCTCACTATCATTCGTGTGCCATGATCTTTTGGCTACATTCAAAATAAACACTCTCGCTAATCGACGACTAGTTTAGTTTAGTTTAGTTTAGTTTATTAAACATATCACCAACGGGTCAGTAAAACCCACTTATAGATGAAGTCGATAAGATAAAAGCAGTACACTGGATCAAACAAACAAAACGATAAAATGTAAATAACGCTAAAAACACTAAAAACATCCACTCTCGTCGAGCACACTGTATACACCTTAGACAGTAAAGGAAAAGGCGATCACTCGCTTCTTAAAATCTCCTAAGCTCGTGTGCCAGATATCAACGTCCCTATTTGCATTTAAAAACCTGTTACAGACACGGGGAATTCTGGTAAACATGCTCGACCTTACAGTGTTAGTTCTGGCGTAGGGAACGTTGAAAAGCAACCAGTTTCGAAGTGCACGGGGAGGCGCTGCCAATGGGAAGCATTCCAAAAGAAAATGTGAATCAATTTTGTGATTATGAATGTTTCTGATGAACATAATATCATACTGTAACCTTCTCGCGGATAAGGATGCCAACCCAAAATGACGGAGAAGGTCAGCATACTCCAGTGAAACGTTTTGAACACGACACCTTGCGCAGAGCCAAATAAGAAACTTGTGCTGAATTTTGTCCGCACGTTTCAGATGTGTGTCGGCAGCTCCTCCCCATATCACACAGCCATATTCCAAAATACTCCGAACGTTGGCGCAAAAAGTCACAATCATACTTTTATGATCTATCCCCTGCAGTGATGGACCATTCTTCCCTGTCTGGAAAGACCTTATTAAAAGCCCTAGAGCCCTGTTGGCCTTTCGCACCATGTCATCGATGTGGGACTGAAGCGTTAATTTCGAGTCTATGATCACTCCAAGATCGCGCATCTCACTCACTCTCTCAATCTCCGAGTTGCCTATGTGGTACGTTTCTAAAATGGGCTTTGTACGAAGTGTCAGAGTTAAATATTTACACTTTGAAGGATTCAGTGACAGTTGCCACTTCATTGACCACGCGCATAATCGATCTACGTCTACCTGCAGTTGTGTGGCATCAGCTGTACTGTCAACTCTGCGATACAGTTTACAGTCGTCGGCGAAAATTATACAATCCGAGTGGACAGCAGTCGGTAGGTCGTTAATAAAACAGGCGAAGAGGAGGGGCGAGAGATGTCCCCCCTCAGGTGTGCCTGAGGTAACCGAGATCCACGAAGAGCATTGGCCATTCACAACTACCCGCTGCTCTCTTCCAGAAAGGTATGATTTTAGCCATGACAATGATGTCCCGGTGATATTAAATGATTTTTCCATTTTATGAATCAGAAGTTTGTGACTTACGCTTTGAAAGGCTGAACTAAAGTCTGTATAAATTATATCAGTTTGTGAGCCAGCGGATATGTTGCTCCAGGCCACGCTCAACATCGATCCCAGGCTCGTAACGCACGAACGTCCAGACATAAAACCATGCTGTTGATCAGCTAAAACAGGGCGCACATGAGACAGCAATGAAGTAAAAACCACTTTTTCGAGTACTTTACTAAAAAGTGGGGTCAAACTCACACTCCTACTAACTACAATATGATATCCTTTTCGGACGCAAAATTATCTCCGGAAAAATAGACTCCGCCTTTCTGCTCGGGAATTTCCCTTTTCATGTCCCAGGAAGGAACACAAGGGCAATGTTCGGTAGTATGCTGCATGTTCCATTTGGAAGGGTAGAAACTGTGAGGCGTGGATTGTTTTGTCGCTCGACCACTAATTTTAACTCGTATCTGACGGCATGTCCACTTTCCGACCCTTTTAGATCTTTATTTGGTCAGTTTAAAGCACTGGTTCGTTTATATATTAAGTCGTTGCCTGCGAGTTGAACAAAGTGGACTTTTTAACTCTTTGATATTCATATGTTTACTGTTTTAAGTGCATATTTTAGTCAGCTCGCAATGTGATTGGTGTTTGTAGTTTGTTGGCTCCTTATTTTTACCTGTAGTTGTATGTGACCTGTTAACCGTGATCATGTTTTATGATTCCTGACTTGAGCTTTTATTGGGGTATGACCCTGTTGCTCATATAACACTAATAAATAAATAAATAAATAACCATACATGACATTTACAACAGCTAAGTTCATTCCCAAAGGGACAATAATGTGAATTCAAAATAGGGAAGGGTAACCTGTTATTCCTGTGCTTGTAGTAAAATGCTTCAATTCTAGGTCGAATGCTTGCTTTTGATTCTTCAAATGTTTTTATTTTAAAGTTGCAAGCCAATTAGAACATGAGTTACGATAGCATAGCTTCACAGTGACACCTAGTGTTATATATATATATATATATATATATATATATATGTATATATATATATATATATATATATATATATATATATGAAGCTTAAAGTATTATATGCATTTCGAAAGCCATTTTTTCATTATTCAATATAAAGACTACTACCATATGTCAAAACGCTTTCAAGAGAATTTTTGAATTTCACTGTACTACCGGTCAAGGTCACCGTTATAAAACTAGGTCTTAAGGTCACTAACAATTTTTCGTTTAAAGTTCAAAATTTAAGATAGCCAAAATTTTGTCCGTAAAATTTACATTCTAAGACTACACAAATTTTAGAAATGACTTGAAAACTTTTGGAGTTATCGGCATTCTAATCAATGCCTATATAGTGACCCCTAGAAATTTCCGGAGGCTATTTCTCTCAAACCAATTTTCAAAAAAAATTTGGAGTGCCATGGGTGGATTCTACGCCCTTATGAGTCTCCATATACCAATTTTGGAGAAATTAAAAGTAGTAGTGTTTTATGTCTTTGGTAGATTTTTGGTGGAATGACCCGAAAGCAAGTTATACGTATTTTTAAATGACAGTACCACGTCGTGTTTAGCACTTGAATTTTAAAGATGTCCAAGCAAGAATTTTTCTACGTAGAACGCGCAGCGGGGCTTGAGCATGACGTCACTTTCCTAAGATCGCCTCATAGCATCTTATCACCCTGGGAGGACGGTTTCGGTAGGGCATAGGCGGATCCAGGATTGCCGATCGGGGAGGCGCCATCCGGACCAGGGGGCGCCACTTTTGACCAACAAAACCCATCAGGTGGACGTAAAATCCTATCGTTGGGCGCCGATTTTCACATCCTGGGAGAGGGGGGTGGGAAGCGACATTTCAGGGGGTCGCTGGCGACCTTTCAGGGGGCGCTGTGACCATTTCAGGGGGCGCCGAGGGTCGATCGGGGGAGGCACGTGCCCCCTTTGCCCCGGTGGATCGGCGTATGCGGTAGGGGGGTGAATTCTTCCATTTTTCCGTGAAACGGTAAGTTCTGGGACAAAACAAATATCAATCAGTGTGTGTCTCGACACGCTCTATCACATGGCTATCTCAGTTCAAACTCCATTATGCAGGTGCCGGATTCCGTCTAAGCTATCACTCACTATGAAATACCCCTTTTGTTCACAATTGAATACTCTCTTTAATTCCTACTCATTTTAAATATAATTTTTAGAACTAGGTGGTAAGAATACTGTGAATGATGAAATGAGATTCTGTTCTGTCTTATGCAAATTTGGGGGAAAGAAGTAAGGGAAATCAAGTAACCCCAAACATTGCCAAATTTCCCATCTTGCTGTTCAATCATTACGCAACCGTACTGATACCTGGTTATCTTTCAATTTTGTAATGTCTAACTTGTCCTGCTGCACTTGTAGGTAAATACTATTCTACTAGCTTTAACTGGTGTTTCCACAGAAACTGTTGGAGCTTGAAGATCAAAGTGAAGAACAAGTCAAGAATGCCACCTCTAAAATCGAGAGCCTGGAATCAATCGTCCGAATGTTTGAGCTTAAAACAAGAAATGCATCTGATCATGGTAAGGCTTTGCATGTTTAATGTGACTTTCTTGTCATAACACCACTTTATTTCATAGGTATTAAATGAGTACGCAATGACCTTGCTTGACCTTAAATGTCATTTAAAAGAAAAGTACGCATATACGTCGTTACCGATTTCATTTCAAGGCTTGACAGGTTCATGGCTCTTTGGCTATGTTGGGAACATTACTTGAAGTCTTACCGACCTTACGTGGTACTTATTCATTTACCTTCTTTAACCTGGGCTATGTTCTGCGTGATTTGGTTGGAGCTACGGTATTTCCAGTTCTAGACGCAGCGCACGCTGTATGGCTGCCCTAAATATCCACTCATCAACCGGAAACTATTTACCACCAATACAGTTTTTCATGCTGCTCTAGCACTGCTGATAATTGGAAAAACTGCAGTCGAGGAAATCATGGCACTCACGCGAAAACAACGTGTCAACAGCCTCGTCCCCCTTTATGACCCCTGGGTGCTGGTGAAAGGCAGGAAAATAAGTAGAAGGTTGCCACGTAATTTTTCAGAAAATCTTGCGCTTTTCGTACAAGATTCGACGCAGGGTTTTCATTGGGACAACCTTCAGTGCACCCTACATCCATTCGTTCTTTACACTCGGAAGAGCCAAGAAAGTTTGTGTTTTAGTTCTGATTCTCTCGTGCACAACATAGTGGCCGTCGCAACCTTTCAGTCTGTACTAATTCCACATATCAGATACTCGCGTCCAGGCATCCTAAAACTACATAAGTTCTCACATGGTTGCGCCGGGCAGTTTAAAAACCGGTAGAACTTTTGGAATTCCTGTCAGTATCACCCGGATTGTGGCATTGAGCGTGAGTGGTACTTTTTCACCACTTCACACGGAAAAATGCGTGTGATGGTATCGGTGGCTCTGTGAAGTGTGCTGTGTACCGCGGGATTGTTAGCCAGTGAATAAATACGTTTTAAGTGCTGAATAATTTTTACTCACTGCAGAACGAGCCTCAGGGATAAGATTAAGCTATTTTTGTGATGAGTGCTGCTATAGCCAGTATGCTCAAGAAGCTGGAAAAGCGCTTCCGTGGTAACCGGCAGGTAAAAGCCACTGAAACATTTCATTGCATCGTTCCGCTGGATATGACAACACCTGCTGCGTGTCCTATGTTGTCCTCTGACGAGCACTGTGATAAGAGTTAGAAGTGTCCAGGGCTGAAGTGTGCGTGGAAGTGAAAAATGGTGAATGAAATGATGTGCATATCAGATGTTGAAACGAACTTTTGTTATAATTTTGTCAAATGATATTGTTTATAATGTCATATTTATTGCCGTAGCGCATAAAACTCAAGACCAATTATGCCACAGGGAAATGTCATGTTCCATCCACAGGATCTTTGCCTGTGTATCAACAAACTGGCGGCCAAATGGCCTTTCAAATTGTATGCGTCTCGGCTATGATGTAATGTGACAAAATATCAATGGTCATTTTAGGCCACGAATGAAGGTCACCTAAGGTCAGTATGACTTCGTAATGCTCCAACATCCGAAGCACCGTGAACCTGTCAAGCCTTGAAATGAAATCGGTAACGGCGTTGTTTACCTTTCTTTTAAGTTACATTTAAGGTCAAGCTAGGTCATCGAGCCAGGTTACAAGGGTCGTTTCAGATCCAAGGCACAAACACTGGCACAAAATCTCTGGTAGGTAAGTGATCAGCTATCATTTGACATTCATGTTAGCCATGCTGTAGCGTTCCTGCACAAAACGTACTTCCAATGAGCGTTTTGCCCTAGGTGATTACCTCTGTGACCTGTTACTTAATATGAGTTACAAAAATCACCCAGCATGGGTTAGCTTATACCCTGAAAAATAATTTTCAAATAAGGAAATTTAATAATGTAGAATAAGACTTTCCCAAAAATTCTTAATTTAAAGAAAAGGTTACAAGGTTACAAGGTCTCGTGAACACGGTCCGTTGTAAGACACGGACTCTATTTGGTGACCTCTTTGACCATGGGACCTGAAAATGGGCCCAGAATTTTTATTTTGTTCAGGGAACCTTGGGTTCAAAATTTGTTGGAAATCTAAAGAGTGATGGTGAACTCGCCTGGACGATTTGTCCTGGAATGACCCATATACCCTTTGACCAAAATATGAAGCCTGCTCGATTTAGACGCGATATTTCCTATCTAAAGGTAATTTAGGACAGTGCTTCTGCGGCCTTTTGAAAACCGTCGTAAGCACTTAATGATAAGATGATAATGAATTGACCGTTACCAAGTCTAGGTCAAGCCTGGGTAACGGTCAAACCAGGTCAAAGATGGTGCGCTACCCATACTATGGGGTGTTTTGCTTTTTTGGCAATAACTTCCCAACGAAATTTGATGCAGCCGTAATTCAGTGACCATCGTAATCCTCCCGTTAATACACATTGAAAGATATATGATTCACTATGCTAGGGAAAATTCAGAGTTTAGCCCGACCTTAGGTCAACGAATTGATCCGAAGTGACGTGGTATGGCCATGACTTACATAATTGGACTCGCTGTGAGAAAAATACAATTATGGTCAAACATAATTTTATCATTGCTTACCCAAAAGTCATAAGTTAACTTCTTCAAAATTACTTATTTGACCTCAGGTGTCCTCGAGAAAGGTTACGGGTCCAAATTTTCAAAGTCACCTTAGAAATGGGCCACGAACACTTGATTCTGAAGTTTTGAAGGTGATCGGAGCCGTGTTGACTGAAACGCAGACATTTCAAAATCTTTCCATAGACTTATAATGGGGAGTTCAGGACCCGTGCACGACCCTAGGTCACCGATATCGAAATCCTGTTGCCACATATTGTTGTGCTCGGTGCCCTTATTTAGCTGTGAACCTCAGATCAAGAGATTAAACGTACTTTCACTAGTGCCACTTTGAATATTTTTAGAGGTGTGGTCACTTATTAAACATATTTTCAAAGTACGGCGGCGCTGCGCTCCACAGTTTTTCCCGCCATCCTAAAAAAACTTAAAGGGTCAATAATAACCCCCCCCTCCCATCCGCCAGAGCGAAGGTTAAGGCAAATATGCTGGTAGGAAACTTGTTGAATGTGATAAGGGGTAGAAAGGCATGCAGCTAAAAGTTAATGCTCCAAGAAGATAGGCCAAATACTGTTCATCAGTCAACATTTTCTATGCCTGACTATTTGATTAATACCCTTCTGTTATGGTGATTCCAATTCAATGGTTTTCTACATTGACATAGCACACTGACGGATACAAGAGGGGGCACTAGGGGCCCAAGCCCCCTCCCCTGAATGCCTATAGTAACTGCATAGCCGGAGGCTGTTCCGAGGCTGTGGAGAGGGAGACTCGAGCCCTTTAGCCCCCTGGAAGTCCGGATCCGCCTCTGACTTAGCGGTGGGAGCAGTTATAATGATATATGTCGTCAATTCAGCATATGTATTTTCACGTCATCTTCAAAAGCTTCCAAAATCCTGTTCCAATATGCTTTTGGTGGGGCTGTGCGCTGGGGTTGGGTCGGCTGTGCGTGCGGTCTCCTAGTCAGGGTGTGCTGCATCTGGTTAGGATGCGCGGTCCCCTGGTCAGAGCGTGTGGTCCCCTGTTGAGGGTGTGCTGTTCTTTGGTCAAGGTGTGCAATGCTCTTGTCGTGCTGAGCGGTCCCCTACTCAAGGTGTACGGTCCCCTGGTCAGACTGTGCGGCATCTGGTGAGAGTGTGCGGTACCCTCGTCAGGATGTGCTGTCCCCTGGTCAGGGTGTGCGGTCCCTTCGTCAGGATGTGCAGTCCCCTCGTCAGGGTGTGCGGTCCCCTCGTCAGGGTGAGCGGTCCCCTCGTCAGGGTGTGCGGTCCCTTCGTCAGGATGTGCGGTCCCCTGGTCAGGGTGTGCGGTCCCTTCGTTAGGATGTGCAGTCCCCTGGTCAGGGTGTGCGGTCCCCTGGTCAGGGTGTGCAGTCCCTTCGTCAGGATGTGCAGTCCCCTCGTCAGGGTGTGCGGTCTACTCATCAGGGTGTGCGGTCCCCTCGTCAGGATGTGCAGTTCCCTGGTCAGGGTGTGCAGTCAGTTCCAGCTCGGTTCCTTTGGCACCAGACGGTTTGGTGAGGAGTGAGACCGAGACCGGCGGCTGGTGCCCTACTTGGCTCTGAGGCTCGGTAGACTGGGTGGGAACGCGCTGTGTCCGTGCGAATCCGGCGGACTCAGCAGTAGAACCAGGCGGGCACTAACAGCAGATGGGCATGACAAACTGGAGGGTGCTTATGTATTTATGTATTCATTCATTCACGTATATCACTGACAGGCACGAGCTCCCTTACAGACAACACGCACAGGTCCTAGACCACCTGAAAGTATAATACAGTCAAGCTCCACTACAATATGAATACGCTTCGATCTAGAACAGAACCATAGTGTATAGTAAGGGTTAGCATCCATACGATTGTTGATAAGCATATTAGTGGAAATAGTGAAAAGGGTCTGTAAAACTGTCTACCGGCGATTATTTGAAATGGGTTGTTTCTCCCATACCCCCTATACTCGACCTAAAGACATTGACAATGACAAATGACATCAAAAGGGCCATCAGGGGAAACCTTCTAACAAGCTCATTAGATACACGCATCGCCCGGCAGAACAAGCCTCGCTTCACAGTGTCTTTGTTTGCCTCCCGGGCGAACAGAGCGTGGATCAGTTGCAGTGGTCCACCCCTGTTCGGGGCACGGTAGTGGAGTGGTTAGCGTAGCTGGCTTCCACGCAGCCGACCCAGGTTCAAGGCCCGGCGGCTTCCCTCAATAAGGAGCAAGCTGGCTCCAGAGGAACCCTTCCAACAGGGAAAGAGTTGGCGACGCCATATGACCCTGGCAGTTGGTGCGTCGATAAGCCCCCAAAAATTATCTTCCACCCCTGGTCCGACTCTGGCTAGGTGGAGCGGGAAGTCCCGGAGCAGGAGACCAGAGTTCCTCCATCTCCTGGTCTGACACTGGCCCGGTGGGCGGGAGTCCTGGGAAGGGACCGAGTCCCTCCATCACCCCTGGTCCGACACTGGCCCGATGGGCGGGAAGCCCCGGGAAGGAGACCAGAGTCCCTCCATCACCCCTGGTCCGACACTGGCTAGGTGGAGCGGGAAGTCCTGGGGAAGGAGACCAGAGTCCACTCCATCACCTCTGGTCCGACACTGGCTAGGTGGAGCGGGAAGTCCCGAGCAGGAGACCAGAGTCCACTCCATCAGCCCTGGTCCGACACTGGCTAGGTGGAACGGGAAGTCCCGAGCAGGAGACCAGAGTCCACTCCATCACCCCTGGTCCGACACTGGCTAGGTGGAGCGGGAAGTCCCGAGCAGGAGACCAGAGTCCACTCCATCACCCCTGGTCCGACACTGGCCCGATGGAGCGGGAAGTCTCGGGAAGGAGACCAGAGTCCACTCCATCACCCCTGGTCCGACACTGGCTAGGTGGAGCGGGAAGCCCCGGGAAGGAGACCAGAGTCCACTCCATCACCCCTGGTCCGACACTGGCTAGGTGGAGCGGGAAGTCCCGAGCAGGAGACCAGAGTCCACTCCATCACCCCTGGTCCGACACTGGCCAGGTGGAACGGGAAGTCCTGGGAAGGAGACCAGAGTCCACTCCATCACCCCTGGTCCGACACTGGCCCGGTGGAGCGGGAAGTCCCGAGCAGGAGACTAGAGTCCACTCCACTGCAGATTATTTGTGAACAAAGCAAACGTCGTACTGATATAGTCTATGTGTGATAAAAATGATTTCGAATTGTTGCAGGTACTCATGGTAGGAGAGACCAGAAAAGCATGCGTGCAATGCGAGCATGCGTGCAGCATATGTGTGTGCAAATAATGATAACTTTTACCTGTTTTTTCTTCTTCTTGGAAACCTAACGGACGTTAGATGTAAGCCATTTTGCTGTTGGTGTATCATTGTTTCGTTACATTCAGTGACGCCCAATTCAAGTGCCGGTGGCTTTATTTTGATTTCAGGTAGCTTGGTGCTTCTAACTCGCTGACTCGACGATCATGTTTTTTTTTGCCAATGCATGTTTACCAAATCTGCCTTGTGGAGTACAGTAGACCTGGACAATCGAGTTCAGCCTTATTCAACTCTCGTGGGCAAATTTCGGGGAACAGATAGCACGGACAGCGGATTCCGCCCCAAATACCAAGGCACACCCTCCTTGCCCCGGGCGGACTCCTGTCGGTGGACGCCGTGCAGTATGCGGACTCCCTGCCGGTGGACGCCGGGTGATGTGCCGTGCAGAAGGGCGGACTCCCTGCCGGTGGACGCCGGGTGATGTGCCGTGCAGTGGGGCGGACTCCCTGCCGGTGGACGCTGTGTGATGTGCCTTGCAGTAGGGCGGACTCCTCGCCGGTGGACGCCGGGTGATGTACCTTGCAGTAGGGCGGACTCCCTGCCGGTGGACGCTGGGTGATGTGCCGTGCACTAGGGCGGACTCCTTGCTGTTGGACGCTGGGTGATGTGCCGTGCAGTAGTGCGGACTCCCTGCCGGTGGACGCCGGGTGATGTGCCGTGCAGTAGGGCGGACTCCCTGCCGATGGACGTTGGGTGATGTGCCGTGCAGTAGGGCGGACTCCTTGCTGGTGGACGCCGGGTGATGTGCCGTGCAGTAGGGCGGACTCCCTGCCGGTGGACGGCGGGTGATGTGCCGTGCAGTAGGGCGGACTCCGTGCCGATGGACGCTGGGTGATGTGCCGTGCAGTAGTGCGGACTCCCTGCCGGTGGACGCTGGGTGATGTGCCGTGCAGTAGTGCGGACTCCCTGCCGTTGGACGCTGGGTGATTTGTCGTGCAGTAGTGCGGACTCCCTGCCGTTGGACGCTGGGTGATTTGTCGTGCAGTACGGCGGACTCCTTGCTGATGGACGCTGGGTGATGTGCCGTGCAGTAGGGCGGACTCCCTGCCGGTGGACGCCGGGTGATGTGCCGTGCAGTAGGGCGGACTCCCTGCCGATGGACGCTGGGTGATGTGCCTTGCAGTAGTGCGGCGGACTCCCTGCCGGTGGACGCTGGGTGATTTGTCTTGCAGTAGGGCGGACTCCTTGCTGATGGACGCCGGGTGATGTGCCGTGCAGTAGGGCGGACTCCCTGCCGGTGGACGCCGGGTGATGTGCCGTGCAGTAGGGCGGACTCCCTGCCGGTCGACGCTGGGTGATGTGCCGTGCAGTAGAGCGGACTCCCCGCCGGTGGACGCTGGGTGATGTGCCGTGCAGTAGGTGCGGACTCCCTGCCGGTGGACGCTGGGTAATGTGCCGTGCAGTAGGGCGGACTCCCTGCCGGGTGACTCTGGATGGTGTATTGTGTACCGCACAGTGTGCAATAGGCCGGACCCCCCCCTGTTTCCCCCTGTTTGTTGTAGTCGTCTGCGTCGTGCCAGGCTGACCTGTTCTCCCCCCTCCCGACGGGTCGTTGGAGGGCAATATTTTTACGCTAATGAGTAAAAGTTACGTCATTGGAAAGCTGAGAGCCTGCACATTCGTAGTATGTGAAATGCTTATACATATTCCTCGAGAGCTTTTTCAGTAATTTTCGATTTTGCGTTGTTCAAAAACACACAGGAATCTCTCTAACCTCCTCGCCACCGACAGTGTTGCCGGATACCAAATGGAAGTTTGATAGTTTCTGAAGAAAATGATAGTTTGAAATCCACTCGTCTCGTTTGAATTTCCAGTATTTGCCCTTACAATTACTCGAAGTACGCATTTTTTTGTGGTTTGCGCATTGCTTATTCACATAAATTTTTTTAAGCCCACTACCCATTTAAATAGGTAGGCAAGAGTGCCCTTCCATACCCGTGCGGTCATTACCTAATTTTGTCCGATTGAACACATCAAAAATAGGTTAGTTTCATTATGTTACTTGGCTGCACCACTCCCCGCTCTTTTATATATTAGTTACTCTACCTTATCTCAATTTTAGTATGTTCCCACGTCATGGACCCAACGAAGGCTTAGGTTAACTAGTTACTATCGATGGGGCCAGGATGATAGTCATGTTAGTGTATTAGTGGGTGGGTTAGTTCCTAAATGGGCCATGAGACCAAGAACATGTCACATTGAAGAGAGGTGAAAAATCGTGGTGAAGAAGGGAGAGAGAGAGAGAGAGAGAGAGAGAGAGAGAGAGAGAGAGAGAGAGAGAGAGAGAGAGAGAGAGAGGAGTTGGTGAAATCATTACATCAATACATGAGGAGCTCATGTCTGGAAAGAAGAACGAATATTTCATGAGCAAAAGAGAAACAATGCATTATTATTGGTTTTGATTTTTTAACCCTGCTCATCTATTTCCTCTGATAGGTATGTATTGAAAAAGTATAAAAAACAAGGTCAATTGCTCATGATGAGACCGACACATCAAATTGAAGATTAGAAACGACGCCCACTGGGGACAGGTGCGGGGAAATTTGCAGCATCACTTTCGTCCACCGGCGTCCACACTGCTCGGGCGGCGCCCGCAAACCGTGCCAGACGGGCGGTGGCCGTCTTCCGTAGTCGGGCGGCGAAATTAAAGCTGGCTACGACTGGTCACGTGGCGCGTCTGTTCCGGAGCGGCTCTACTGCTGGGATTCTAAGGGTGCCGCATGCGCATGGCGATGTGTGGAGCGCGTTGCATGTACGCATACGCTGTCTAGACACGTCCGTCGTCGCAGATCACGCCGCGAGGCGTTCACCCGCACGCGCTCGGTCGCGCCGATTCGAGCATAGCATTAATGAAACTCGGGCATGCGTTTTGCGAGCGGATCAAATCGCATAGACGATTCGAATAGCAGATATTGCGCGCAAGGCTCAAAATCGACCATTCGGCGCCAGCCCTTACTGAAGTGCCGGTCAACCTGTGGGCAAATGTCCTTCCCGTATCTTACTGAAAATACCCCACACGTATAATTGTACTGTGCTAATGGCTTAGCAACAAGGCATTTAAACATATGAAAAATTCCGAATTTTCTCATGTCACGGTTGTATCAGTATTTGTATTATTGGCCGTAACAAATCTTAGGATTGTCTTTCGCCCGCACTATCGGAAACATTGGAACAGATCCCTGGCAGGGTCAGCCCAGGACTCGGCAGGGACACATGTCTACCTGTAGGGATCCGTCACCGGTGCCGAAAACTGTTGCACTCGGACTTGTCTCCTGTCGCGTGGTCTGTTTCTGCAAATGTTGGCAGCAATGACGGTCCAGGATCACATTTCGTGGGAGGGGGAGGGGGCTGACGTCCTTTGGACAGTGAATTAGATTGTTACACTAAGATTGAACACTAAGGAAATATGAAATTCGGTTCTGGTGATATGACACGTATTAGGACGTAAGTCGGTACTGATTTCGGAAATATAATTTTCTCGATATAACTATTATGCACTCCTAACCATAGGCGGATCCATGATTACCGATGGGGGAAGGCATTTGTTCGGGCGGCGTCATCCAGACCAGGGGATGCCACTTGTGGACAGCGAAGTCTATCAGGTGGGCGCCAACTTCCATCGTGGTGGGCGCCGATACTATTCACGTCCTGGAGAGGGTGGGAAGCGAGATTTCAAGGGGCGCCATCAACCTTTCCGGGGGCCGCCGCGATCATTTCAGGGGGCGCAGTTTGTCGATTGTGGGGGGTGGTGCAAGTGCTCTCCTTGCCCCCTTGATCCGCCGGTATTCCTTACACAAAACCATACATATACACATGAGCCGTTCAATTGTGTGGAAATTACGAAGTGGGGCAAAATTAGAGAGGAATGGAAGAAATTACCAGGATTTCATTCGCCACGGCATGCAGATTTTCAGATTTCGGGAAAAAATGGAATGACAGGGGCAGACTTGTTGATAATAGGAATGGAAGAAATCCCTGGTTTTTTGCCACGGCATGCACATTTTTTCAGATTTTTTAGAAAAAATGGAATGACAGGGCCAGACTTGTTGATGACTCAAATTTTCTTGAGTCAACTTGATTATGATATTTTGACTCATTAATGAGATAAGCCTTTTGCTTGTTACAAATGAAAAAGGGTGCTGATTGCTAATTGCAGGTGAGCGAGATCAAGGCCTCGGGTTTTTCATTGTGAATGCACGTCCTTCATGCACAAAATCACAATTGAGGCAATAAGAACAGTTTCAAATGTAAAGAACAGCAATCAATTTGTTACACATATGAAATTTTGAGTGGTGATTCCTGTTTCAGTATATTCTTAACAATCCTATGATGGTTTTAGCTTAAAAAGCTCCTTTACACAACGCACCTCAAAACCGAATCAATAAACTCACCCCGTGCTCCTGAAAAAAGAGGTCTAATAATTTGTCTTTCGAAAGAACTCTAACGCGGTCAAGCTCAGGCCTGATTGAGCGAAAACTGGCAGCTGCATTCATACCTCTGATTAGCTTAATGTCGGAATATCTTTACTTTTAACAAAAATACAAGGAATTAGCAGTGGTACTCGCAAAATTTCCAGTACAAAGTAGGAAGGCCAGGGGAGCAACAGACGGCGCGGTGAAGACAAAATGAATGCGACCTTGCATGAAATAAAAGATGACAATGCATAGCAATTTAACAAGTCGCGCGACTTAAAACAACTTAAAAACTCGTTTAATACCTTCAGACTTACAAAACGTAATCTTGTCCTCAGGCTATCGAAGCCTAAACAAATCGGCAATATTTTTATTGTGCACAATGACGGTTGGTGACTAGCACAATGACGGTTGGTGACTAGCGTGGCGCGCACCGGTGTAGTGAGTGATTAGTAGAGATAATAATATTTTGAAGAGATGCGTTTTGTGAGAGAGTTGATGTATATGTCTCAGACAGTTTCGCAGCTTGGAATTATTTAGCCGATGCCAAATATAGGACTGAGATTTAATTTTCGTGTACAGGCTGTATTTATACCTACCAGGGATGTTCTCAAACCATGACATATGGGGGGGTTGAAATGAGCCGTTGAAGCTTTTAGTTTTCTGTTTGAACCCTGCATAACGAATTTTGCAGGGTGTGGCTCTTTAGAAAATCATTCGCTGAGCTTTAGATATGATATCGAACCATATTGAAGTATTGCAACGAGGGAAATTGAAGTCACCCTGCCACTGGCGGTGGAATTGGGGGTGGGGGGCACCAAGGCACGACCGCACTAATCCAATGGCGTTGACTGGAAATAGATACGTTGAAAAGCATCTAGGGGGATGCCCCTTAAATTCGGACGTTCCCCGTCTCTGCACCCTGCGCAATCCTGCTCAAGCTTAATCACACTATGTGTAGCGCTAGTCTTCTTGTTTGACTTTCGGTCTATCTGATAGCCAATTGAATCCCCGCTCGCACCGAGACAGGCACAGTTACGACCAGTGGCGGCTCCCGACCACTCCGTCCGTCCTGCGACACAGGACTGGACCGGGTGGGGTTGACTCAGGGGGGGGTTCAAGTTTAGTACATACTAGTCTGGCAACCCCTTTGCCTACGTCACCCCGAGGATGCCCGAGGGCATTTAGCGCTGTAGGTATAACAGAAGGTTGTTTTCCAGAAAATATTAAAAATACTTATAGACCATTTAGAGATGTGATTTTTGGTCAGCGTGGTGCTGTAACATTTTTATTTCCAAAACTGACCTCAAATAGTTCTAGACAGACGTGCTTTTTTGATCTGGAGGCCTCAATCATGGGTCGTGTCAGACTTCCCCGTAGGCCGATTTTCAACATATTCCGGGGGCAGTATCGCCCTTGATGGTTCTATCTTCAGTGAAAAGGGAGCTGGATGCAGAGATACAGAGGACGGAGGTGAATGCAGATGGCATAGGCGGATGTACGGACCTAGGTACTAGGTACAGACAGGTGAGAATTCGGCGGCAGAGGCGGATACAGGGACAACGACGGATGCAGAGGGCAGAGCGGAACGATGGGGAAAAGGCGGATAGAGCAACAAGGGCGGATGCAGGGACAGAGCGGTTGGAGAGGTCAGAGGCAGATAAAGAGGCAGAGGCAGATGCAGGGGCAGGGGCGGATGGAGGAGCAAAGGCAGATGCATAGACAGAGGCGGAGGCAGGGGCAAGGGCGAATGGAGGGGCACATGAGGATACAGACAGCTGAGGCGGGTGCAAGAGACAGAGCCAGATGCATGAGACAGAGGCGGATTCAGGAGATAGAGGCAGATTCAGGAAACAGAGGTGGATTCAGGAGAAAGATGCAGATACAGGAGACAAAGGCGGATGCAGGCGACATACGCGGATGCAGGAGATAGGGACATAAGCGCATGCAGGAGATAGAGGCGGATGCAGGAGACAAAGGCGAATGTAGGAGACAGGCATATTCATGACATAAATGCAGATGCAGGAGACAAAGGCGGATGCAGGAGATAGAGACAAAAGGCGGGTGCAGGAGATAAAGACAGAGGCAGATCCAGGAGATAAAGGCAGAGGCGGATGCAGGAGATAGAGACAGAGGCAGACGCAGGAGATACACGGAGGCGAATGCAGGAGAAAAAAGAGAGAGGCGGATACAGGAGATAGAGACAGAGGCGATACAGGAGATAGACAGAGGCGGATGCAGGAGATAAGGTAAGAGACGGATGCAGGAGATAGAGACAGACGCGGATGCAGGAGATAAAGACAGAGTCAGATGCAGACGATAGAGACAGAGGTGGATGCAGGAGATAGAGACAGAGGCGGATGCAGGAGATAGAAACAGAGCAGATGCAGGAGATAGAGACAGAGGCGGATGCAGGAGATAGAGGCAGATGCGGATGCAGGAGATAGAGACAGAGGTGGATGCAGGAGATAGAGACAGAGCCGGATGCAGGAGATAGAGACAGAGGCGGATGCAGGAGACAGAGACAGAGGCAGCTGCAGGAGATAGAGACAGAGGCGGATGCAGGAGATAGAAACAGAGCAGATGCAGGAGATAGAGACAGAGGCGGATGCAGGAGATAGAGACAGAGGCGGATGCAGGAGATAGAGACGGAGGCGGATGCAGGAGATAGAGACAGAGACAGATGCAGGACAAAAGAGGCAGATTCAGGAGCAGATTCAGTGGTATTCGGGTGCAGTGGCAGTCAGATGAAGGGCAGAGGCGGATGTATGGGTAGACGCAGATGAAGGGACAGAGGTGGATGGAGGCGGAGATGAAGATGAACGAACAGACACGGAGGCAGGGGCAGAGACGAATGGAGGTTCACATGAGGATACAGACACCCGAGGCAGATGCATGAGACAGAGGCACTTACAGAAGATAGAGCTAGATGCAGGAAACAGAGGCGGGTGCAGGAGACAGGGGTGGATTCAGGAGCAGAAGCAGTGGTAGAGGCAGATGCAGTGGCAGAGTAGAATGAAGGGACAGAGCAGGATGCATGGGTAGAAGCGGATGCAGGAGCAGAAGTGGTGCAGGGGCAGATACGGATAGAGGGGCAGATGCGGATGCAAAAGATAAAGAGGCCGATCTGCAGGCAGGGGCGGATGTAGAGGGCAGTGGCAGATGCATGAACAGGCGGATGCAGGGGTGGATACAGATAGAGGGGCAAAGGTGGACTGACGCCAATGCAGGAGATAGAGGCTGAGATACAGGTAAGGACGGATGCTGATGATGGAAGAGGATGCAGGAGGCTGAAAGTTCCTTCACCTCACAAGCTTATCCATAGCACATGGCAATTCAGCAAACGGGCAAACCCCTGTTGTTAAACTAATAGTCAAAACTTTTTTGCCACAACAACTAAAGGTTGATATCTGGATATGCTACATGATGTTATGAATGTTTTATTGCATCTAAGTCACATAATTGTACATTTTCTTCATCACCTTATATGTTCAGTACTTTAACATGACAGGATAGAAAGCTTCACATTTATTGTGGGTGATCATAATGCAAAGAAACTACCTATTTGAATTTGTATTTCTGATTTTGAACCGATTTGGATGTGCCTGAGTTTATAAAATTGAATTCACAATAAGTTGGTAAATTGTTTATTGGTTCTTACTCCTTAGTGCAATTTGTACCCTATAGTGTGGCTAAGCAGACATATTCAGCTGTAACACAGAACACCTGCCCCTTGTCCTCCCAGTGACTATATTTTTTAGTCTATTTTAAACAAGTTTATGATTTCTGCTATGTGATGTGGAATATACAAGTACAAATTCAGATCCTGAATCCAAAATATTCAGTGTGATTATGCATTCTGACAGCTGTCAATCAGAATGATCATGTTGGCAATAGATGACCAGGAAAATTATTTGTCATATTGTGAGTAATGGCAGGCAGCAGCTCGCTCTGACAAATAATTTTCCTGACTGTTTCAGCGGCAACAAGTTGTGGGCCACATTGTGAAGAGAACATTTTCGGATCAGCTTTTGATTATCCAAAGGTTCTGGTGGATGGCTATACCTGAACTCCTCGGTTATCACATTGAAATTTCTACACTTACATCCAGTGTTCAATGGGGAAGGCCAAATAAAAACTAATTAACTTCTAATACTTGTTAGTGCACCCCAGCTTGTAAAGTATGACATTTTCGATGAGATCTCGTCAGTGTGAATGTCCTTGAAGACAGGAGCAAGTGGTGCGAATTCTATCAGCCTGGTGCGAATTTGTGAGACTGGTGCGAGGAAGGTGACACTAAAACCAAACAAATAATGGCTGAATGGTTATTAAGACACAGAAAAGGACCTTATAAAAAGTTATTAATCAACTAATAAATAATAGAGGTAACATTGCATCGTTTGGGTAGGAATGGGTGCATTTTTCTCCCTGGTATGTGGCACAGTGATGTGAATTTTTGGAGGCTGGTGGTGCAAGAATTTTACATGGCTGGTGCGACTTGTCTGGCCTGCTGCCATACTTTGCAGATTGGAGTGCAGCGCTGTTAAGACCTACCCACTAAGAATCATAGGCCCTGGTATCAATTTTATTTATTTTATTTTATTTATTTTTATTTTATTAGGGCCACTCCCAACAGGCACACTTGCCCAATTACAGGGAGTATTGGCGTGGGTGTTTAAGGATCCTCTCCACCGGGTCAGATCGGACATGGAAGGAGGTTTCCCGCCGTGGGGATTGAACCCACGTTAATCCATGCTATCCGATCCGTAGACTGGCAACGAAGTCACTAGGCCACCCGGTCCTAATGCATGCAATATGTGTGTAATATGTGCGATGCTAATACATGTGTATTGATGCAAAAGTCATCAGTTCTGAAATAAAATAATCCTGAAAAAATATAAAGGACTTGACCTCCACTCTCTCCTATTAGGTATCATCTGTGGTTGCAAAGCTTAACCTATCATCACACCTGACATCACATGCAAGATTCTGAAGGTTACACTATGATTGCCTCTTGAAATCAGTTGTCATTAATGGGCATATACCTACAACAATTATATTAAATGTTTTATATGTTTTAACACACATTCTCCAATTTTGGTCTAGCGAAGTGTTTCAGCCTTGATTCTTGACATTTCTGCATCCTAGAACAGCACAGCAGCGCCCTATGCTCATGAATACCAGACTTATAAGGACAAAGAAAATATAACACCTGATAGGACGTGAATTTTTCAACCAATTAGTATTATTTGCCTCTTTCACCGTCAGCACAGGAAACACAACCACAGGCGATCACTCATTACAATTTCGTAATAACACACTAAAGATCAGATGCATAAAGGTATGCCTCATTTGCGCACAAATAGCAAATCTGGTAAATCTAGCATCATACCAGCCTAGAATATACTGGATCTGCAAAAAACATACTATTTTCAATTAGAACCTAACAATTACAAAATAAAGACTTGATTTGTCCATAATATTTGTCTTTAGTATAATTAATTTCAGAAATTATTGTAAATAATTTATTTCTTAGGCAAGATTAAAACAATTTACCGTGAGGTGCTGGTAGGTGCTTGGTAGGAAACCTGGACCAACCTTATCTTTTAGGGCCATGGGTGGACTGGAAGGCGGAGTCTGCCTGCGCCGTACAGCCCCTGAAAGGTGTCATGGATCTGGAGAGCGGATGCCTGTTGATTTTCTCGATTGAGGGGAACAGAAATAGATCAGTTTGGGATACATACGATCTTGATACGGCCGTGGAATGGGAGAAATCTGAGCTATTCATTTTTGAAAATGTATTGCTGCTAAGCCATTAGCATAGCGCGGTGATACATGTGGCGTATTTTGAGTAAGCATACGGGAAGAACATTTTTCACGAGTCGACCGGCGCTACAGTAAGTGCTAACTTCCAGTCCCATGAGGCCGATTCTGCTCCTTGCGCCCAATATCCTTGTTTCGAGTAATTGCAATGGCAGATACTCGAAATCCAAATGACACGCGTGGCCTTAACTGCTATTTTCCTCACAGATTATTCAGATTTCATTTGGTTTCCAACAGCACTATATCTGTGGCGAGGAGAATAGAGGAGGTTTCGTGTTGTTTTTAAATAACACGAAATCCAAATTGCTCAAAACGCCATCGAGTAGCATGTATAAACATTCACGTATTTGGAATAAGCAGGCTCTCAGCTTCCCAATGGTGTAACATGTACTCATTGTCGCACACGCATTGCCTTCCAACGAGCCGTGTCGCCGGCCGCCGCACCTGGCGCGTGTCGCGGCCTGTGCCGCCGGTCGGCGCGGTCGGCGGAACGCTGCCCGCCGCTGTCTCTCGATAAGGCCGCCTGTGTGCGTGATCGCGGGCTGGGTGCGCTGGCCGCCGGGACCGACGTGTCCTTCGCCCTGTAATTCTGCCGTCGACCTTGCTAGGCCACTTGCTTGTCGAAACTGAGAACATTTTGAAAGGGCTTTGATGATTGTGATGGGTCGCACTGCTCTTTTTATACCCATTGTGTTGGACACCGCCTAGATGCGGGATTAGGCTTCCTGGTGCCGTGCATGTTTCTATACCCTACGGCTTTGGCTCAACATTTTGTGTTGGTACTTATTTATTTGTTTGTTTCTTTATTTGTTTCATATGAGCGACAGGGCCGTGTCCCGAGTCAAAGCTCAAGTCAGGGATAACGTCAGATTTTCTAAAATGACATAGAATACACGTGCTAAGATAGTAATACGGCATTCAAGTCATACACAAATCCCTTGTGACATATAAGTATTATGTCAGGAACTAGCTATGGCTACCGAAAACATAAAATAAGCGTCATTATGATCATAAATACGTGCACTTCATACAAATTATATAAAGGCTAAAAGATAAAACTCCAAAAAAGGATAAAAAGACGATCTCTAGAAGACAGTAGTAAAATGGATGGTAGATACCTACTGCCTGACCTATTTTCGAACTTCAGATTTGAGGCAGCCAGCTGAAATTCTGAATGGATCAGCAAATGGGCAGGCCAGCATCAAGTTATTACAATTTTTTTGACAGTCGACATTACGCACCCCGCTTCACAGCTTCCTTTCTACACAGTGGTTCACTCAGCAAAGTTCCTGCCCATAGGTGCAGGGACGGGGGGGGCAGGGGGCGACTGCCCCCCAACTTTCAGACTGTGGTGCAGTCCCCCCCTACTTTGAGCCGATTCCGGACCTCTTCCGTTAACAAGTCAAGTGATAGTCCGAACATATTTGACCCAACCAGCGGCGACGACTTTTGCCCCCCTCCCCAGCTTTGACAAAGTTCCGGTGTCTATGTTTCTTCCGCTGCCTGAGTTCGTCCTCCCTGCATGCGAACCGGGAACCATCAAAGCAAGAAGGCGGAATCTATTTCGGCCGCCAGCATTTTCTGTAAAAAAGAACGTCATTTTGAAGTCTTTCTTTGGCTGGACTTGGGATTTTGAGAAGCACCAGAAGTTCACGGTATCCTAAATTTGCCGGTGGTCGGCTAGAAATAGATACTGGCCAGATCAAACTTCTATGCCGAATTTTTCCAGTCTTACCAAAGAGGTTTTGCAGCCCCACCACAAATAATGCATCCAAGCTCAAGAGTTGAACGAATGCTGGAAAATATGCTGCCAAATGATTCGGCTTTCAATTTTGACCTTGTTGTCACCCCCCCCTCCCTCCTCCCCTCTATCGGATGGCCAGCCTGGAGTAACCGAATCATCACACTTAGCATGCTGTTTGCTCGACTTACGATTTTATTCACATGCTCTGCGAATGTTAATGTGGAATCCAGCCATCCACTAAGGTTCCGAATCAAAGATACTGTTTTCAAGGGCGTCACTTGGAATTTGTATCTATTTTGTATTTGTATTTATTCAATATATATGAGCAACAGGATTATCCCACTTACAGCTCAAGTCCATCGATGAAACAATACATGAATATTTATAAAAGAACTCATAGTCACATATGCAGATGCAACTGCAGAAGCATTAAATTCAAATAAGCATGTAAATATCAAAAGAAAAACATGATGCTATAAAACAGTGAAATCCTAAAACATTGAGTTCGCTAAAACGGATGATCCCAAAGATATTTAATGACGGAGGATTTAAACGATGAGAAAGTAGAGATAAAAGGGTCGATGGAAGGATAGTGCTGACGTGATTATTAAAAGCGCGAATTGCACGGATGAACAATCCACATCTCACGGTTTCTACTCTCCCGAAAGGAATGTGTAGCAGCTGGTTTTGTCCCTCCCTGGTCCGTAGATTTTCAACACCGGTTTTCTCCTCAAAGAATTTGTAAATGATTTGCATTTGAGCGGCTTGAGCTGCAGCTTCCAAAGATACGACCATTCAGCCAAAGGTGTCAAGGCAGCCTGAAGCAGCTCAGAGTATCAGAAACCATGATATAATGATGACGCGAAAAATTATACCAACGCCGCACAAAATGAAAACCCAAGCCATTATTGGACCAAATGCCAGGTGGCGTTGCATCCTTTGGTAAGCCTTTGGCATAGTGGCACAGCTCAACCCTAACTGGCCCATCTGCCATACGCTGCAATGTCTGTCGTTCATCTATCTATCTATCTATCTATCTATCTATCTATCGTTCAGATAGTTCGTCTATCTGTCATCTCCGGCAAAAAATTGGCTGCCCTTCATAGGTTGGTGGTAGTCTGCATACACAATTCCTGAACATGGCTACTCAAACGCGTGAAAATGTGCCGGTGACATTTGACCTCGCTGGTAAGGGCATACTCCTCATCCGTGGCGGACACATGGGACTAGGGGCTCAAGCCCCATCCTCGAAATATCTGAGCAACGGAGTGGAGCGGCAGTAGAGTGGACATCGCAGCTGGTTTCCACGCAGCCGACTCGGGTTCAAGGCCCGGGTCGGCTGCATGCACAAGGAGCAAGCTGGCTCCCTAGAACCCCTTCCAACAGGGAAAGAGTGGCGACGCAATATGACCCTTGCAGTTGGTGCGTCGATAAGCTCCAAAATTACAATATCCCGGATTCGAACACGGATACTCAGAGCATGAGACACTGTTTGTGACCACTACACCACCATGTCACGCCAGAGCGCCGCGCCACTGCCGTACACATATGACCCGTCTGGAGGTCACTGGGACGGCTCCACCCACCGAGACGCTGCCGGTCGATCGGCCTCAGACGACACTACCGAGGAGCGCGGCGGCGGGTGTTGGACTGGCAAAGACATGGTGCTGACCGTTGTACATTATATGTTTCTGAGACAAACCCAATTTGGCATTGCTCTGGAATCGCTCGTAGTGGTGTCGTAGGCTATTGAGCTAGGCTCACGCCAAATTTCATCTGCTTCCATTAATTATAGCCATGCGAAATCGTGGTGTGAAGCAAACGGGCTCCAATAAATTCGCCCCTTTGAAATGCATTCACTGGCGAATAACTATAATCGTTGAAGATACGCTGGTAGCATGAATGAGTGAGACGAGGGCGATCTTCTTACCCATCCAGCCTTGCGAATTTCGAGTTCGTAGGTGTCATGTGCTCGAACCAGGAAGCTGTGAATCAAAAAGTTTTAGTTCATCAAGTTCTGTTTCTACTTATTTAACAAAGAATTTCAACATCACACTTTCCCTCTCCATATATATTGAAGCGGAATCGTTTCGCTTCCATTATCTAAAGTGAAAAGTTAAACAGGTCAATTAGATCCCGGAATAGTAAGATTGGAATGCAATTGGAAAAAGTTCAGCCATCCGGGAGAAGGGCAATGTCTAGCTTAAATTTCATGTTTTGCACTCGCAACTATGCTCAAAAACAAATAAATCGTCCTAGCTACCCCGAGGTGGCCGTCTTTAAGTTAACCGAAACGTGCCTTCTTATATTTTTAGGATATTAATTGGCTGACATTACCGCTCCTTTGTCCGCTTCATTCCCAGCTGCTTTCTCTGCGTTCAGAAAATCCCTTTTTGCCTGACTAAAAATTTCCGTATCAGGTCCGGTTTTTTGGCCCCAATACCTTTTTCAAAACCCATGACATTTAATGGTTGTGGCTTGGAAGGTGAAAACTAAGCAGATCAAAACTAGGGATAAGTTGATCCGAATATTTCTTAAAAAACATTCAGAATTTCGATGGGGGAACTTCATTTCAGATGTATGGGGGTGGTTGGCCTCCATCCCGCAGTTTCAGAGCTCCGGCATCAATTCTCAAGTGGGACAGACACCACAAATTACAGGTCAGCGAGGGACCGGTAAAGCGGCCAGTATGGAACCACTCTGAGAAATACTATTACTCCGCGCACCATGCATCTCATGTGGTTCTGACAGACGACGAGACCCGTAAAACTGTCAGACCGTTATACCCGTTATACCCGTTATACCCGTTATACTTCGTCAACCCCTTCTGATTACTACTACGGACAACAGAGAAAGGAGAAGGGTCAGATTAGAGCCCGTTTTCACTCGTCAACGGCTGCTGACAGACGACGAGACCGGAAAAACTGTCAGAATAGAACCTGTTAAGACAGAATGATGCAATAGTTGAACAGAAAAAGGCTTACCATGGGGGCCGAATGTGGGCTCTGGGAAAATATTCCACCGACCACTGTTTTGTGATATCGGGTGCGCACATTATATCTGCAGCAGGGAACAGGTCGTTGGGGTAACAAATCATCTAAGAATTCGTGAACAGACTGGTGCAGATTGCAGACCTCCAGACAACATATGAATGATTTCCCTACGAATGTTAAAAGTAAAAGTATTCACCAAAGAGCTTGAGCGTGACAGTGTCTGGGCGCGTGGTCACACCACATTTTTTTCTAACTAGCCCATAATTATTTTTGGAGTAATAGACAGAGTCCTGGTGTGTGGAGCAATCTGAGGTGCAAGTTTGAAATCATGGTAGCCTAGCGTATGTACGCCCTCGGTTCCTCGGCTGACGATGGAACCTATAACGTGTACATGCCTCTCTGCTAGAAGCTTGCCCTATGGTGACGTACACCCCACCCCCAGTATCTCGGTTGGAAGAGAAGGAGGACACGATGCGGAAGGAATACGCCAAGCTGCACGACCGGTATACGGAGCTGTTCAAGACCCACATGGACTACATGGAGCGCACCAAGATACTGCTGGGTACCGACCGGCTGGACCAGATGAACAGCATGCTCAGAAGCAAGGCCTGCATGGGGCCGATGGCAGCGATGGTGAGGTAAGAGGAAACCGTGTGGGCCTCCGGGCCGCTGCCAATGCTGAGGCCTCAGTGTACGTGCTTGGCAAAAGCTCTGGCGTGTTTGGATGTACTTGAACTGAAGAATATGCAGAACCTGCGCTCAAATGGTAAATCGATTTGAGAACAGATACCAAATTCAAACAGAAACAGCCTCGATTTTTACGGTAACTGTGCTGAACTGTAGTAACTGGTTACTGTACTGTTGGAGCTGGTCTAGGGCAGTGCCCCAAAAGCGGTTTTGTGCTAGGGTTCTAAGTGTAAAAATTCATTTAGGGAAATGTCGGAGAGTGGAAAGTTTAATCGGAGAGGGGAAAATCCAAAAGTTACAATATAGTGAGAGTCAATAAAAGCCCTTATTAAAATCCTTATTAAAGCCTTTATTTGATGGATCTTACGGATTGTACACTACCTTTTGCCTCGCTATCGTCTTCTCACCGCTCACTTTGCTCTTTGATTTTTCGTTCTTTCACGTGCTTTCGGAGACACATCAAGAAAAGAGGCTTCTGGAACGGGAATCTGGAAATATTCTAGAAGTGCTACTTTTTAGACCAGTGTGCAAAAAGTTAAAAAAGACCAAGAAAATAAATAAGGTCTGCAGATTTAAGAAACGCAAGGTAGAAACGATAATGAAAAATCGCGTCTGAAATGAAAACTGCATCAAGCAAGGCGAGGAAAGCCGAGTAATAAAGTATTCAATCTTCTGAAATATAAATTGTAGCGTGAAACCATTTTCCTACTGTGTGGTCAAACCTTCTTTTTCGATTGAACTCACGACTTGAGTCGTGTGTAATTCTTAGCCGCTTACTCTTCTGGCATCCTTAACTCGCCTAGGGCAGAGAGCTTCTGCGGCTGCTTGGCCGCGCTGCTTCGTCCTAGGTATTCCTCATCACAGTCACCATCCTCAGCCATCCTTATCCTGCCCCGCCTCCTTCCGGTTTTTTTGCACCCGTATTTGATAGGGAGCTACAGTTTTCATTTAGAGGAGCCACAGTGATTTATGATGAGAAAATGCTCGATAAATACAAAGGCTACAAACCTGAGCTGCGGGGAACTTGAGAAGGTGACCAGTCAGGGTGCGTCTTGTTGTAAGATTTTTGGAAGGAAGTCTCCCCCTATGTCGTTTCTGCTGCGGTTGATGTTTGTGTAAAGCTGGAATTATAAGTTTCGTTATGGTCTGGATCGTGGTCTCTGCTCGCTACCATCGCGGGGAGGTAGAAATGGCTACACTTTTGCTGCTCTCTGTATCCCATGTCTGAGTGCTCTGTAATGACCAGCCAAGGTTTAACTCGCCCTTTGTTGGCCAGTTCCGTTTCCGTACTGACTCCCTTGTGTACCCGAGTCCGTGCGATGTGGAATCCTACCTAAAGGCCTGTTACAGCTTTTCCGCAGCAATTTTCATCCGCACGGCCCGCTCGCTTGCATCACACCAAAATCCACTCGCATTCGCGCGACTGACCCTTCTACTAGAGTACCATTATAAATATGCTTAGAGGCATTAATAACTACAATAGGGTCGTACCACTTCCGGCCCTTTTTAATCATGCTGCTGCCAAATACTTTAAGTAAATTCTCCCGTCGTCCCCTGAAAATATTGGTGAACTAGTAACATTCGAGGGAACCACGGGGTCAAGGTAAGGGCATTAGTGGGTTATTGCTAGGAATAAAGAAACCTATCTGTTACCAATGAACAGATATGGCCGCCGTGGCCCTATCTGCCGTTCAGAGTTTTCGCACCAGTGCAGTGCCTCACAAGTCAGAGAATAGACGGACTGGAGAACCAAGAGTGCGATTGCCGTGGCAATGGACACAAAGATGATCCCAATAATATGAACGGACGTCCTAAGTGGAAAATCGGTTGCGAACTATGCGATTATTTTACCATGTATTTAAGTAGCCACTATGCGATCTTGGTTATGCGAAAACGTCGTGAACAGGCCTTCAGTTATAGTCTGAACGGTTCAGTGGTCACTACTCAAATGACCTGAAAAAGCTCACGAGTGTGGATGTTCAGCCTTTCATTCATGTATTACTCACACTACCACTCTATTGCGGTGGCCTTTAAAGTGCTGTCGTGATGCGTTAATGTCACACCTTTTAAATCGAAATTATGTGAATTCCTCTAAAAGGCGCAGTTAATATAGTTGTCATCCTCTGTAATGTTCCGCTGGGCATTGACATCCAAGTTGTCAGTGTGACATGACTTTGGGCCAGCCAAACTGACTCACTGAGATCTACTGTAACACACAACACATAAGTGTTTCCGATATGACAGGTGAAATAAGGCAATATGGCGATACTGAGACTCTCTCTCTCCTCTCTCTCTCTCTCTCTCTCTCTCTCTCTCTCTCTCTCTCTCTCTCTCTCTTCTCTCTCTCTCTCTCTCTCTCTCTCTCTCTCTCTCTCTCTCTCTCTCTCTCTCTCTCTCTCTCTCTCTCTCTCTCTCTCTCTCTCTCTCTCCATACCTGAACAGCTTCAATGCGCTCTATTATATACCGAGCTCGGGAACGGACTTATAGACTTATGTAATAGGGAGTCTGTGTTCGGAACTCCGGGTTACATTAAGGCGTTCTCACGCACTGTGCGTAAAAAGAGCGTACTGAAGCTGCTTATGTATCCGGTGTAGCTGGTACGCGCCCATACCGCCCTACCCCGGCCGTCAGGGGCGAGTGTCGCCGGCGCGGCCTTGGCCTCGTGAACCGGGACAGTTGGCGTCACGTGCCGCGCGCCCGTCATGCGGCGGTGAATCACGTGACCATTGATCTGACGGCACCTTCGAGCCAGCAGGTGGGCTCGGAGGTCGCCGGCAGAAATCCCTGATAAGGCGCGAGTGGAAAATAATGGCCTACTTTTTTCGTCCCGATCGCACCGAGGATGGGTGAAACGCGTACGCCATAACACCGTGCACTTATGGATACTACAAGTCATTGCCAGTACATTTGGGTACGCTTCCATAAACAAAGGCAGCTCTAATGAGCTATCTTTGTTTATGGGCCATTCCATGCCAAATCGTCTAAAAAAGGTGCAGTTATATTCTCCGATCTTACGAAATTGGTGGGGATGTAGTACCAATCAAAGTATCATTACCCACCAAATGATTATTCTCTGTGATCTCTGGTGTCAGGGTTAGTGGTCTGGTACGTTTCACAATTTTCCAGTTTTTTGGAAATCCGCTTTCTTTAAACTATCCTTCAATTTTCCTGTTTTGGGAATCCGAAAGGATTTGGCATGCTATCACATTTTTGACATACTACAATTTTTTTGAAGTTTCGTGTACTTTACTTATCCACATGGACAGTGCAATACCTATATGATGTGGCGCGTGTCACCCCTGACACTTAATGTTAAAAGATGTTCATTCTTCACGCTGTTCATTCTTAAAAGGTATAAAAGGTCTTCTTCTTCTTCACTCATAATTGTTTACAATGTATGCGGACACTATTCTCGGGAAGAAACAAGTCACCTGTTGGTTCCGCCTGCCTGGGTCCAGGTGCTATACAGCATCATATAGCACGGTGGTGAGGTAATGAATGATGCAGCAAGTTAATAGGCGGAGGCCATGACCAAGATGTAAGGTCAAATGTCATCGCTATGTTTTCACGCATATGAACAGCGATATTAAGAAATTAGGTATGTTGGCTGCCGCCGGATCATGAAGCGCTGTCAATTTTTGGGGGCAAAGATGGCAGACGAACCACGATCGAGTGAGGTCTTTTTAAACTAATGGTCGAAAGTCAAGAAAAAGTCCCACTTCTAGAGGCAAGTATTTGTTTGTTGAGTAGTCTCTGTCTTCCGGATTTCGCTAAGAGTTGGCGCCTGGGATGTGAAATAGCTGTGTTCTACGTCGGATTTCATGACTTCCTTACCTAAAACTGACACCATGCACCAAGCCAGATGTCCGAGGAAGCGTTATGCGTCAGTAGGATGTCTAGGTGACCAAATCCCAGGCCCAGCAAGGCAATAAGCCAAGAGAATGCGGAGTAAATTTTCTTGGGTGTCAAATGCATCCATATGTATTGTCATGTTTTGATCGATATTTGGGAAAAATCGCCCAGGTGAAATTGGTCAAAATTAGAACTTATTATCTGATTATTATTATTATTATCGGTTTATATTTGTAGACTGGCATACCGAGTTGAAAATTCACTACGAGGCCAGGGACAAAATTTGACCCGTATCTGGTGATCAATTTTCTATGTTTTGGTACCAACTGCACAGCTCTGTCTTGATTATAACTAGTCATATTTTATTTTTAAGATGACAATGTAACCTCTGTATCTGACCTCAGAGGTCGCAGACGACTAAGATTTGGTGGGTCATATTACTTTTATGAGTAATACCCGATCACCAAATTTCGCCAAAATCGAAGAATATGACTGCCCTTTTTGGTCGATTTGGCCGTTATATGACATAGATGGGCAACTAGCTATTGATACCGCGGTCGGCTCTCGTCACCAGTTGTAAGGCCTGAGGCCCCCAGCGCAACGCTCCTCAATGCGTCTTCATTAGGGCAGGGAAGTGATGCATCGGAGCCAGGCGCCCACCCAGGGTTTTTTAAGTAAAGGTTTCCTTCGTCCAGCAGTGGTGACGTAATGTTGCCAAATAAATTGAACGGGGCGCGGGTAAAATTATGTATCAAAATGTCGTGAATAAATCAGCAAACATATTGGTGATATTTCAGAATGTATTTGATTTTACCAAAAAGCTTGTAGTTATTAAAATATAAATTAGTTTTTCGAATGTATTCTTCAGCGTGGATTTTGAAAATTACTATCATATAAAAGAGCACGTCTCAAAGTATTGTGATTGAAAACAAAAATCACAGGTCTTTGTTTCTAAGCATAAAACTGAGCAAAGGAAGACAAAACTTGCCAAAAAAAGCTAGGACAATGTATTATAGATACGTGCCGTTGGCGCACCCCGCGCGGTGCGGAGGCCTCGTTCGCCTTTCCCTATACCCAGAGATGGCCTACGCTACGTTACCGAATTACGCTACGTTACGGTTCGATTTTTGGCCAAAACTACGCTACGGAATTACGCTACGTTATATTTCATTGACTACGGAATTACGGTACCTTAGCTACGGCTACGGTAAAATATATATATGATACTAAGATATCAAGATTTTGTTCACACATTCATATTTTAACCCTCACCCCGTTGGGGGGTGTTTGAACACCTCCCTCGGGTTTTACGGGCGGCACGAAAAAACGGCGGTGCGAAGCGCCGCCGTACTTGACACGTCTTATTATTGATCAGTTCCACAGCTTTCCCCAAAATTTTAAGGTTGGGTCATCTCAGGTCAGGTCACCAGTGCAGGTTAAGTGACTTCACCTCCAAAAATGTTTAAGGTGTCATAAGCAAGAAAGGAGCGAATCTATCGGATTGAAACTGATGCCACATACTGGGCCTACCGAGTACTACAATACATATTCCGGCATTTTTCATATCGATGACCTAAGGTCAGGTCCCGAGCATGACCTCTTCGTTGGAAATGCATGGGGAAAACAGAAATTGGGCTGTATTTGTGTAGATAAGGCTGATAATACCTCCATATTCCCCAAATCGTTGTATCCTGGGCTCCTTCCTAGGTTCCTGTGGCAATGTTTTATTTGTGACCTCTGAGAGGTCATCTGGGCTACTTAAGCAGATTTTCAGACTTGGGCCAATAACTTTGCAGGAAATGACGATAAAACTTTTATTTTGATACGATTACGTTGAGATTGCTACTACGAGTCGATTGATGTGCATATTGACTATGCCAGATTAGATAGTGACCTTGACCTGTCCTGATGTGTGACCTGAGGACCTGATGTGTGTGATCAATGGTGGGAATTATTGTCACCAGTTGAAAAAATTATAAATCGAAATCAACCGACTTCTAATTTTTACAGGCCCTAAAATGTGTCTGTGATTTACACTATCCACCAAAAGGTCCCGATGTTGATTGACAGCGATTTGATGCCTTTCTCGTGAAATTGTTTTAAGTTGTAATTTTAAAGTAATAGTTTTTTCGTTACTTTCCTTTCAAATATTTTCCCCTTTTTTTTAAAAGTTCGAATTAAAGCAAATCGTTACCAAGAATCCTCAGTACCGCGATCGAGATCACGAGAAGGTATATACATATATGACGTAACCTTTTTCGTAGTACGCTACGATACGCTAAATTTTGGCGTAGTATGCTACAGAACTCGCCCAGCTACGCTACGTTTCAATTCCAGAGCTACGACTATGGACAAATAATTTCGTAACGTAGCGTAGGCCATCTCTGCCTATACCTCAGGCGCCGTGAACTTGACCTGAAGACGATTGCTGATGGAACGAGGCGCTGGGCAATGGTAAAATACACTTATTTTGTATCAATTTTGAATCCCTGCTTCTGTGATTGGAATTACTGTTTTAAAGCTCTAGGCTTGAAGCAAAGTTTAGCCAGTAAGTCCGTTAAATATGTATTATTCAGCATCTATCTGAAAACAATACTGCCACTGTGAATAATTCAATTTATGATGGTTGCAAGCTTCAAAGTCCAAGGACCTCCACACAGGCCTCTGACCGAAAAGATTATTTACTTTCATCTATTCTTCAAATATTTTGACTCACCATACCTACTATTCCCCTCTCCAAATCATCCGATCTACAGGCCTCTCTTTGTTCACTGTACTCCTACGGTTCCTGTATTCAGTATTTTCATCAGAAGTTTGCAGGAGAAGCGGCATTGAACATATCTTTCAACGCAAGCAAGCTAGCTTGGCTTTCCGTCCGTTATGAATACAAGCTATGTTTTCGTTTTCTTTGCATTTGTTTGATTTTGCCACTGTCGCGCGGTTTACGGGAACAGCATAAACAGTTTTTTGTTGTACGAAAGTAAAAGTAATTAATCAAACAGAAGCAAATTAATTGCATATCTTCTCACAGTTCACTAACATTTATTATTGTCTCCTAAATGTTAAACTCTCAGTTATCTAGTATTTTAAACGGTTTACTCCGAAACCAGCGGCAAGTAATACCAACTAGGCATAATGCGTAACTTACGCTGGATTTCGTTTCTGCGCCACCTTCTTGTCAAAGTTGCCGGTCTTCAGAAACGTGATTCTGGATACAGCGTATCCTTGCATATCAGTGTGATGTAAGATGCGTTGCATCTCTACACCTCTTATGAAACGGGGCTTTGGTTTCGTTCGTAAGAGTTGGGTGAATTTGTGGGTCAGCGTGACAAGAGGTCCCACATTTCATTATATTCAAGTATGAAATGAGTTAAGTGGACGTAGAGGAGGCTCTTTTAAGTTTCTGTGACTTTCTCCTCACCTGTTCGGCTGGACAGGTCTAGTGTGGGTGCGTACGACATTTGTTTATTATAGACTGTTGATTAATCTCGATGTGGCTCACGTACGATGAACTCATCGCAAACACAAGTGTAAGTCCTGCTTCGTAAAGGACTCCCTGCGGAAACTTTTAAGGAGTGTGCATTAGGAGGCCAGGACAATGGCTCGGTCGATTTGAGTAGTCTGTGGGACAGTGTACTGCGTCCGCCCTCTCTCTTTGCTACGGTTTTGGTCATGCCTCAGTTTTAGGTCTGGGTTTTTGCTGGAAACTTCAGGTCAAAGTGATCTGTCTGCAGGAAAGTAGTCAATCCAGGTTTATTCTAACCTTGTCCGGAGTTGTTGCCACGTCCACCTACGGTGTGGACGAGTGGGGACACCCTGGACTGTCGGCTGATGCACAATTGCACAGGCCGTCCCTCTGTGCCTCTCAGACCATAAACTTAACGCTGAGCTGCGAACATTCGCACTTTCCACCTGTTTACTGATTCTTTCTGTGCTGAACATGATTTCTGTAACCAATATTCTGTGTGGAGAAGCCAGTGGTGACTGCACGGGCCGCCCCTTGCTGCAGTTCATTTCTTCAGGCTTGGGTTGGCACCAGCAAGGCTATGCATTCTCTGGGAAAAAGAGTGCTAGGGCTGTTCTCGCTGAAGCTGTCCTGAGCTGAACCTTGGCCACCCCGCCGCCGACAGGTCTGCTGGGCCCATGTCCTTCAACATCACATCTTCGGACGCCCCCCGTCAGACGTTAGCCACCGCGACGTCTCCGGTGGGCGCCGGTAGCGCCCCTGGCGGTGACTCCGAGAACCACGGTCCCAGCAGCTTGCAGGCTGAGATCCAGGTAAATGTAAGTACGGCAGGCACGTTACTTTCTCCGCCTGCGCTGAACGCCCGGCTGCACGTGCCAGGCGGCGGGGCCGGGCTGCACGTGCACTGCTGTGAGGACGGCACGGTAGCACGGCATGAGTGGTGAGTCAGAGAGCGGCTCTTATTTTCACAGCTGCTAGTTTTTGGTTCTCGCCTGGCCAGGGGAGGGTCGATGAGTTTGCACTTTGTCGATAGGTCGTTCCGCCTCAAATCGATCAAGAAAACACCCGACCCCTCTCATTTGCATTCAAATTTGTGCATTGCTTCCAACTTGTGTTAGACCTTTAAATGCAGATTGTCGTGCGCCAGTCACCCATTGGGTCATGTCTAGAGGTCATCAAAGGTCATTACATTTTACTAACTTTTCTTTAGTTAAGGTAAGCTATTTTCGTTATTGAAATAGACTGAGCGACAAAATTTCGTACAAGCACTAACAAAGGTTCGACCATCATGTGAACATACCAACATTTCACTTAATCCACAACTGTTCCGTGACCTGTTCAGGTCAAAGCTGAAAATATTTTTTATATATATATATATATATATATTTACCCGTTTTCTGGTTCAAATTCAGTGAAAATTTTGTACCGAAATTTATGAATATTTGTCTAAGCAAACTTCAAAAGAAGAACTTTCGGACATAACAGTTCTTAGATATGGCGGTGTATTGCTGAACATATTGTTACGAAGCTATTGCTCAGTAAATGCCGAGTACATAGAGTGGCCGGGCACGGGGCTGGGTGGCCTAGTGAATTCGTTGCCCGTCCTCAGATTGCATAGCATGGATTAACGTGGGTTCAATCCCAAGGCGGGAGACCGCCTTCCATGTCCGATCTGACCCGGTGGAGAGGATCATTAAACACCCAAGCCAATGCTCACTGTAATTGAGGAAGTGTACCTGTTGGGGGTGGCCCTAATAAAAAGGTTTTCTTTGTAATTTTTAGGGGAAAAATTATGAGCCCTTCAACAGACAAGCTTCTCTTATCGAGATAATATGACCTTGTACGACAAAATCCCGAACTTAGGATGCTCACTAGGTTGGTGTGAAAACCTGAATTCGAGGGACCATTGCTAAACATTTTTTATGCGTGGCCTTACTCAATTCAGAGATGAAATAATTTTGAAAATTGGGCCGCGGGAGGAGGTTCGAAATTCCCCCAGAGTAAATAGCCTAGAAGCATATATGTTCTGCAGCACACATCTTCAGCTACGAAGGCCTTTAAGGGTATAAAGAAGGCAGGCGGAGATCTGAACGCTTATCGAAACATAGGTAGCTGAAGATGTGTACTGCAGGACAGATTTGACTCCGGGCTATTTCCATGATGGTTTTAATATTACCGCCTCCATATGGCTTTGGATAAAAATGCTGTGACATATAAAGTTTGGTCAAGTTTCAGGCATTTTGAGCAGGCAAAACATGTAAAGCATGGATATTTTATGTTTGAACTAGTTAATTCAAAGGTCAAATACGGTCCACGTAAAATTTTGTACGTTTTCAGAATGACAGCGTTTTACTGTCAATGGGAGCAATTTCGTAATTAAATCTTCGTTACCTGCGTTTGATTGAAGATACGATGGCAAAAAGTTGAGACATTTGATGACCCCCTAGATTTGACCTGGAGCGCTCCTCCGGGCGAACAGGCGTGTGACGGTCTTTCACGCGGTTCTACAGGTACGCAAAGCTTCGTAGAAATCTGAGTTGTCGGGTGCGAAAATGTAATGTTTTGATCGATTTGAAGCGGAATGACCTAACTGTATCTCAGTGTTTGCAATGCTTTGATTTTGTGACGGTGTGCTGGTCAGCAAAATGGATATATTTCTGTTGTGGGCATTGGTACTGTGAGCCTGTTTGTTTCAAGGGAATTCGATTCTGCCATGAGATGTGGATTGAGTTGTCTGCCTTGAACAGCATGCTACTGGTTTCTGGTCACTGCTTTCGTCATTGCTTCTCTTAAAATTCTCTGGTTGTAGGGAAAAAGTGTTTCGTTAGCACGGTGTTATCTCAGCAGCGCTCCGTGGCTCCCGCCTCGCCGCCATAGGGGCAGTGCCGTGCCTTTGGATGGCCGGGGCGCCGGGCGGCTCCCGCCTCGCCGCCATAGGGGCAGTGCCGTGCCTTTGGATGGCCGGGGCGCCGGGCGTCTCCCGCCTCGCCGCCATAGGGGCAGTGCCGTGCCTTTGGATGGCCGGGGCGCCGGGTGGCTCCCGCCTCGCCGTCATAGGGACAGTGCCGTGCCTTTGGATGGCCGGGGCGCCGGGTAACGCCCGCCGAGCTCCCCAAATCTACCCCCATTTCACCGAAAACAGAGAATCGTGAAAATCACCGAAGGACTGACAGTAAATCTTAAAAGAACACCAGAAAACTATTTAAGTGGTAAAGAAGCTAGAGGGAAGCCTGAAACTACTCAAACTAATTTTAATTCCATCCTAAATTCAACTGAGTTAAAAGGGTTAGAAGATCCTGAATGTTTTAAAAAAAGGCAATGAAAACGGCAAAACACTGAAACTAGCCAAACCATAAACGGTAAAGAACGGCAACCCGACAAACCATAAACGGTAAAGCACTGAAACCCGACAAACCATATACGATAAAGCACTGAAACCCGACAAACCATAAACGGTAAAGCACTGAAACCCGACAATCCATAAACGGGAAAGGACTGAAACTCCGAAAACCATAAATGGTAAAGCTCTGAACTACCAACATCAATTAACGGTAAAGCAGGGAATTGGCGTTCAACCTGAACAATTTATTGACGATAAAAGAGGCAATAGTGACAGGAGGTCAAGCTGCGGTGAAGGGTAGCGCAACATTCTTAAAGGGAATGTGGCACCTTCACAACGTGTTTTTAACTGAGATAGCCAAGTTGTAAAGCAGGTCGGAAAATCCGGTACTCCATATTTCATTTGTCTTGGAAGTCGATATTTCCGTAGAAAAAAGCTAAAACCTACCTGCCCCCCTCAGCCCCCGTCGCCGACGGCCATTTTTGTGAGCTACTGGTGTGACGACATATGCTGACGTCACGATGAGCATCAGCCAATCGAAACCCTTGAAGCGTTTCAAGTATGGTAGTGGTTGCCAGATCGTGACATCATCCACAGTCTGATATTTATTTCTTTTTCTAGAGGAGTATTTTTAAAAACCAAATATCGAGCTTATTGTACATTTTTCAGAGAAATCATGAGTAGTTTCATTATTTTTGGCTAAAAGTACGCCTAATTACATTAAATTCCAGGATTCGACCTAGGTGCCACATTCCCTTTAAGCTGCCTTATTTGGATGGTAAGGGAAAGGACCTCTATTAGCTTAGAATTGAATAGAAACTAACGGAATGGAACTCAGACTACATTATTTTATCTTCAATTTAAAATAAGTCAAGTTCAATTTAAAATACGTCAAGTTCAAGTTAAAACCTGTCAACTTCAAATTAAGATTGTTCAACTTAAATTTAAAATATGTCAAGTTTGATTTAAAACAAGTCAAATTCGAATTAAAACCTTTTGATTAAGGCAACCAGTGCACGTATGGGGTAAGCCAACCAATAAAAGGTTTTCACATATTGAATTATATGTTTGAGACGCATGTCAAATGTATTGAATGACAGTCCCACAACTTGTAATTGAGTTGCAGTTCCACGTATGCATCTTAGCTATCTTTATTACAGTATCTTTTACATATACTTAAAGGGAATGTGGCACCTTTATAACGTGATTTTAACTGAGATAGCCAAGTTGTAAAGCATGCCAGAAAACCTGGTACTCCATATATCATTAGTCTTGAAACTCAAAATTTCCGTGGAGAAAAGCTAAAAACTACCTGAAATTTACCCTACATGTACCTACCCTCAGTAGAAGGCCACAGTTGACAGCCATGTTGGTGTGACGACATACGCTGACGTCATGGCGAGTATCAGCCGGTCGAAGCCCGGGAAGGCTGTTGAATATGGTAGTGGTTGCCAGATCGTGACATCATCCATAGGCAGATATTTATTTCTCTCCCTAGATGAACATTTTAAAAATCAAAATATTGAGCTTATTGTACATTTTTCAGAGAAATAATGGATGCTTCCATGATTTCGGCTAAAAGTACCCCTAATTACACTAAATTCCAAGATTCGACCCAGGTGCCACATTCCCTTTAAGACAATGTCCCCCTCTCATGTGTCGGCACGATAGCGCTAACTTGGTCAGAAATATTACTTTTTTATTGAATTCAGTGACGCTGAAAGCGCAAGGGGAGTTTTTAGCGCATGCAAATAAGCATTCGTGTATTATGCTTGTGCACCCCCAGTCCTGCAAAATACATTCCTCTCAAAGCTAATGAATTTAAGAGACGGATATACAAACAACGAATAACTGGATACATATTTATACTAAAATTATCTGAGTTGGGCTTCATCTTAATTGAGTTAAATGGTAATGAATCATCGAATCACGCGTTCGTCTTGTCCTATTTTTAGCTATTGTACTGTTTTGGGCGCTATATGGCCTCACCAGGTTGGTGTGCGCACTAAACCCAAATAACTAACTAATTGAGTTAAGCATGCTCAATTTTAATTTGAAGTTGATTTATTTTAAATCAATCTTGACTTATTTTAAGTCGAAAGTGATTTATTTTAATTTGAACTTTACTTATTTTAGATTGAAGTTAAAATGGTGTACAATAAAAGTTAAACTAGTTTTGGGGCAGACAAAATATTAAACTGAGGGTTCATGGCTTGGTCTTAAAAACTGCTACCTGAGTGTCAAGTGTATTGCAGAGGTGTTACATTCTCTTAAATATGTGGCTTAGACTGTTGGCTTTCAGCGGGTTGGTTTTTTATGTGGGGTTAAAA